>OX375865.1:104303377-104499883 GCA_947359475.1 Heligmosomoides polygyrus bakeri
TTTCAAAACTCATTCATATATGATGGGAAAGCACGTTTTCTCTAGTTTTCTAAAAGCTCTTGGCTTTTTTCAATTTCAAAAAACTAAGCGAGTTATGATCGTTTTTGTGAAATCGTTCCAACGACGTCGGTGCGAGATCGACCATAGAAACTGGGAACGACTTCGCAAAAACGATCATAACTCGCTTAGTTTTTTGAAATTGAAAAAAAGCCAAAAGCTTTTAGAAAACTAGAGAAAACGCGCTTTCTTACCATATATGAATGAGTTTTGAAAAAAGGGATCTTCATGCGCGGCGGGGTGGGTGCGATTTTTGGCAAGTATTTCTGCAAAAATCGGCCAAAAATTGCACCCCTCCGCCGCGCATGAAGGTCCCCTTTTCTGAAATCGATTCAGATACGGTAAGAAAGCGCATTTTCTCTAGTTTTCAAAAAGCTCTTGGCTTTTTAAAAGCTCGAAAAACTTACCGAGTTAGGATTATTTATGCAAAATCACCTCAATTTTTTCACACAAAAATCGAAGGCTCCCGCCGCGTATGAAGACCTCTCTTATGAAAAACGGTTCCTACATGGTTAGAAAGCAATTTTTTTCTAGTTTCTAGAAAGCCTTTTTCAATGTTTGCAAAACTTACCGAGTTATAGTCATTTTTGTGAACGTCAAATTTTGTCGGCCCAGTGACGTCGGTGCAGTATTGACCACAGGTCGATCCAACTTGTTCGATTCAGAAAACCATGATTTTTTACTTTGCGTTGGTCAAAGCTGGGTACTTTCTGTGCCAGATTTTTGACTGCATAGGTAGTCTGTTTTAGGAAGAAAATAATTAATATTTCATGAAAACCGAAAATTTTGAATACGATTCGCCCTAATCATATCGAAGATCGCTGCGAAGAAGGTTGGCTTTTTTTTATTGTACACTAGTCACCGCTTAGAATTTTATATGGTACAATTTCAGTCTCTGATGTACTTTCCTTCAGAGGGTAGAAAAAATTTTCCGCGAGAAGTCCATCCTTGTGCTGCGACTCCGTCAGTGATTCGAAGAGCCCTTCAAAAAATCTCATAAGGAAAGCACTTAAGTCACCATTAGTAAGTAACGTTCAAATTTTATACAATACAATTTTGGACGTAGAAGTCGCTTCTCCAGGTAGAATGCCGTCGTTTCCATAACATCATAAATAAAATTGAAAAAAAAATCAACACCTCTCATCCATTCGAAATCTGCCGACAGAAAATCTTTATTTTTTACCACACAGTGATCAGAATTAGAAGATTTATTCAATTCTTTGCTTTAATAATCAAATCATTCGAGCAGTCAATACAAACATGTATTCCTCAGTGAACGACGCTGCGCCCGAATCTCTACAGTGTTGAAGCCACACCTGGAAGGAAGAACCTGTTAATGGGTACAAAAATCACATAAACAATTGAAAAATTATGACAGATAAGAAATAAACCAGAGATAGAGACAAGGGGGGGGGGTCGTACAAACTCGCTTCGGAAGGGGGGGGGGGTCGTAAATTTTCTTCAAAAATCGCACCTAATGCTTGACCCTGAACCGACCCCAGAGCGAAATAGCAATGGGGTGCAGTAACCTTCACGATCCGCCTAGAACGCACCAGAGCAAGGATCAGTGAAGGTCACTGCACCTGCACCGGTTCTTCAGAATCCATTCTATGTGTTTTGAAAAAGGTTCTTCAGAATCCGTTCTATGTATTTTGAAAAAAAAACAACAACATTAAAACAAAAAGCAATAATGGACTAAAGGATGCCGCAGATGCCGATCGCAAATCGCAAAATTTATAGTTTCGCCGCGCTGTACTGATGGTAGGCTACAACCCGTGCGCGAGAACTCGCAGTTGACAGATCCAATGCGAACAGAGCTCTCGCGCGATTGCAGTGAAGTCTCCCGAGTTGTCGCGAGGCTATCGTAGATGCAATACAATAGCCCAGCCCGATTGGACGGATAAGCCCTCTAACATACTGACTAAGGCTGCTCCAAAGCCTGCTGAGTGAGTTTTCCATTACTATTTTTTTTATGTTCTCCGTCTCTGTTTTCCCATTTTCGATCCATTTAGGATGCGCTAGGTGGATCGCTGGAGGTTACTGCACCCCTCAGTTCAAATTGAATTAGTTCCAGCTCCTCGCCCATGATGGGGGATCTCGATTTAAGGAATAGTGCAGATCCGAATTAGCGGTATGTACCACATTTACAATTAGACCTGATCATCTTGAGCTTTTTTGGTTAACAGTGTGAAGAATTCTCACCTTATCATTGTTTCAGGAAAAGCGCCACCAAATTAATGTATAAAGATTCCTGAAAATTTCTGCATAATTACTTTACGAAGGCCTCGGTGAAGTGCAATGAGTGGGTGGAGGAGGGGGTTTGTTTATCCCAAGTCTAAAAAATTTGCCCGGGAAAGAGAAGTTAGGCACGCAAACAGTACGCATAGTTCAACTGCAGGAGGACATCTATGCTGGCTTTGCCTAGCGTAAGTTCGACAAATGTGAAAAAGATACGAGATATGTTGAACCTCCCTCACTAAACTTGCGGCAAGGCCTACTACAGAAACGGTATCCGCTGCGGGTCGAACTCACTCTCCGCCGATTCCCAATATTGTTGGTCTACAAATGAACCACAAAATGTGTCGGAAAATGGGTGATACTTGTGATAACATTCCTTTCCTCGAAACGTGAATACTAATACGTCATTCAGAGTGTTCGCGTAGTGACGCAAAAGCCATTGTAGATGATGCATGATTCTCGCGATGCTGTGAACACCAAGTGTTCTACCTCTCGTCCTCCTGAGGCCCAGACTCACTGCACTCTAGAAGAATATGTATGGAGAAAAGAGAATATGTATGGTTCAGACGGTATAGAGGAATGGCTTCGAAGACGATATAAAATATAATACAAATACAGACCTAGGAACATGCTTACATCTATAGTCCTAGTAAGACAAACTCCTAAACCTGTAGGCTCCGAAATATGGCAAGTATGAGAGAGTTCCTTTGGCTTGTCGAGGCACTATTTTCTATTATGGTTAAGCCAACCATTCACTGGTCTCCAATTCGTGATGTTCACATCAAACACATGGAGCTTGCTTTAAGCAACAGAAACCGCTTCTTCTTTAGACTTTAGTTATTTGTGGCTTGTGTTTCCTTCTTGCTTACATCGATTTCTAATTACGTTTTTATGGTTCTGTACAATGCGAATAAATTGTGCGTGCTGTGAGAGGAGCGGGAGAGAGATGAACAGCATGCAACTGCAGGTGAACGGAGAACTCATGAAAATATAAATATAAAGTAAATGTAAATGTGAATAACAATATTATATTGAATTAATCGAATTGAAGATACGACAGGTAGTATTCAGGACTTCTGTTAGTGACGGAAGCAGACGAAGGATCGTGACCCTTCGTTTAGTGCACAGAACTAGGTCAGATAAAAGTTCCGGGATGTGGCTAGACTTCTCATGTGAGCGGATGTTCATTTGGCCCTATGCGTGTTGGTGGGACATTACTTCAACGTAGCGCGAACCTCCTAGAACGTCGCGCGCGGTGCACGACGAAATTAGACGAGTTGTCATAGCGAAGATGTCATAGTGAAAACGTCATGCGCGGCGACCGCGCGACGCCACGATGTTATCAGCGCTTCAAATAATCGCGTGCCTTCGCATGGAAGGAGTTGTAAACGATAGTATTCTCCCGCGGTATTCGCTTATGGTTACTTTACTCTCTTCAATGTACTCCCTAACAATGGAAAATGCATACCGCAAAGGTCCTTTCCAAAGACTTAAAAACTCATAACGTTTAGAGAGAATTTTTTAACCGAAGGTATTCGAAGTTCTGCTTCAGCAGCATTCGAGAACCAGGAAACTGTCGTTCGGATCATATCGAAAGCTTGACAGGCCGTAGTCGTAATGCCGTTCCTGACAGCCGCGACTAGCTTGATTCAAAGAAGGCAAACAACAACACGTCAACAAACCATTTGAGAAGCTTGAACACTGGCAAAATTCCGTGCTCTGCAGCGAACCATGCGTCACCGAGCGCATGTTCGTGTTTGAGCGCCGGCGTGTCGTGTGGGACTAGCGCTCGATGTCGCGTTAGGAATCATCCAATTATCCGGCCACCGCAAAATTGCCGTTATCCGAACCATCCAAAAATCCGGGGTCCTCGAAATCGCCCTTATCCGAATCATCCGAAAATCCGGTGTCCGCAAAATCGCCCTTATCGGAATCATCCAAAAATCCGGGGTCCGCAAAATTGCCATTATCCGAATCATTCAATTATCCGGGCCCTGCATGATTCGGATAAAATCGGATAAATTCGGATAATCCGTTCAATTTCCACGGTCCATTTTGAAACTGCGCACCTTGTATAAAAGCGCATTCAAACCGAATTTTGCGGGCGGGCACGCCGCTCAGTCATACGTTTTCGCACTCCACTGTGAAATAGTGTCGTAATGACGTTGAATACATTTAGCACACTGCTAAGCGTTACGTCGATCTCGGCATCTTTTTCTTCAAATATCATGTTGAGCTGCCGCGTGGCCGGGAGACAGGAAGGACGGGGACTGACGGGAGATAAGGGATTAATGACGTACTCCGATCGGCACTTCGCCATTTCACATTGTATAGCATTCGGCGCAAATTGGACCGGGGGGTCACCATATAGAGCAGCCCCATACCACACTTTGTGCTGTATGAAATTAAAAATGTTATTCAATACTTGTGCGTCTACCATTTGGTGAGCTGTTTAGACCATTTCTGATGTAATTCGACATTCATGTGCCTTCTTATGAAGGAGGAAAACCACTGAATACACGATGACCGCCCCCCCCCATCTCCCGACCCAATTTGCGCCGTTTGGAAATGGCATTTTGGAATGCCCTGATCTTGCAATAATTTATCTCGGGATCAGGGATGTGCGGAAATTCTTTCGAAGAAAGTGGAATACGGAATACGGAATGGAAGACTTCAAAAATGTGCGGAAATAGGAATACGGAACACAGAAACGGAACTGACATAAAACTTATTACTTCCTCTAATTTTTCATAAATTTATATATCTACCACTATATAATTGAGTTAGCTCCCTGCCCTGTAGATGGTGAGGCGTATCTCACTCAGGTTGGAAACCTGGCTGAGATACGCCTCCTGGAACAACGCGCAATCTCATGGAACCCCTTGCGACGCCTCCGCGTATCTCGCGCGGAGGCGTCGCAAGGGGTTCCATGAGATTGCGAACGTCTGCCGTTCAACATGGGATGTTGTTACAGCAGAGGACGCGTAGCCTCCTCCTGCTTGACACAACGGCATCTGCGCGCGTTTCTGAGTGCCTGAATCCAGAAGACGGGTTCCCTTCGTCACATCACAATCTTCGGGGGTCAGAAGAGGAGACACCGTCATCCTACGACGACGGATCGCATTCAGAAGAATTGAGCATGAGATGCTGCTGCAGCAGAGGAAGCGCAGCCTCCTCCTGCTTGACACAACGGCGTCTGAGCGCGTTTCTGAGCGAATCCTGAATCCAGAGGACAGGTCCCTTCGTTGCACAACAACCGTCTGGAGTCAGAAGAAGCGAAAATAAAGGAAGCAAAGGCCACATCGTGGTCGTACGACGACAGGCCGCATTCAGAACTCAGCATTATCCCATGTTGAGCGGAGAACTTTACTGCTGCAGCAGAGGAAGCACAACCTCCTCCTGCTTGACGCAGCGACATCTGCGCGCGCTTCTGAGCGTCTGAATCCAGAATACAGGTCCCCTTCGTCGCGCAACAAGCATCTGGAGTCAAAAGAGGTGACACCGTCGTCGTACGACGAGCGGCCGCATCCAGAAGTCAACATGGGATGCTCCTCCAGCCAAGGAAGCACAGCCTCCTCTCTATTGACACAGCGGCATTTGCGCGCGTTTCTGAGCATATGGATTCAGTATATGGGTCCCATACGTCGCGCAACAATCGTCTAGAGCGAGAAGCGGTTCACCGACGTCGTGTGACGAGTGGCCGCATTCAGAATTCAGCATTATCCCACGTTGAACGGAAAATTTTACCCGCGCGAGATCCGCCTTTGCGTACCTCTCACGGGCGACGTTTGCCGTTTAACATGGGATGTTGCAGCAGAGGAAGCGCAGCCCTCTCCTGCTTGACTCAGCGGCGTCTGCGCGCGCTTCTGAGCGTTTGATTCTGAATACGTGTCACTAACGTCTGCCTTGAGCATGGGAGGACCACTAAGGGGTGGTGGAGAAGCGAAGTAAGGAGCCTTTAGAGTGGACCAGGTGAGCGTCCAGGAAGGAAAGGAACAATCTGAAGGAGGGACCAGGGCGGGGAAGCCAGCAAGAAGAGACCAGTAGGGGGTCAATAGTTAAAACAAGGAAGTGGGCCAGGGGTTGGGACCAGGAAGGTGGGTGGAGGAAGACCAGTAAAGGCGGACCAGCAATTAGATCTAGAAAGAAGAAACGAGTGAGGGGGAAGCTAGCGCCCGGATTCGGAGGACGTGTCAACAGTGGAGGGGCCGAAGTACTGCGTTGCACAAACCAATGATGTTACTGGATGGTGTGGAGAAAATATCTATGATGAAAGGTACCGAAGTGGTGAACGGCTTGATGCCGATGAAGTACGCAGCAGGTCCTAGATGTTAGCGAATTTTAAGTTTGACAAAAGCTACTTTCTTTAGGTCAGTGATGGTGCGAAGTCGCGCGAAGCGCGCAAGTGCGAGACACGCCGTTAGGCGTGTCGGAGCACTTGTATATATATATATATATATATCCATAATGGTAGAAATAACTGTTTTGCCGTTAACGAAGTTAGATAGTGGGCGAGGCAGCATGCAACTCTTCTTCAGCACCACATAACAAAAAAAAATCCTTGTAATCGTATTATTACTAAGATTGAATTTTCAAACATTACAAGTGTAACAAATCGAAGTTTTTGCAAAATCTCTCTGTAAATAATAATAATAATAATAATAAATAGGAAGAAAGTATATTTTAAACGCAATGAACCCAGCTGACAAGTAAGTTGCCAGAGACTTAGCCACTTAACCGGTCTTATTGAATGTACCAGATCTATCCTAATTGGGAAAGAGCAGAGTTAAGGTCACAGTTGTTTTGCTACACGACACTCACTCTCTGAGTTCGCATGTGTACCATTGTACCATTTGGCAGTAGCTGAAGTTCTGAAACAAGCTCAGAGGAGGGGGTTGGAGAGGGAAGACACCGCATGCCCTCCTCCGACTAGGATAGGTCCAGTGTCCCCTATGGAGCGCATTGTTATTGTTAGCAACGTAAGAGTGCTCTGATCTAAAATTGGTGCTGCAGGCCAGACCTAAGATTATTAGGGAAAAAGGATAAGCATGCTCCGGATAAGGAATTTGATTCTTGACTCAAACACTCATGAAACCCTAACCCTTGTGAACCTACACTACTCGATAGCACGTCGTTTCAAGAAAAGAAAAAAGAATCCAATTTGGTTACCTATTCGACATTAGGATGCACCACCGGTTTGAAAGCAACACAACCACAAACGCATAGTTAATCTCTTTCTTCAGCCTTTCGTTTCAGTTCAAGAGGTGAATGATGGCAGTGCAAAGCAATCAATGAGTGATGAGTCAGCAATTCCGTTCTGTCTTCCGGCTCAAAAGAGAGCGGAACACGGAACGGAACGGAAGGACTAAAAACGGCAGGAAACCGAAATTCGGAACATGGAAACGGAAATTTCGCACATTCCTGTTTGGAACGATCAAGCTCTTTGATGTTTCCTTCCTTGACGGAAAGTGGGAGTCTTTCGATACATGTACTGTTGTTTTTGCTGTTGTTGTTGTTGTTAAAGAATGAGTTCCTCTTTAAGGAAGGGTAGTATTCTGATAAACTGCATCTTGCGTTAATGAGTCGGCTATCCGATTCAGAAATCCGGAATCCGGGGTCCGCGAAATTTCCAATATCCGAATCATCCAAAAATCCGGGGTCCTCAAAATTGCCGTTATCCGAATCATCCAAAAATCCGGGGTCCGTAAAATTGCTCTTAACCGAATCATCCAAAAATCCGGGGTCCGCAAAATTGCTCTTATCCGAATCATCCAAAAATCCGGGGTCCGCAAAATCGCCCTTATCCGAATCATCCAATTATCCGAAGATTTTCGATCGGATCCAATGTATACTGGATACCATTTGAGTGCGAAATTCTACTACTTACGAAACGAAAGGTTTTGTTTAAAATTAAAATATTGGGTAATACTGTTCCGCACCCACCAGTATTCGCTATTCTTATCGCTATTCTTATTCTCATCACTATCCTTCACATTGCGCAGAAAACGGGTCCACCCTAATCGGATGGGGTATGTAGTGACTTTTTCCCCCAATCCCTTGCCTACAATTTTTTTATGCAGCTTCAGATGCTTTCCCGTGATACGAGCACCTCCCTTTAAATGTAAAGGGATGGGAGTGTCACATGGAATGACATTCGCATTCACACTTCTCGATTGCACCTCCCGCCTAGAAAAGAACCCCAAAACCTAATTTTTCACTTCATTGCAATAATGAGCACCTCCTGTAGTATCCATTATCAGCGATTACATAAATTCGTACAAGTATGGATTTCGAGGTGGAATTGCTGGAGATTCAACGTACATGTGCGAGCGTCGCTACGAAATACCAAAAATAGGTAACGCTATCTATATTGTAGCCTATTTCTATGATAACTATCAAAAGCAAGTTAACGTTCTCGCCAAAGATGCCAGAGCTAAAGATACCGTTAGGCTGCCTTTTTAAGTGGTTAGTATAAATTTAACTTTGAAAGTTTAAATTCATATTTATTTAAGAACATTTTATTCAGCAGGGACTGTAGATAATGTTGAGAATGATATTGTGGATGTTCGCAAAAGCCTTGGACTTCCATAGTTTTCTGAACAAACGAAGCCGGATTCAGTTGGCGATGCCGTTGGCGATAACGAGTAAATTACGATTTTAAATCCAACGGGAAACCGGAACAAGAACCCTGAAAACGTATGCAAAGACTTTAATCATAAAATCAAGGAAAAATGGGCGCTAATCGACTATGGTGGGTGCAGTACCTTGTAGGCTTAGATGTTTTTAATATACAGTTCGTTGTAGGACATAATACTTCGCTTTCCTAGCGAAAACCCACTCACACACTAGGATTGTATTAGAATAGTAAGCACTAGTAAATATGAAAAAACAGGTTCAATCCCAATGAGGGGGAGGCACGGCGGCCTCGGGCCGGAACGCATGCATGCGTATCGACAGGTTCACCGTGGCGATACGTACAGGGATGTCTGCGGGCAACTTTATGAGGTAGAGAAGTAAGCGGGGCCACGAAGGGTGGAGGGGAGGACGCGGAGAGCTACCAGGAAGGGCCGACCTGAAGGTGGACTCAGGGGTCGGATTCATCAACGACTTACATAACAGAATTCATAAAAACTCAGATAAGGCGGCTTATCGCCCACCATATCGTTTGATAAGGCGCGCTATCAGAGGTTTCGGCGGTAATTTTCTCTGTTAAATTGCTGCAATTCGTTAATGAATCCGGTCCCAGGACGGGATTCAGCAAGAAGGAAGCAGTAAGGGGAATTAATATAGAGAACAAGAAATATACCATCTGCGCAGCCTCTTCCTGCTTGACACAGCAGCAAATGCGCGTTTATGAGCTTCTGGATTCAGTGGAAGTGTCGCCTACGTCGTGCAACAAGAGTATAGCCTCAGAAGACGGGTCCTCTTCGTCACGTAACAGGGATCTGAATTCATGGGAATGGCTGCAGAGGAGCAACCTGAGGGACGGAGGTAGTGAGCAGCAAAAACCAAAGAGGTTACTGGACGGTCTGGTGAGAATTCCTATGACGAAAGCAGTAAACGGGTTCATGCTGATAATGTACGCAGCAGGTCCTAGATGTTAGCGAATTTTATGTTTTACAGATATTGCTTTTCGTAGGTCAGTGCAAGGCCGCACGAAGCGCGCAAGTGCGCGACACGACGTTACGCGTGTCAGAGCATTTGTATCTTATAACAAAAACGCACAAGAGAACCTAGTAATCTAGGGCTTGATCCGGTTAGACACCAAGTGCAAGTCTGACGAATCTAGTCGCGTACACTTCCTTCATGTGCCTGCTATCGAAACAGATTTAGCTGTATTCTAATAGTAGAGTAACCAAATCTAAAATCCTCACGTTTAGTTTGAAGTACACATTGGTCGTGCGCTCTTCAACAACAACTCCTCCTCCAATCTTCCTGTTGTATTGGTATAGTGTACACACGCCGAGTAGGGTAATGGAATGGAATGAACGCAAAAATCGGGTATTTATAGGACAAAGATAGAGCTGGTTGATAACATATCATAGCTTCCATCTCTTGACTCCTTTCGGCTCCAACTGTTCGGCCGCAAGAGAAAAAAATTACGAAATGCGATTTAAAGTTGGAGCAGGTAACATTTCCTGGGACGTGTACGCGCTTAATATGGCCTGCACTGAAAGTGCGAAGTCCAAAAATAAAGCTAGCATGAAAGGAACAAAACCAATCAGCCTATATATTAGCGGAGACTCCCACAAAGGTCTCAACGTGTTCTGAAATTGGAGTTCTGTAGAACGGCTTATGTTCATCACAGAATACGTGTTTCCATCGCCCTGCAGAGTAGATAGATTAAATCGCTTCGAACAGCACGCGCGACTCAAAAAGTATGGCAAACCAGCGATGGCGTCGCATACAGGTAGTGGCCGAGTTTTCGGCTGGGGCGAAGCACTTGTCATTAACACGGTCCTTAAGCAGGATTGTTGCGATCGGTAGCCCCGCAAGCAGAGGAGATCCCCTGGTCTTTGAAAGCTAGGTGTCGGCCCACAGGCACCGAAGAAAAACCAGATCTTATCTAACCTTGGGGACCCTGCGTATCGCCGTTGTCGGTATCGTATTGCCTGTCACGTATTGGTCGAATTGCAGTTGCCAGTTGTCCCTTTCCCTGAGCTTCTCGCCACCCAGCTCCTTGCCTTCCCGACGCTACAAGAGACAAAGCCTATCCTAGGGGAGGAACCCACATCTTAGCACAACACATACGCCCATACAACCAACAACCTTGGTATCAAGGGACTCACCCAATTTCTCCATTTGAACACAGGATATGATATATGTTTCATTTCCCTTCGCACCAGTGAATCTAACAGCCATGGCGAAGAATCGAGAGATCAGAAGAGGCGTCCTCCGTGGCCGTAGTGGTTGGACTTCCTGAGGCCGCGGGGGTGAGCATGCAGCTCACCAGACCCCGTGGCCGTCTCCTGGTGCCGCTACCCGTGGTGGACGTAGTGAATCGCAGGGCCAGGCTCCACGGCAGCCATCCGGAATGGAGAAGAGAGCGAGAGGTCGGCAGAACTCGTCGCTGGAGTGCAGGATTTCAAATGCGGCGCGCACCAGTGGAGGGGGTTGACGGGCAACTCAGCCCCGTTCGTTCCCGCTACTGCTGAATCACGTCGATTTGCAGCGCGTCTGCCACCTCTCGCTGTCTCTCCGCTATTTCGCGCGCATTTTCCGTCTCGCGTGGGAACGTGCTGTTTCTTGAGAGATTTGCATGACCGGCGATTTGCGTGATATACTTCACACCAATTGTACTGTTGGTGATATCACTGAGGAAATGCACTGATCCGGCCACAACGGTCACCGAGCTTCTGCAGGATGTTTAGAAACATGTTTGAGACTTGTCTTTTGTTTGAGATAAATACTTTAGACCACACTTTACCCAAGCGTTTGAGGTACAAATGGCAACATACGAATAAAAACTACTGAATCGTGTGTAGCATGAGATTACATTTGTGAGCAAGCATTTACCTGAATACAAAGGCGAGTGTGCTAAGAGTTCCCTCACGGAATGGGCAGGATAACATGCTTAAGGTTTTTCAGAGGAGTACAGTGAGGGGACAGGGACACATTGAAAGCTAACTAATGGGCAAGGTTGCTGGTCAAGGTGTCATAGTGATCCTTACATTCTCTTGTGGTAGAGGGACGACCATCCGCCTGGAGGAACTGTCTGAAGCGTCTCACCTCATCGTGTATTTCATTTTCATGAGCATCAAAATCAAGCGGGAGTACACAGACCTCTACATAAAAACCGTCGCACGCTACAGCTCTTGGTATTCAATAGCAATGGTATCATGGAGAAATACAGCATGAGCTCAACCGACCAAGCGACAGAATAACAGAAGTCCAGCAAAACCTTTCAGTTTTAGGTCTGGAGTTATTTATTGATGTTAAAAGCATCTCAGCATGGAACTATCCTGTTCGAGAGTGCAGCACAGTCGATATCAACGAATACGTGTGCCGGATACGGATATGACAGAAAATTGTCTCAAAGTTGGGTAATTGAACTTTACTGGAATAAAAGTAACTTTCACTCCAGAGGCGCAATAGGACGAGTAAATAAATTTCCCAATGAATAACATGCTTACGAGAGAACGACGCTAGGTGACAATGGTCTCTGAGATGAGATCTCAGCTTTGCTCTGAGCTCACTTAGCCTGGAAACTGCCATGCCAGCCGAGCAATAATGGCGCAAAGGTAGAGGAGCAGCGTGGTGAGACGAGGTGGTTCATGGTTGAAGCCTCTATGTTGGAGGATTTTTGCACCTCTTAAAAAAGATTTGCTGCGATCAACCAATGCTCTCTATGTCAAATCGCAGCATAAAACGTCGCCAGAAAAGATTCGTCTTCATGCTGACAACTTCGTACTGGCACGTAAACCCAATTTATTATGAATAGTTGCTAAAAACATGGCGAAGAAAACAACAAAATACACTGATACCTTCTTCATCCTCTACCTCAATGCTCCCGCATTACGCATCTCGCAAGATGGATGCGAAACTGCTGGAAACCTTCTCTTGTCTTGTAGAAACGCATGAAGTACCGAAAAAAAAAACGAAATCCTCCAAAAGGCACGCCAACACAACAGCTAGTGAGAACATAGCTTGGAAGATATGTCGACAGTTTTGTCCTTACTGACCCGTGCGTCGAGAAAAATCGCCCAAGAGGACATAAGGTAATGCAAGTATGAGTGGTGGAATCATGGCAATCGATTTCGCCCAAACTTCTCCATTTGACGCTCTGGTTGATCCTGGCAGATCTTTTTTAGAATGTGCGAAATTCCTCCGCCACAGTCGAACCGTGAACCACGTCGTCTCACACCGCCGCTCCTTTACCCTTGCGTCACTACTGCTCGGCCTGCAACGCAGATTCCGGCTGCTTGAACTCGGAGCCATGCTGAAAACGGTTCATAACTCCGCGCAGAGCAGAAACGGAACATGTACTTGGAATCAGTGTTCGAAGCCGCATCATGTGATATGCATCTCATTTCAAAGTCCCATGATTACCTAGTATCCATCGTTTCTTAGAAACACACATAAAAGTTAACGGTAGTTATTTGACACAACGCCTCATGTTTGAACTTTTCTAGGAAACGACTTGTTCTTGAACTCGAAACAACCTGCAAGAGATGAATTATACCTAAAGAGTTAAAGAATGATTAATTTTTCCACTTGCGCTCGCGGTAGCTGTCATCATAAGAAGTGATGAGGGGAACTTCAAACGCTCTACTGCTGAATAGATCATAACTGAGTGCTGTCCTGTATGCTATTCTAGCAACACGTGATAACTTCATTGAAATTCCAGAGATTTTGTGACCTGTCATGATCCCCTCAACACTATATTTGGACTGCCTTACAGATAGCAATGAGCAAAAATTTGGAGTTCAACTTTATGAGGATGATGCCATATTCTGAGAGATAAGTTCCAATTGATTCAATCTCTATTAGCTGTGGGGAAAGACTCCACTTATCTTAGACAGCGAGTCTGTATAGTTCGTGTAGAACCAGTCAAGGAATATCAACTTTGAAGGTAACCTAATGCTAATCTCATACTAATGCATAAGTAAGGCGCACCTGTCTCGAAGGGCTTATAAAAAAGTGCTTGCTTTAGCACTTCGGTCGTTATTCACAGTTACTAAATGATAGGATGCTTTGGTGAGATTAAACAACTGCTGAACTGCTGACAGTGTATTGATAAATCGCTAAATTCTCTCTAGATACTTAAATATGAGGTAGCCTACAGCCTCACTGGTACAGAACCGCTCCTTGAAAGCAAAATATAATGACTAACTGAAGTAACGCGCCTAACCTTAAGAATGTAGTAGATTGAGAATTTGTATGGCACAACCGGTGAATAGAAATATTAGGTGTTAAGGTCCCACTTTAGAGGACTGACATGGTAACTCTGCAAACAACGTAATCAAATGCTTCATTCTTTTTGATTAACTTTAGTAACAGCAAAACTTTTCATACAACAAATCGTCTTTAAATAAATATAAGAAGGTAACTGTGCGCAGAAAAACACAGCAAACAATATTTTGCCAGAGGTATGAAAACATGAGCAACTATACATGTTACTAGAAACAATTGCTAGAAACGCTATTAAAAGTGACTCGACGTCTCATATTAGATAATAGACCAGGTGTTATAATGCTCAACGTTTTCAATCGCGATATAACAGTTGATTTTAATGAGCAGTTTTCTTCTTTATACTCGTATATTCAGGTGTTTCTGTATCAATTAATTCCAAGATGTTGTAATATAGTCCAGCGAAAGCAAAGAGAAGTCCAAAAACTATGTAGATAATGTTTAGAATGATATTTCGAATGAATACAAATTTGTTGATTCGCTTCCACAGATCCCAGAATACAAGTGCTTCAAACAGAGCTGGAAGTACGAGAGCCAGCATCGCACCAGCTGTGCATCCAACGAGAGCAAGTATTCTTGAGACGTCGGGAATGAGGTAGGCGATCGCGACTGAAATTGAGCGATTTATCTACGAAACTTTGCAAGACAATTTCCATGACGACAATGAATCACCACTTATATATAAAGGAGTTTGTCCGTCGAATGATCAAACCTAAGTGAGATACGCCGCATCATCCACAGTGAGGACGGTCGAGTTATCCATCTATCTATCCTCTACCACTATATAATTGAGTTAGCGGTCGATGACGTTTAGCTGTTCTAACATAAGGGAGATACGCCTCATCATCTACAGCGCGGGCAAAATTTGTTATTGAACGTGGGATGTTGCTGTAGCAGGGGGAACGCAGCCCTTTGCTGCTTAACACAACAGCACCTACGCGCGTTTCTGAGCGTCCAGATTCAGAAGCCGAATTCGTGCAATAAGCATAAGAAAACCAATTAAGGGGTAAGAGTGGAAGGGGGACGTCGAGGGTGGAGAACCGATAGCGATCAGAAGAGAGCGACATGGAGTAGGTATCGGGATGAGGGGAGGGTCGATAGGAGAAACAATGAAGCAGGCCAGGAGGTGGCACCAAGGTGGGTTTAGGCAATAAGGAGGGACCAGTATGGAGTTACCAATAAGGGAGGAGGGCAGTAAGGAAGATCAGCAAGGGAATCCATTACCAGTAGGAGAACGGATTTCGAAGATGTGACACCGATGTCACGCAATAGGCGTTGGCTAGCCGTCGTCGTGTCGTGGCGTGGGAGGGCTACTTAATTGAGGTAGAGTAGCAAGGAAGATCCCGAGGGGTAGGGAGGAATCTACCTGGAAGAGGGGACGGGTAGGCGGGACCAGGGGCCGAATTCATCAAAGTTACTTCAGTAACTTTAACGGAGAATTGTAAGCAAATAGCTCAGATAACGCGGCTTATCAAGCGATATGGTGAGCAATAAGCCACGTTGTCTGAGCTTTCGTTTACGGTTTTCCGTTAAAGTTACTGCAGTAACTTTGATGAATCCGGCCCCAGGACGGTAACCAACAAGAAGGTAAGCCGTAAGGGAATTCATACGGGGTGCAAGGAATCAGCCACATGCATAGTCCCTTGATGCTCGACTCAGCGGCGACTGCACGCGCTTCTGACCTTCTGGATTCGGAAAACGGGTCTTTTGAGCTTCTGGATTCAGAAAACGGGCTCCCTCGCGCAACAAGCGCCCTGATTCTGAATACGTGTCACCAACATCTGCCGTGAGCATGGGAGGACCACTAAGGGTGGAGAAGGCCAGTAAGAGGCACCTCTAGGGTGGACCAGGAGAGCGACTAGAAAGGAAAGGAACAACCTGGAAGAGGGGCCAGGACGGGGAAACCATCAAGAAGAGACCAGTAGGGAGTCAATAGTGAATACAAAGAAGTGTGCGAGGAGTTGGGACCAGGAAGGTGGGGGACTACAGAGGGGAGGAAAACAAGTAAAGGCGGTCCAGCAATTAGATCCACTAAGAAGAGTGAAGGGAAACCTGGCTTCGGAAGACAAGTCAACGACATCTGGGAACGCCAGCTCTTGAGAATGAGAACGGTTGAAGAGGAGGAAACTAACGGACAGAAGTACTGCGCAGCACAAGTCAATGACGATAAGGGCCGGTCCGAAGGGAATGTCTATGATGAAGGTATCGAAGTGGTGAACGGGTTGATCCCGAGAAAGTACGCACCAGGTCCTAGATGTTAGCGATTTCTATGTTTTACAAAAACTACTTTTCCATAGGTCAGAGATGCTGCAAAGTCGCGCGAAGCGTTAGGTGTGTCGGAGCACTTGTATTTAAATAATAGTTGCCACAGTGTTCAAATGAACGAGCTGACAAAACAAGCAGATGTTTAACTACTTGCTAAGGATAGCATTTTGAAGAATTGGGAAACGAAACGATGAAATGGTGGGAGGCGTTGGAATTGCTACCATAATTTATTTCATCCAATAATGGCGGCAAATGAACTCTCAACTCGACCATGTTAGGTACTGTTGAGAATCGTTAGCGTTATTACACAGACGTTCCTTGTGAATGCCTGCAGCCTAGTTCGTACCCCGGAAAGTGGTTTCCTCTTCTCTAGTTATTCCTGCTTTTATCACAATTTTGTGTGAAGACGAAGATCGGTGCTGTGATGTTTAAATAGTTTCATAGCGATCGCATCACTTACACGATAGTATGACGACCATGTAACGGTACGCGTACTCCACCAATATCATCATGCGGCAGTGATGCCTCTTCAAACATTCCTTGAGTGGAGGCCATATCGCGTCGGTAATAGGAATCACATTAATAGGAAATCCACACAGCGTTGATATTATCAACATAATCTTTACAGATAAGTCGAGCCTGTAAATTCGAAAGTGCTGCTCTTTATTCATTTTTTAGTTTTATTAAAGTTTTAGCGCAGTTCAAAATCCCGACGTGTCTGAGTGGCGTGCGGCGGCGCCTGGACTTGCTCTACTCGGTCGTCCTATTCCACTCTATTGCGCTCCTCTACGCAACTGCGAGGAGTCTTCTGATTCACCTAGTATTCTGCTCGGGACCTACTGTTGCTCTAGTGGCTGGAGCAAGAAGAAGAATCGTTTCTATAGCCACCTCTTGAGGTCTATTTTTTCAACCGTTTTCTTTTGCGGCGATTGAGCGTCGATCCATATTGACTATTTGCATTTTGATCTTTGCACAAGTCCTTGTGGCAGGGACGAAACTAAAGCTCGTGTTTCCGTTGCCACTAAATAAGGTCCATAACTAATTCTGTGAAAAGATGAGCACTCCTCTTCGCTCGGTTTCAATTCAGGGTACCAAGCGCTCGCGAACCGCGGGCGTACCTCTCTCGGCGAACACGATTGGCGATCATGACCTGGCAGAGGCCGCGGAGCTCGTGAATGCGGATGCGAGTATTCCTCTTCACCTTAAAGCACTGCTGGGTCATCTACTTGACAGCATGCTGAAGAAGGACGAGGAGCTGGAAACGCTAAGAAGGAGAGATGGTGAACTAATGGCCGAAAATGCTCGACTTAAGGAAGAAATAGCGTCCCTTAAAGCCAGCCTAGCTTCCAGTTCTTGCCGCTCAACTCAATTTAACAGCTCATCTCAGTCTTCTTCTCCGTTACAAGTCGGTGCTTCTGATGCTTTGGATGAGTATTACAGAGTAAGATCCGTGGTTATTTCCGGTATTTGCGAATGTTCTCATCCTAGTCCGATGTTTCGCGTCAGTTTTGATCTTGACTGCTGCAAAAAGTTGTTTCATTTCCTCGGCATTGAGTGTATGCCTTTAACTTGCTATCGTATGGGTAGGCCGCGTCGCGATGTTCCTCGTTTGTTAAAAGTAGTATTGCCTACTCGTTTCTTCCAGCAACTTATTCTGCGACGTGCTCCCCGCCTCCGCCACTTCCCTGTTAAGGGCGTCTTCATCCGTCCTTCTCTAACCAAGCAGGAAAGGGAGGAGCGGGCGGCCCGCAATCTTCGTACGCTCTCTCGTAATACATCTAGTGTTGAAATGCCCTCGCCGTCTGCCGTTCATGCTACAACCTTGCTCTCTCAAGATCCTGCCGTAGCTGATTCGGGAAACTGAATGACAGCCTTCCCATTCTTAAACATCTTTCAGTTTTTTCGGCAAACATACGATCTATCTCTAAAAACGGCCTTGCACTCTCGTTCATTCTTACAACAGGTCTTCCCGATTTTGTCTTGCTAACCGAAACTTGGTTAAAATCAATTCATGAAATTCACCCTATCTTAGGTGGCCTGTCTGATTTTTACGATGTAGTACGGTGTGACAGACCAAGGAAACAAGGTGGTGGGGTTGCGACCTTTCTCAAAAAGGATATTCCTTACGCAGTTATTCTCAGAGAATCAGTTCCTGACTCCTATGAAATTCTTTCCTGTGATGTTTTTCCGAACGGTCCCTGTCCTTTTAGGCTTACTGTCGTATACAGGACTCCAAGCTGCCCTGCGAAATCGTCGTTGAATCTCATTAAAGTTTTGAGCGATATCTCTGCATGTGATCAGTCGTCGATTATTGTTGGAGACTTTAATTTTTCAGACATCACTTGGGATACCCCTCCCTCATGCTCTACTCCCGTTTCCCAATCGTTTTTGAACATGTGTTCGGTGTGCAACTACGTACAAGTTGTTCACCAGCCTACGCGCGGTGAAAATACTCTTGACTTGGTCCTGTCCAATAATCCACTCCTAGTTTCTAGGGCTACTGTGCGACCGCCCATTGGTAGTAGTGACCATTCCTCGGTAAGTTTTAGTATTATGTGTAGGCGTCCCCACCTAGCTTCCAGATATTGTGTCGATCTAAAGAACACTGACTATGATTCAGTTTTTGCGTTTCTAGGTGATATTGACTGGGTTGGCTCCTTCTGTTCTGCTAACTCTGTCAACGATAAGTATGAAATGTTACTAGAAATTATCAAAACTGCCTTGGAGATGTTCACTCCCATGCGGAAGGTGATAGGGCCTAAAATAAAGTTACCTCAGCATTTACATACTCTACATAGGCGTAAGTTCTATGCATACAAGCTAGCAAGTAACTTCCCGACACAAGCGAATTGGAACTTTTATAAAACAGTCAATCACAAGTTCTTTAAGGCGCTGAAGAAGTACAATTCATCAGTTGAGAGAAATGTGTTACTTTCCAAAAATCCTAAGGCTTTCTACAAACTCATCAATTCTAGGTTAAAGGTCAGGGAGACAATACCAGCCCTAATTGAAGGTTCTCGCTACGTTACCACCGACGGCGAAAAGGTAGAAATCTTTGCTTCTCATTTCGCTGCTGTCTATTCTTCAAATCACTGTAGCGCCAATATTGTAGATAGTTCATCTCATGCAACTTCTACTCCCGCACCGTGGTTTTACCGTGAAGATATAGAAAAAGTCATTTCGCTCTGGCCCACCTCCTTTTCTGTAACGCCTGATGGTCTCCCTCTGGAATACATTAAGAAAATAATACCGTTTATTTCTGAGCCTCTCGCTAATATCTTCAATCTCAGCCTAATGACCGCTGAAGTTCCAGATCGGTGGAAACACTCCTATGTTATTCCAGTTCCTAAGAAACCTCCGCGTGATAAGGTGGTCAACTATCGACCCATTAGTATTACGTCAGTCTTTCTTCGCGTATTTGAGAAGATTCTCAAAAATTACATTGTACAGCATCTTGACTCCCAGTCAATTCTATCTGACCATCAGCATGGGTTCGTTAGAGGCAGATCGACGGAGACCAATATGTTAGCTTCTCTTAATGACTGGACTATCTCTCTTGATTGTAATAAATCAGTGGACGTCATTTATTTTGACTTTAACAAGGCATTTGATAAGGTTCCACATGCCCTTCTTAGTGTAAGATTAGCCGCAGTCGGGATTAACGCTAGAGTTACTGCATGGATATCTAGTTTTCTCGAAAGTCGCACCTTCCAGGTGCGATTAAACGACGCGTATTCCACCATCAGATCTGCTCCCAGTGGTTTACCACAAGGATCCGTTCTCTCCCCGGTGTTGTTCAATATCTACACTCATGACATTCCCAAAATTATGCAAGACTCTGGAGTCAATTGTAAAGCTTTTGCTGATGATATTAAGATTTATGATGAGGTCAGCTCGCCTAATGGATCCAAAGCTCTTCACGTTGCCATTGAGAACATGTGTGTATGGTCCAATACTTGGGGCTTACCAATCTCGGTGGAGAAAACTAAAGTTCTGCATTTGGGCTCCAACAATGGAAAAGCGACTTATCATATGCAGGGCCGTCCTCTTAGTGCAGTTGCTGAGACGATGGACCTGGGTTTCACAGTCACTGAAAATCTAGACTTTTCTAAGCACTGTGAGTATGTTGCGAATAAAGCAAGCAGACGTCTATTTAACCTCTTTAAAGGTCTCTCTACTTCTGACCCCCAAGTTTTAGTACGAGCATATAAAACGTACGTTAGGCCTATTCTAGAATACGGCACATCGGTTTTCAACCCCACTAAGGTTCGAGACTCCAATAAAATTGAGGCTGTACAGAACAGTTTTACAAGAAAGGTTTTACTGCGTACTCTTAATTATGATTATTCCTGTGTACCTAATTATGCTCACAGAAATAAGCTGTTGGGCCTAGAATCTTTGGCATTTCGTAGGAAATTCTATGATCTGATTATGGTGTACAAACTTATCAAGGGTTTTACTCGTATGAGCAGCGATAGGTTTTTCAAATTGCTGCCATCTGTAACTAGAGGGGGTTCAATCAAGTTGTCGTACTCCAGGGCTCGTACAGGAACAAGATGTCGCTTCTTTGCAAATCGTGCCGGGTCTAATTTTGTGCGCTTGATCAAGACCGCTGTTTTGCCGGAAAAGCTGTCTGTCTTCAAAATTTCCGCTAGGAAGGCTCTCCGCCGTTGACTGTCCAGCTTCCGCTGGCGTTGGCGTGCCAGTATGTCGTTCCAGATCCCGAACTTTGCTTCTGCAGAATGTCTCATTTCTCTCCTACAATGTTTTGGTTATTTTAGTTCCTCGCTCCTTTTTCGTAATAGTCCTTGTTATTGTTCCCTATTTTAGTTTGTTTCGTGTTTTTTTTGTTGTCTTTCAATTTTGTTGCTTTAACACATGGCATATACCATGTAATAAATGAATGAAAGTTTTATTAATGTAAATTTTTGTTTTAAGCAATTCCTTAGATGCGTTACATGCATGGACACCGGATTGGAATTTACCACTTTATAAGGAGAAAATTAAGGCATTTCATTTAGGGACGAATAAACCCAATTACTCCTATTACGTTGATAGATCCCTAATTGATAGTGTCGATTTAGGTTTTGTAGTAACCAAGGATCTCTTCTTTGACAAGCACTGTGAGCTGATTGCTAATAAGGCAGTAGCGATGGTATGCAAATTGTTCAGAGCCATATTAACGTCAAATCCCTCTGCCCTAACTTGTGCCTACAATACGTATGTAAGACCTCTCGTAGAAAATACGACTCCAGACGTCAAATTATTGAGAATCTGGAATGAGTACAGAACAGTTTCATCAGGAAGCTAGTGACCAAAATTCTTGGTTTTGTTTATGAACAGATCGCCCTAGTACTAAAAGAAATCATAAGGGCTTCTCAAATCGTCGTCTAGGAGGACAGCCAACGATCTACTACTGCTCCACAAAATTCTCTCTGGTTAATGTGGGATCACGTCGGAGGGTTTTTTCTACCAGAGGAGGAACTAGGAAACTTCGGGCTAAAGTTGCCAAGCTCAACTGCCCACGCTACTTCTTTCCCAATAGGACCCTACCATTTGAAAAATGAACCAGGAAGGGATGAGCGGGGTAGGCTACAATATCTTAAAAACGCGTTTTTGAAGATGTCAGTCGGTGATGCCTACGTTTCACTTTTTTTTTGCAATCTTCTGTTTGGTTGATACTAGTGCTGGTTGTCTCGGATTCTCTCCACATAAGTGACTATTTATGCAATAAATAACATATATTATATCATTGTTGTTCTCAGTTTGAAGCTCCATAGGACACGGTAAAAGGCAAAATAAAGACGAATGTGCTCCTGAAAGACCATGCTAGTATTACCGCCAATATTATTTCGTGACGTGCAAGTTATTTCAAAGCGATCGTGCAAATAGCCACAAAATTTGATGATTGCTCAAGGTGCTAATGTGAGTGAGATTGAACGAGTTAGTGCCAATGTTTCGTTGTCTCATAGAAACTGTCAACAAGATATGGTTGTTCTCTGGTAGAAGAAAACTGCATCCCTCCTCCTCCACCTCCCACGGCTGTGACAAGCTCAGAAAAGCGCGTGCCGGTGCGTTCAGCACCATTATTATCTACAACATATCGCCATTTATTAGGTAATTTGTGGATTCCACTTCTACAAAAACTCTGGAGTTTTGGTGGAAAAATTCACCGATGCCATTCGAAGTTGCTCCCTATCGTCGAGCTGTTTCTTCTGTAAATGGTTGGACAACGAAAGAAACAGATGGTAATCTGATGAAGTCAGGTGCGTTGAAAACGGTGGATGGACCAAGACATGCCATCCGAAGCACTGGAACTTTTTCTGACAATGAGTCTCCTTTACAACGTTTGGACGCTCATTGTCATGAGGGAAGATGTTCTCTTGTTTTCCAAGAAGAGCTGCTTCGACACAATCCAAATGCCTGCAGTAGACAGTAGTGTTTGCAGAGAAGAGCTCCCAGTGAATGGCTGCTCTGCAGTTCCATTAGACACTGCTTAATGCCTTACCTTCTTTGGATGAAGCTCGGCTTTTGTTCTAGGAACCTTTGGTTCGTCGTGATTGAGCCACTGACGCTTTCGCTTGTGGTAGGCGTAAACTACCCACCGCTAACATCATGCGATATCCATGCGCTATATCTCCATGTCATTCCTAAGCGCTATCTATGGTGGCGTGACGACACTTGAGCTTCTCTGTCAGCTCACGTGTGCTACGGCTGAGTTTCTCTTGAAATAGCTACAGAAGACGCTAGTCATCCACTGTAATAGTCGTTCCAGTTCGCGGTTGCTCGTCGAGGTCACAGTGCTCGTTTTTAACTTCCGTGTCGTAGTGGAAGAACCCATCGCGCCACAAATCTTCCTTGCCGCATCGTTAGTGTTGGAGTTCCTTCTCAATTCGTAGAGCGAAAGCAGTCGAACTTGCTCAGCATCGAGGACAATTTTATCGGCCATATTTGTAACAAAATATCACAACAATAGTGGCACATGTAAGTCCTATGTTAGCCTATATATTTTTCCCAATACAAGGTTTTAGAATACTTTTCAAAAAATCGCGAAACGTTGAACCGATTGTGAGTCACAGAAAACTTTTCTGAGCAATTTAATATAACGGTTTTGGTCACGCTCTTTAAACGTTAAGCGTGTGTAACTTAGCTGCTGACGGAACAAATTTTAGTTCGAAAGGAAACAAGAGGTTATGTTAGCAAGAATGGGAGCTTTCCGGGAAACCATAAGAATATAAAGATTGACAACTTACGGCGAGTTGCTCAGATTCAGGGTAACACTACCAAGAATACGATCTCCGAAAGTTAGGTAACCTAGTAATCCTATCAATAGAAATAGTATACAGACACAAGCCATAACTGTCGATATCACACCGAAATATCCGAGCATCTTCTGTGGAAAGCGCATTTTGTTTTCCAGAGAAAGCACCTGCAATGCTGACCGTTAACCCACGATAAGATAAAAGCTAATTTACGTAGAATTCTGACAAATTAGGACTGACGACAGACTCTGAATTCAAGCCCAAATCTGCTTGAAATTTAAAATCTATTCCAATTTTTTGTGGTGGACTAGCCTCCTTTCTATTATAAATAAAGCAACAAAGCAACTGCAAAAACATACCACCGTTTGAGCTAAGAATGCGAATGAGATTTCACAAGCACCAACAGTTATTCCTTCTAATGTCGTTACAAGTGGTAGTGTCGCAATGGGTACGTGAGGATAGACGACAAGATGCTGAATAGCAGCTAATGTCTCCGTATATTTATTTTTAGTAATATTTCTCAATCCTGAACAAAGGTTCTGGGGTATTCTTCAGATTCGCAAAACACTATTCTTACTGTGGGTGAGAGACAGAACAAAAAAGGGAATCTTCTGTTAAGTAAGGCAAGTAAGGAAAAGAAACTAAAGTTGCAAAGCTTCATAAAGATGTTTTATTGCGATCAAACTCTAGCGCCAGGCAGGACTGGAACCCACTGCTCCTGCTCACCGAGCGGAAATGCACTACCTCATTATACCACCGGCGCTGCTTGGTCTAAGGCCTTGTGCATACTTCCCGTCGCCGCGATGGAATCGCGGCGATGAGATTTGCAGAGCGACGCGAAAGAATTTGAATTTCTCTGTGCTGGTCGCATCGCCCATCGCTCTGCAAGGGAGCGCGACGGCGATCCGTCCAGGACCAACGCTAAACGCCGCGCGCGGCGCGAAAAAGTATGCCATGCCCGCGATGGACGCGGGAAGCTATCGCGCATGCCGACCGCCACTGTTGCGGCGGCCGCGGCGAAGTTTTCTTTGACTATTTTGCCGCGTGCGGCGGAATGGCCATGAACTGAGAGCCGCGATGGCATCGCAGCGATGGAAGTATGCCCCCGGCCTAACGCAACACCACATCTCGTGGAAACTATCTGCACTCACGCTTGTATGTTGCCACTTATATCAGCATGGAAACCAGCTAAGCTGGAGGCCTTGATAGATATGATTTTGGGTAATCATTTCCATAGTTACACTTTTAAAGGAAACTTCATAGAGATGTGGAAAGAAGAACAAACTCAGAGTATGTCAAAGAAGAATTAGGACTATTCAGAAAACCCTGAGTGAACACGGCTCGCATTTCTACAAAAAGTTGCGGAAAAAGTACACCAGAAAAAAAACAAAATAAAAAAATCATCTTCCGTACCGCTATTATTATGGAGATTGCATACATTATGGCAAAATTTCCAACCATTGAAATCCATGAGATCGCTTGAAGGCTTCTGACCGTGACCACCACCATGAAAAGTGGAATAGTTGCATATATAACCATCTTCGTGGAGCCGAAGTACTGCTCGACTATCTTAAATTAGTAGAAATGGATTTTGTCCAAAACAGTTGTAATTAACACTGGATAAGTCGTTAGATGGATGCTCAGTGGCAAACAAAACTCTTGTGTCAGAAGGCGACTATAATACTAGATATTTGAAGACTCAATCGCCCACATTACATTTATGTTTGTAGGAGATCAATTACATCATCAAGCACTGAAATTTAGTAAAACTCGCTGTTAAAGATGTTATCATTTTATTACAAAGCTCACGTTCAAATATTCTTTAGTTGATCTCGGGTTCACAGTGAAGTTTACGTGACTCATATCTCATTCAGCAGCTTCTTACCTATACATGCTCTGATGCCCGCGACCTGGGGCCGGATTCATCGACGAATTACAGCATTTCAACAAAGAAAACAGTCGAAATCACTGAGAGCGCGGCTTGTCAAGTGATATGGCGAAACATTTCGCTGCGCAGCCAGGGATTTCGGCTCTATTTTCTATGTCAAATTGCTGTAGAGCGGCTTTCACACTGTAGTTGCTGCTGTTGCAGCAAAGAGCAATGAAAAAGGGGTGGAGTTTGACGCTTGCTGCAGCCGCAACGCCTGAGATAAGATAATGAGATAAGGCTGGCTGAATGATAACGCTTGTGATATGCCTCGATCATTCCTTGTTGCTGAGGTCGCGCAACTGTTGCGCAGCCGATGCCGGTGTTGCTGATGCTGTTGCGGGATGCGGGGTTGCGACAACAGCAGTGTAAAAGCAGCCCTAGCTGCTGTTGTTGCTCCTCTGCGTCTCTGCCGTATGCTTCATCATTACGGCATCGATTGCGCAACAGCAGCAACGGCAGTGTGAAAGCCGCTTAAGTCGTTGATGATTCTTGGTCATGGACGGAGTGTTGGCGGCTACGATATGACACAAATTCGGTTCGTCGGCTTTGCGGAAAACAACCACTGTGAAAAGGGAGACATAGACTACTTTGCAACTAGATGTCATGTAGAACTATAAGGTTGGAACGAGGTTTCCTCAGTTTTAGTGATTTGAATAATCCAGCCTTTATTACGGTTCTATGCACAACGGATTGACAACATTTTCGGTACCATCACGAGGAAAATAGATTAGAGATAGAGAAAGTACAATAGCCATTGGCCAAATATGCAAGACTTCCAGTTCTTTAGCAACTCTCTAGATAGGTCCGAAAAAGTCCGTGTTTCGTGTCGTTGAACTTTATGTCTTGAATCTCGGAAGCGCTAGATCAGAACTAGATCGAATTTCAGGAGCTGCGTTCAAAAGGAATATTTTGAAAACTTAGACGTAAAATGTGACAAATTGTTTGGACTGGAGATAATGAACACCAAAATAAGAAGCCTTCCTCAGAATAGACGGCAATCTTAGGTACAAGCGAAGCCCAGATAACTTTTTCATTAGTTTTCCAGGAAGTTGAGACATCAAAAGTATCTTGATGAGACGCGCAAAAAAGAAAGAAGTTAATTTAATCTACATTCTACGACCCGGCGCCTAGACATATGAGCATGCTAAGACACCCTCCCGTTTCACTCTTCACTGAAAAAACAAAGGTTTTTCAAAACAATAGTTATATGTTATAAAATACAGATCATCTCAATAGCATAATCTTGAGAAAACTTGGGGAAAATCTAGCTCTTCGAAATACTTTCTGGATCATCCTCAGGTAGTCATTTTTGGTCTTCGATTACCTATTGCGGGTGCAGTTTACAATTGGAATCCAGTGGCCATTTATGAAAGCCAAAGGGAACGCTCACGACTTCCAATGGAAAGCGACCGGGTCAGGAACTAGAAATAGCTATTCACGAAACCATTATAAACATAAATAACAACCGCGCTCCGGCTCGTTCCGTTTAGCCACCAAGTAAAATTTGAGCGATTTTCAACCCGTTCGCTACACCTACGGTACACGTCACTGGATGCAGACACTATGGCGGACTTATGTAATCAACGTTCTCCGCACTTCATTACATGTAATCGTCAAGACGTCCGTGGCGCGATATGGGTGTACTTTATGTAGGCAGGTATACGTCTATAGAACATGTTATATGTGTCCAGCATGCGGGTCCGCCAACGCTGCCGCGACGCACTGCACCGCCTAAGGGCCTCTACAGAGTCTCGCGGCAGCACCGTGAGAACTCGTCCAAATCGCTCCCGCCGCAGTGGGACCCGCGCTGCCACTGTGGTGGAGGCCGCGGCGCGGACGAGTTGTCGCGGAGCCGCCGCATGCAAGGGTCCTCGAGGGCTGCCGCAGTTCACGGCGGCTCTTACCCGCAGCGCCAGGAGATGCGGGTGAGACCCGCCGGAGGGCGTGACCGGATGGGAAGCTTGGAGGGAGGGGGGTTTTCTTTTGTTTCCGACCGCTGGAAACTTGGGTGGAGGGGGTTTTGTTTTGGAAGCTTTGGGGGACGGTGTTGTAACAAAAAAGATTATACACTCTAAACACTCAATAGACAAAAAAGGTTATACACTCTTAAAGCAATAGGGAAAACAGTTAAAGCTAAAGGTACTCAATAGAAAGCAGCACAATAACACTAAACTGTCAAACCATCATGATAGTTGCGCAATCCACATTTGGTAGTACGAAATCCTACGACATTTAAGAGTGTATAACCTTTTCGTTATTACACCTTCCCGGTGATATAACAAACAAGGTTATACACTCTTTAAACAATAAGAAAAATAGTTGAAGCTAAGAGGTACTCAACAGAAAGCACCTAACTGCTGGAGCGGATGCAACACATGCCAGAAGAAGTATGAACCTCTCACAAGGAAATAGAAGACCAACTCAAGAATTCCACCACGATTTAGCAACCGAATCGTTCAGTCTAAAGCATTAAAAAGCACTCCACGGAAGCTCGCTTTTCAGATGAGTCAGAAGAAATTCTTACGAAACGTTCAAACAAGTTGGAAAAAAAATCCAATGCGCCGAAATCCATTCTGTATTTCTACGTTCCTCCCGGCAAAAGTACGCAGTATTGCGTCGCGGGGCCGCATCACCCGCCGTTGTCATGGCGGGCCCGCGGCACCCGCAAGACTGCTGCTGGCCTAAGGCGCCTTTTATACTCGCGCCATCGCGTGGCGCGGTGTAATGGTTGACATGGCCATTGGTTTTTCGCGCCGCATCGCACTCATGCTCCGCCGCCACAAAACACCACATTTGACGGAATTTCGGCTTACGATACTCGGCGAATCGCCCGCTGGAGGGAAGGACGCAGCGCGATGCGATTAGCTGCGGCAGACTCGATCTGGTGAGGGAGATTCACCACCGAGATGAATCATCATTACGGTATGTCCGGGTGATTAAGGCTTTCTAACTAAATTTTGCCTAGTGAGGTTATTTGGTGTGCTGATCACGAATCAAACATCTTTTTTTCGTATCACGCTGGAGTTTGAGCGAAATCGGTGACCGTGGCCTTAGTCACCCGTACCTTCCGTAACTTAGGAAGGGAATGGAGATCTGTAGACTTCACGAAGTTTTACCTAGTACGCTAAAGATAAGTTTAGTGCACAATGACCTCGGAATGGCCATATGAGAGAGACTTCTGAGTGATTCTCGACAATGAGTACCTTTCAGCAATTTTGCTTTTGGACCCGCACATGTTGCAAAATAAAGGGTCGCTAGAGCCATTTGCATTGCAGGGGATTCGACTCAATACCACACTGAATTTCAACCCTAGGCTAAGCAGACGACATCGATCTAACTTCAAGAGAGGATTCGTCGCCCCCAAAGGAATCGCACCACTAACATAAGCTCGATACATTCCGCTGATGAACCGGACACATCCTTTCTGCTTTGATTCTTCAGTGATTCATCCGTCATCCGTTATGGCCCACCGTAGTACGTAGAAGTTGGCCGACGCTCCCCTTTCTAACTGCAATCGCGCAGCGGCGCCTCAAATTCGGGGCGCTGCGCGGCGCGACTGGCCGCGCCGCGCCCCGAATTGATGCGCCACGCAATTGGGGGATCATGTTGTTCACGCCATGAGATCGTTGCGCAGTCAGTTTGACGCTTTCATTTGACGCTTCCAGCCTTCACTGCCGATTCTAGTGGTGGTTAAAAGGGCTAGCTACCTCTGACGTCGTCGATGCACAAACACCAAGAGAACAAAAGTGACAGCACAAGGCAATATTCACTCAGATTTCACACCATATTGGACATGTTTGAAATTATTTCTCCAGAATCAGAGCGAACACATTAAACTAGACTCGCTATGAAGGTCGAAATAAATCTTTGTTTTATTAAATTCTGCTACGACTTTCCTTGAAAACCTATAGTTCTTCTATCCACTACCTAATTATCAGACTATTTACCGACTGAAATGTCGATACATGAGCAATTTACAACGTATTGAATTTCTTTTGTGCTCCTAACAATTTTCCGACTCTTGCAGCTCCTCTGTTGTGCTTAAAAAGCGATTCTACCAGCAGTGTTGGACTGTCCAACCCGAACAGATAAAACTATTCGTCAAACCTCTTCAATATGTGACACAACGAAATCATAGAAAGCACTACATATTCCGAGTTGAAGTAGAAGAAGGCACACGTTCACGGCATATCTTAAAAACAAAGCAGTTACTCTGATTATTTCTCTTGGAAAATAAAACGTTGTTTCGCTTACTTTGCACACTTCCCCAGCATTTTATGGTTGGGCTCTCGAAACAGAAATGCCTGCTCTGCCATGTTCCCGTAGCTCAAAGGTACTCTGTTAAAAGCATTTTTATACGAAAAATGATGTTTGATTTTCAAAGATAGCATAGGACCTCGATACGCTTTACACAGATGCAGGGTGTCCTTTAAACTTTAGCACTGTCATTATTCTAAGCTGCGAAGTGTAAGCATCTTTGTAAGCATCTTCGTGTACTCTGCTATTAGTGTGTCATCCACAATAATAGTGGAGGAATCGCTGTTGAAGCGCTTTCACGACTAATAAAAAGGGCCTATTTTTAAAGAGTAATAATGCTTCCTGGAAGTTTTTTTTTTGCAGTTATGTAAAGACCAGCCGTCCGTGCGGCCTCTAGGCCGCACCGACGGCTTTTTGACGGCTTCGCAGGGCAATAACTTCTCATCATTAATTGTAGCTGACACCTTTGTCATGGTTTTTTCAGGAAGAACATCTTAACTACGTCGATTAGGGCAAGTTAGAAAAAAGCGAAAAAATGGACGACATCCACAAAAACGCTTATTTGCCCAATACCGATTGATGGCGATCGACAGTTCAAAACCGAACTTCAGATTCGTGTTCAGCGACCCAGATTACCCCCAGGGTTGAAGTTTCGTGCCGCTTGAACGCCATCTTCAAAAAATCGACAATATCGATCGATATCGATTGGTCGACTCCAGATTCGTGTTCAGCGACCTCGATTACCCCAGGGCTAAATTGAACGCCATCCTCAAAAAAATCGATAATATCGATCGATATCGATTGGTCGACTTCAGATTCATGTTCAGCGACCTCGATTACCCCCGGGGCTAAAGTTTCGTGCCGCTTGAACGTCATCCTCAAAAAATTGATAATATCGATCGATATCGATTGGTCGACTTCAGATTCGTGTTCAGCGACCTCGATTACCTCCGGGGCTAAAGTTTCGTGCCGCTTGAACGTCATCCTCAAAAAATTGATAATATCGATCGATATCGATTGCCTCCAAAACCCCTCCCGTCGATGATCATCTAAATGCCCAGGCACGGTTGCCGACGTGTGCGGCACGTCTACGGCTCGCCAGGCAGGGTTGCTGACGTGTTCGGCACGTCTACGGCTCGCCAAGCACGGCTGCCGACGTGTTCAGTACGTCTACGGCTCGCCATGCACGGTCGCCGACGTGTTCGGCCACTGTGCTGTGCCCGCACTCCAGTTGTGACGGACGGAAACACATACGCACGCACGCACGCACGCACGCAGGCAGGCAGGCACGCACGCACGCACGCACGCACACACACACACACACACACACACATCTGCTCCTTCATATATAGTAGGATAGTGAAATGAAGATCACAAGCAAAGCTTGCTTTTAATATCGTCAATCTCTAGTTCCTAACTTTGCGTAGAGAGCATAAGACTGTCGATTTCAGTGATGATGCAAATGCACAGCACCGGCAAGGATATCTTACTTTGCAAAAAATTTTACAGAGAGAGGAACAAATCGAGCAACTAACTACAAGAAAGAAAAAGATCCACAACAGTCCTCCAGTACCGACGGCTACGCCTTTTGGTCTCCGAGCGGATAGGCGCAAAGTAATGCCTTTTCCACCTTTCTGCTATAACCCCATTCAAGTTGAGTGATCCGAAAAATCCTATCCTATCCTACTATATATAGGCGAGAAGGGTCGTTTGTCTGTGTGTGAGTGTGTTTGCTTGCACAGAAGTACTGGAGCAGTGTGATGAGAGGAAGTGTAGGGATGAGGGGGGGGGGGGGGTTGTAGTTGTGCAACGTGCCTGGTGACTAAGTAGACATTCCGAACGCGTTGACCAACGTGCATGGCGATTCAGTAGACATGCCGAACACCTCGCCTAACTTGCATGGCGATTCAGTAGACGTGCCGAACACGTTGCCCAACGCGAGAACGCCTATGATAAACTTACGGAAGTGAAGAACGCATTCATGCAAAAGTACGCAGCAGGATTTTAAGTTTCAAAAAATTGATTTGGCACTCACAGCACGACCCGTCGCCTATGCGACGCGGCAGTATACCAAAGGCCTTTCCGTAGACTAGTGATACTGCAAGGTCGAGCGAAGCGCGCAGGTGCGAGAGATGCCGTTAGGCGTATCGGAGCAATGGTGAAGCAGATATGCGGGATCAGCGTCGAGCTATCTTCGCGATAAGGTGGACCACCCCTTCCCTCCCTCCCCGAGAATGTTAAAAATTGAATGAAAAGTTGAATTGAAAGAATGTTACCTATATTCTGTTAACCGTGGAGAATCCGGTTTTTCGCGCAGGATGACTATAGTACATCCACATGATACATGCCCCTAACTGGCCATGGAAGAAAAAATTGTTTTGCATTTCAGGCCATTTCAGGCTTGCAGATTAGTTAGCCTCTAACAACCCGAATATTTTTGTATTTCGAAACTCCTGACGATTGCAGTGGAATAATTTTTAAAGAGTCCGCTACATTCTCCTCATAAATTTTATTGAATTTCAATGTTTTGGAGGACTTCAGCTTTAAAATACCAAGTTTGTGAACGTTCGCTCGGTTAAGCTCGATAAACTGAGTAGCCCCACAAAGGGAAAACTTTTGTGCTGGACTTTGGCAGGATCAAGGAAAGGCATTCCTTTGCGCTTTTCCACCCAAAGACAAGATACGTCCGGTGTTGCAGATAACCTTGGAACTGTCTGAGGCGTATGTTTGAACGGCAGAAATGAGTGCCACCAAGAGGATCTCCACCCTTCACAAAGTAGACAAGTGGGCACCATTTTTTCAAGTCCTTGAACTCAAGGAGTTAGGTACCATCAGAATTTACCATAGTCGGGAGAGCGTACACTCATATCACGGCGAACCATCGTGATCAACTTTCTGAAAAGTATCTCTGCACCCTATCTTCTATAAAAAAATCTCTCTATATTTAAGATTTTTAATTGGTCGGCTCACCAAACGAGTTTCAAGACCAACGTGCCGCCATCTAGCGATACGCTAGAATGGGACAGTGACCTATATTCGCTGACCTGCTGGAACGGCAGTGGCCATCTGTCCGTCATCATTAGTATGTCTAGTTGTGCACATTGACGGGCAGTACGGTTCAACTGGAGATGTGCACCGACCGGCTGTCCTTCTTTGAACGTGTGGGCACATGCTAGGTGAGATTGAATGGCCACCCATGATCGACATGTTGATTAGTGCCATCATACGCTCTCTTAATTGCTGTGTTCATGCCTAGTTATAAAGGGTCATTCTTCACGTAGTCAAGGGTCCCTTCAAAATCTGTAAAAAGATACAGTGTCGTATGCAGGGAGGGCAACTGATGAAAAGCTCTTACCGAACAAGCGCTTGGCAACCTAGTCGAATGTATGCATATGAAAAGTATGGAAGATTGTATATACCACCAGCAATGATCATTTAGATATGCCAGAATTCGGCAAGGCTCGTGGATCGAACACCTGACCCTGAGCTTTTGACTCGCAGCACTTCCCACTGAGCCACCGAACTGCTTGACCTACGTCTTTCACCACCTCCCTTATCTCCACGTGGGGCGCAAACGTGTTAGGTGCGTGTTGACAGTTCAATTCAATACTGGAATTTTACGGCCGCTAACTTCTTGGACTTAAGGACTTTGCAAAAATGAAACATACCCTCCTATTATTTCAAGGGCGGAGGTCGTATTCATTTTCACTATTCAGACGTACCCCTGAGACATTTTGCTGGTAAGCTTGCTTAAGATCTTCGCACACATGCAGCAACGCGGCACGCGGCAGGCAGCGAAGGTGCCTCGTGGGCGGCAAAACTGCCGGACAGGAGGCACTCATTCCCAGCTTAGCCATCCTATTCCATCGCAAATGCGATTCCATTACCATTATCATCATCACATCGTTATCAGTTTCCATGGCAAAGCAACTGCAGCGGCAATAATGCTTTTAATAATTACTGCCACAGCCGCGTTGGCGGCACATCGGCAGCTAGCTCTGCGTCTCTGCCATATACTTAAGCCCTAGGCACACTTTTGCGGCAACGCGACAGTCCTATTTTTAAGCATGGGGCAGAGACGCAGAATCGCCGCGCTAGACAAAACTACCCCAGTCTGAGCTGTAGCTGATGTGCCGCCTGCGCGGCAGGCACGGTGCCGCCAAAGCGGCAGTAGCTTCCGCGAACGAGGAAGCGGCAGTAACACATCGAAGCATTATTGCAGCTGCAGCGTTTTGCTGCCGACAATTTCTGTCTGGGCTCTAGCTGATCGTGGCGAGATCTAGAATGGAAACTGAGGTTCAATCCCAATGGGGGGGCCACTCCATAATCGCTTGTAAAGCACAGCTAATTGAGGAAAAACACACGCAGCATAACATATAAACGAGCTTACCTGAGATGTCCTCCCCAAGAAATGGCGGGTCCCATCGCTGGAATATTTGAAAAAAATTAGTTGCAAAAACATGAAGAGGGTCCAGCGGCTCCGCACATAATCCACGTTTTCAAATTCCCGCGCACCAAATGCGTGCGTGTCAACTCAGTCAACGTGTAGAAACACATAGAGCGATATCTGCGGCAGTACGCATCACCCGACGGCCTTTTTATTTTGCTGCATGTTGTTCGCGGTGTTCGCTTTTCGTCGTCTGTTTCGTAGCGATTTTTTTAAATTTCAGGTTAGGATCGATGATTTCTAGGGTAGGGGGATCAGGTAAGTTCGCTGATGTATTTGTTACATGTGTTTATGGCTAAACTGCCATTTGCAAGCGATTATGGAGTGCCCCCATTGGGATTGATCCGAAATTGATAATAATAATGATAATGAATCCGCTTTGGCGATGGAGTGGGCGGCAATGCTGAGGATGAGTGCCGCCTAAGCGTCAGTTTTGCCTCCTGCGAGGCGGTTTTGTCACGCTTCGCGTTGCCGCAAAAGTGTGCGGAGACCTTAACGCGTAGGAGACAAAACTGCCTCGTTAAGGCATACCTTCGAGTCGCTCGAGCGATTGTCGCGGGAGCGATTTGAACTGCTGCACATAGCACAGCCATTGCTGCCTCAGTCCGCGGACGAAGGACACTGCGATTGGCCAAGTGAGGGACTCCGGCGCGATTCCATCTTCGCTCAAATCGCTACCGCGACAATGGAGCGACTAATCGTAAGAGGTATGCCAGGTGCCTAATTGTGGAAGGATGATGGGGCGCGGCACTCATCCTCGACCCACTCCATCGCCAACATGGTTTCATTGTCATTATCATTATCAGTTTCCATCGTAGATCCCCGTCGCCACCAGCTGGAGCCCAGACAGATCTCTGCTATCGGACGTGGGGGCTGACAGAGCCTTGAATCGTTATTGCCGCTGCCACGTTTGCGGCGCCGCGTCTGTCGCCAAGGCGGCACATCAGCGGCAAGTTTTGCAAAAGTTCGTCCCCCCGCAAAAGTGTTCGGAGGCTTTTACATATATCTGCTGTAAGATTAGATAGAGATCAGTTGTGATCTGAATTATTTGGAATTCTCATTTATCATTAAAACTGGGTATGCCACCAACAACGCATGTCTCCTATTCTAAAAGAAGAAAACTTATAAAACATATCTTTCGATTTTTCAAACTAAAACGATACCCTTACATTTACATCAGAAAATGTCATACCGCGGAGACTTATTCGGAGAAGCAGAGACATCCTCGTCATGTGACGCATGAGATGTTTCTGTTTCGTCCGCCCTTTTAGATGTACCATCCTTGTCATGTGTCGCATGAGATGTTTCATTGTCCTCTATCGTTTTAGAACTTCTATTGGTTCCTCCACTTCCCACCGTTTCGTTCACTTTAGTCGATCTCTAAAACGTGGTAATTATATGCACAAAATATACGCTATACATGTAAGCTGATAATACCGTATCACTAAGTAGACTTGTTTTTTCTGAGACGTACGACGCCGGTGAAGGCGAATTGGCCCGCAAATTCTCGTCTTCGATATGCTTCCTTTAAGAGGTAATTATTTGTAGACATCTGTGCCTTTGCTGCGAAAGCTCCACGTGCAACATTAAATTCGAATTTGAAACGCAAAGAATTGAGTGGCTTCCACCGTTTCGCTCTCAAAAAAGGAAGATAAATGACCACAAGTGAACATTTTCAAGTCAAATTGGACAGATTCCAAATCAAAATGAGCACTTTTACGTCAAAATTTTTTGGACACTCATCTAAACAAACGCTATGCTTCTGAAATCGAATGAAGGTCTTGTAAACCGAAACGAGCTTCATACAGGTTAAACTACAGACTTCAAAATAGATAGAATATTTTTTGATCAAAGAAAATCATAACATTTGTTGAAATGTTTCGGCTGCCCGGGTGAGCGTTATAAACTTTATGTTTTTAATTTTGAGAAAAATTATAAATTAAATTTAAGATTTAGTTTTCAAGTGCAGCAAAGGAGCAGCCATATGTGCATTAAAAAACAAGATTGCGCCATGCACTCGAATAGCTCGCCGCGATATTTAACTGATTTATAGTGTAAATACTGCTCAAGGCCTCCGCACACTTGCGGCAAAGCAGCGGCCAAATCCTTAACCATAGTGCAGGAACGCAAGGGTTTGCCGCCGAGGCAGCAAACAGCGGCGAGCGGTGCAAGCCGCAGCCGCACACTTTTGCGGCAAAAATGTTGGACGATAACACGAGTTTATCGCGTTGCCGCAAAAGTGTGTGTAGGCCTTTAAGTGGTGCATCAAAGTGAGAATATATGTGATCCTTACAATTTCTTTTCTCCTGTCGTTTACGGGTGTGAAATTCAACGCTATCAGTCAAAGAAAAGTCGCGACGTCTTGAAGGAAGGATAAAGCAGTCATTTCACTAAAAATGGGCTACATCCTGGTCGTTAAAAAGCTTTAAACCGTTATTTTTTCTTAAAAATAAGAACTGCATAACATTTCAAATAATGTGCTCACTTATTGGATAAGCGAATTAAAAGATCAAAGAAAGTTATACTAGAATTTTCCTTGAGTAAAAAGCTATTCTAACGTTTTTGGAGAGTCTCTAATTAATATGGAATAAGCTTGTTTCGATTTAGAAGAGCTCCTTTTGAAGTGAAAAGCATGAGCTGTTTAGGAGAGTGTCTAGCGTCCGTTCTGTGTAAAATATGTGCAATTTGACTTGAGAAGAGTTGAACTTGAACTTGATGCCTGAAAAGACTAAAGACTAGACCAACTTGAAAAAAACGTAAAGGTGATGTAAATAAATACACAACACATTGATAAAACAGTAAAGAAGAAGAGTGACGAAATGCTTCAAACCACTCACATATGGCTGAGAAATTGCGCGCACCTCACTAGCATTATCATGGAGTGCCCATTTGCAATGCCGAGCACAAGTACAACCACTGGGCCCATCTGTAATTGGTGTTAACACCAAGCATTTAGGTTGAGCGAAGTTCTCCTTGTATGTAACAACTTCAGTATTGAATTACCGTGAAATGAAAAAGCACTATTTTACGAGACTTTTACAAATGCCGATCTGCATAAGATGATCAGCGGAAGGAGTGTGCGAAGTGGCCACAAGCAGAGCCAGCATCTCGCCTTTTGAACATTCCTATCGTGGTCGGTAGTCACATCATCCAATGAGGTGGGTAGCCATCGAGTATAGAGTTATTTCCTTCCCACTCCCCTATATATGCCTTAACATTGTCAGTATACATTGGATCCGATCGAAAATCTTCGGATAATTGGATGATTCGGTAACGGCGATTTTGCAAACCCCGGATTTTTGGATGATTCGGATAACGACGATTTGGGGAACACCGGATTTTTGGATGATTCGGATAAGAGCGATTTTGACGCCCTCGGATTTTTGGATGATTCGGATCGGGTTATCCGATTCGGATACCCGGAAATGATTCATTCGGATCCAATGGATCCGACTGAAAGTCTTCAGATAATTGGATGATTCGGATAACGGTGATTTTGCGGACCCCGGATTTTTGGATGATTCGGATAACGACAATTTCGCGAACACCGGATTTTTGGATGATTAGGATCGGGTTATCCGAATCGGATATCCGAAAATGATTCATTCGGATCCAATGTATAATTGTCAGTATTTTCTCGAAAGCTGGTGAAGCTTTCACTATGATAACTTGTTGCTGCGTTGTGTTCCAACTGTGTTTAATGGTTCTGCTTTTTGGTGTTGGAACTTGCATACAAATAATTTACAAAAGGTTGGTACCTAAATTGCGAAGAAAACTGGCCTAACAGTTGAGTCCCATTGAAAAGGAGTGAAAAGAAAAAACAGTGTTTATTTGATGGGCACAGCATTTCAGGTGATCGGAGGAGATTTCAACTCTTTCATTCTCCTACTCGTTGTTCTCAAACGAAACTTATTCTTAGGACATTGACTGAAATTGAGGCGCAATTCGAAATTAGACTACGGCGAGCGCAGAGATTTGGCGAAAAAAAAAATTATATGGCAAACTAGACAACTATGTAAGGAATCTAAAAACACAATTTCCCCGGAAACGACATTCGGCAGGGGTTCACCTCCTAGACCTGGCGCACATGCGTGGTTTATATTAGGTTGTTGCGAAAATTCCCGCCACTTTTTGAATGGGTTTTTTCTCACTAACGCTACCTTATAGCAACCTATCTTTTGTTCACATAAAGCGATTTGGTATGTATAAGTTTACTATTATTGCTAGCTGCTCACTCTCGCGTAACTCATTCTAGAAAAATGGAGAATTCAAAGGAGTACATCCGAGGTCTCTTACTGTATGACTTCAAATTTGGTGAGTCAGCAGCCGCTTCCTGTCTCCGCATCAATGGTGCATTTGGGGAGGGCACAGTGTTCGATCGCACTGCACGAGACTGGTTCGCACGCTTTCGCGAAGGTGAGCTTAACCTTCAAGAATCGATCAGGTCAGGACGTGAATCCGATGTCGACAACGACCGAATGCAACAGTTGGTGGAATCGGACCCATGGCGGAGTACTCGTGAACTTGCGCAGAACCTGGGTGTGCACTATGCCACCATCGCCAGGCACATTCATCAACTGGGTAAGGTGCACAAGTTGGCACAGTGGGTTCCCCATGACCTCACCGAACGCGGCCGCCAGCGACGTGCAGAGGTGGCCACTTAATTGATCTCGTACAAACGCACGGGTGGTTGGGTGAAGTCCATCATCACAGGAGGTGAGAAGTGGTGCTTGTTCGTCAACATATAGAGCAGACACTAGGTTGACGTGGGTGAGCAGCCTGAGCCAAGGCTAAAGGAGGGTCCTTACCCTTGATGATCATAATTTTTCTGTTTGGTGGGATTATAAAGGTGTCATCTACCACGAGCTGCTGGTCCGTAGCGAAACTCTAACAGGAGACTTGTGCTGTCAGCAGCTGGTTAGACTGGCCGCCAAGATCGCAGAAAAGCGTCCGAATCGTGGCACAATCCGATTCCTGCACTATAATGTTCGACCACATATTGCAAGAATGACTCGCCAAAAGCTCCATTACCTTGGATGGGAAGTGCTGGCTCACCCACCGTTCGATGACGAACACGACATGAAAGCTGGCTTCTTCGGATCAAAGCCAGAAAAGTTCTACGCTGACGAGATCGCGGGTCTGCCAGAAAGGCGGAGAAGAGTGATGGAACATGATGGCGGTTACTTCGTTTCTTGACGTGTTTCGCTTTTTTGTAAAACTAAAAAAATGTGGTGTCTTGAAAGTGGCGAGAACTTCTGCAGCAACCTAATAGTTTTTAGGCGTAGTAGGCCTGGTGAGTGAAGTGCAATAAACGATAGTGATAATGTTATCATGCAGGCAAGGTGTTGTCCGAATCTGACTCCAAGGCTCTCACGGACATTCTCATGTTAACGCATTTAACGCATCAACTTCTCCCTTCCTCATAATGTTTTCTACACTACTCATTCTGTCTTCTACGTAACCAACCGACGAAAAGTCTTTATATCACATAACAGTGATGAAATGTCAGCAGCTGAAAAGCTGAAAAGCCATCAGGACGTTAATCTGCTTGTGGGAGGGAGATAGCTTAGTTCAGTTGCGACTGTTATGTTGTTATGTTTTTATATAAAACTATAATTTTATTTTGTTAGATTGCAAGATTCCGGGGAAAGGGTGAGCATTTTTAGATTCCACATACAATTATCTCATTAGCTATATAATTTTTTTCGCCAAATCGCTGCACCCACCATAGTCGGATGTGCCCTTTCCTAATTCTTATTAGTTTCATATTGCAACGCAACCCTAGAGCTATACTACGTCAAAGTCGGTTGGGAAAGCACAACATACTATTCCGCCTGAGCCTTAAGGCCTCCTCACACTTTGCGGCAGCGCCGCACGCCGCGTGCAGAAAATTTGCCGCGAAGACGGGGAAATTGTTGCGTAGGAGGCAAAACTGCCTCTATAGTGAATAGACGACGGCACTCATTCTCGTCCCGCCCATCGCCTACGCAGCATCATTACCACTATCAGTTTTCTTTCTAGATCATCGCCACGATCAGTGTGAGCCCAGCACAGAACTGTTTTGCCTGTAGCGGCAATAATGCCTTAAATCATTGACGCCGCTTTGGCAACACGGCAAGTTTTGCTGCTGCTGTGCCGCCTTGGCGGCATCGTACCCTATGCTAAAAGAAGGGGCGGCCGCCCGAACCCCGGCTGCGGGACATTATGTACGAATCCTCGCCGCGGGCACGGCGACTCGCGCGGCGAGCGCGGCAGAAGACGTCGCAATTGGGTGACTTCAGCTTCCAGTGGTATCTAGACCTGCATCAAAACTTGCACATCAAGTGTTAGAAAGTGTATACAAACTCAGTTTCACTGCGATAGCGTGTCATATTTTCAGCTTTTCCTGAAGAAGCATCATATAAAATTGAGCATTAGAACGTTGCTTAGTTTTATAACTCGAACTCAATTTCTGAACCAGAGCATGTTTTCCCGCAGCTCCTGCAACAGCAGAAAGGGATATCTATAATTCAAACCTAGTGTCTGCAGCAAGTCAAGAGGCACAGCTCCCATGACCGCAACTGAGCTCATCGCGAACGCGACAGTCGTCGTCGCGGGCGCGGCGACCATCCGTACATAAAGACCGCCCCTCCCCGAACCCCCGATCTCTCTCACATGAGGCAACGCCACTATGGGCCTGTTCATACTTCGCGACAAGAGCGACTCGTCGCCCGTGCAAAACATGCATATCGATTAAGACCGAGCGCGCGCCGCCGAAAAGTGTTCATACTCGAGCGCCGGCGCCGTCGCTCCAGTCGCTCTTGTCGCTCTTGTCGCTTTTGTCGCTCTTGTCGCCTGTTCATACTTCGCGCCGGCGCCGGGAGCGACTGGAGCGACTGGGGCGCCGAGCGGAGTGTGGAGTACGTAATTACACCGCACTAGTGCTGGAAGGCGCACTAGTGCTGGAAGGAAACGATTCCTGTTCGGACGTTCTTCACACAAAGGTAAGGAGGGCTTTTATGTCTATTTTGAGTGCCAGACTGACGATGTAGGTAATATGATTGTTTGCTTCCGTCTGTTTCAGTTTCTAACAACTTTTTTGACTAAAAATATGTCTGTTTGCTTGTGTTTATCTCAGTTTCCGGAAACTTTTTACTAATACAACTGTTTGCTTGTGTCTGTTTCAGTTTCCAAAAACTAATGCAATTGAAGTTGAAGTTAGACGTGAAGACCTCTATCCACTTGATATTTTAGGCCACGAAGTTATGGTGCAATTACGTACACCACACTACGCCCGACGCCCCAGTCGCTCTTGTCGCTCTTGTCGCTCCAGTCGCTCTTGTCGCCTGTTCATATTTCCGCGCGTTGCGCACGCCGCGCACGCCACGCGCGCTGCGCTCTTGTCGCTGCTGTCGCGAAGTATGAACAGGCCCTATACACTGCATTGACGATGTCGCCATCGCGGGCGTACAAGAGAAACACAGCGCACGGATTCCGCGCTCCATCGCCAAAGGGGGGTGCAAGCGGTTGAGTCGCGTGCATTTCTGGGCATGCTGCCAGCAGCCGCCCTTTGTCTAAATCTTTCGGGCTAAATATCCATTCTTAAGACGGAGTCTCCGCAGAGTCCAATTTTTGCCAAACCTCTGCTCCCACCATAGTCGGATAGCGCCAAAATTTTCTTACCAATAATCCAGATAGCTCGATTGCTGACGGAACGCTGAATATGCCTACTCCTATATAGAACTTCAGTAGATTGATCCAAGTGAAAAAGGTTCTAAAAAAGCAAGGGCTGGAAATATATAAAAGAGATGTAACATTGCTACATATCACAAGACAAGCATATGATAAACAAAAACGTTACCCAATCATAGCGCCCTTGCAAAATTAGCTCCAAAGGGAGGGAAGAGAACTTCTGAAATACTGCGAATAAGAACCTGTCCAGTGACTTGTTATGAAAAAAGTCGAAGTGCGACTAGCAGGTCAGAAAGACTAGCATAAAAGATAAAGAGAGAGTGGTATCATTATGCAATCCCGTTTGAGATGTGCCACTCATTACTTTTATACAAGACATGGAGGAAATTTCGGATCTATCCTAATCGGGGGAGGGCACGTAACTAATAATTATGTGACTAGTTGAATTGAGACTTACGGAATTACTTCAAGAGGACAAAACGGGGTCAAAGAATGCAAAGCGTCGCAGTTGTAAAGACGTCTCGGCTGGCCAAGCGCATTCAAACACAGCTGACCGCTGCCTAACATTTTATCCCGGATCTATCATAGGGAAGCAGGCACATAACCTTGTCTGCCTACAACAAAGCCGAATGTATTTGTTGCTTTTCTTGCGAATTTTGTCAGTTTAGCCCCTCTTTTGTATTTTGTCCTCTAGAAGCCGCTCCGTGAATCTGATTGTGAGGTCAATTTGATCTGATAATTTTTATTGCGTCGCACCCGATGCTGCTTTGAACCGCTCCGTTGACCTATACAATGACTGGTGCAATTCTAGGGCCAGATTCGTCAAACACTTACCGCCCTCTAACGGTGAAAATACCACCAAGCCTGGTGCTTATAAATGTCATATCAGGAGGTTTGGCGCATTCTCACTGATAAGACGTGCGCACGCTTTTGGTGCAACGCCGTGGCCAACAGACGGCAAAAGTGGAGCAAAGCTTTCAAGCTGCTGCGCTCCTCCCTAATGATGCCGCAGTACAGCGCCGTCGCAGCGCACTCCAGTCGGGACCTACTCGTCAGAAGGAAAGCGCGCTCCGGTGAGAGACGATCCTTGGCGCGATCTGCTACAGCGCAGACAGTCTCTGGCTGCGGCATTGCCGCAGCGACGGCAGTAATGATTTGAAACATTTCCCTCACCGCAAAAGTGTACGGGTGAGGGCAGCCTATGCTTCCTTGCCGTATGATGAAAGATAGGGCTGTGGCGTGCCGTGTACGGATGCCTTTATAGGGTGGTAAGCGGTTAATGAACCTGGTCCCTAGTTGAACGTTGCAGGATTTTAGCGATGTTAATAGAGATAAACGCGCGTTATGTGGAGGGGGAGAACAGCACATCAGTACCCAAACAGCTGTTCGGCGTTAATGTAAGGCCGGGGGCATACTTCCATCGTCGCGATGCCATCGCGGCGCTCACTTCATGGCCGTTCCGCCGCACGCGGTCGAATAATCAAAGGAAGCTTCGCGGCGGCCGCCGCAACAGTGGCGGTCGGCATGCGCGATGGCTTCCCGCACCCATCGCGGGCATGGCATACTTTTTCGCGCCGCGCGCGGTGTTTAGCATTGAACCTGGACGGATCGAAGTCGCGCTCCCTTGCAGAGCGATGGGCGATGCGATGAGCACAGAGCAATTCAAATTCCTTCGCGTCGCTCTGCAAAACTCATCGCCGCGATTCCATCGCGGCGACGGGAAGTATGCACGAGGCCTAAGGGGACGTTCTGAGCGTTCGCGTAGCGACGCGAAGCCCACTGTCGGTGCGACGCGACACTCGCGTCGCGCTTTTCTGCGAGAGGAATGCTGCTATGAACACCACGCGTTCGAAACGAATGCGCAGTATCGAATCCCTGAGCGACGAACAAATCGCTCATCAATGAACAGCGATTTCATCATAGCGTGGCGATGCTGATAATTGCGTGAGATGTCGCTCTTCTGCGAGAGGGATGCTGCTGTCGTGCTCGGTGCACAGCGGGCATGAACACCTCGCTACGACTGAACGCGACGTCGTTTAATCGATATGGGAGATTATCATTACGTAGCGTCGCGATGATGCTCTGAACGTCCTCTAACCTGTCACTCCTCTTATTGCACAAAACCTGACGCGTACGTATGTGCAATACATGTTGCAACGGCGGTTCACCTAGGTCAGGAAAACAAAAAATCGAGCTTTGTACATTGGGAGAAAACCAACTTCAACGCGGTCAACACTCTCATTCCATAGAACACGCGTTGACGAGATCCAAATAAATTATGCAGAAAATGCTGAGAGCGCATATGATTGGGGCTTGAGTTCAAGCGTTTGGAAATAACTAAGACGGAGAGAATGCCTTGTCCGTATTACGAGCCTAACATCCTATTCAAAAAATGATTCGGGTCTCCTAGCCTAAATTTCAGTTTTATCCACAGTTTTTGCTTCAAGACGCCCACTCTGCTTTCTTTTATAGGGTTTGTGTATTGCACAGTACGCATTATAATAACTTAACCAGTTTTCTTGGATAAAGAACGATTTTAAGGGTGCCTCCCTTAAGTAATAGTTAGGAAGCAAGCAGCTAGCTAGCCAGATTGGAGTAGTTCGCTTATTTTGATGAGTTATTGCTTACTTTCTATGAGTTATGAGTTATTGCTTGCTTTCTTTCTTTCTACCTTTTCGTCGTTGGCATCGTTGAGATGAAAGAAATGATTTCGCCATACGGCCACAATTTCTACACCGTAATCTCTTGCTGACTCCGCCCTCCTAGCTTGAGATCGCGCGTCGGCGTCTGCGCTGAAATTCGATCGATGTCTTGTGCGCACGCGATGGCACTCCAGACAAACGGGTGGTGGTGCAGTGGGGTCACTTCGTGAGAGAGAGGTGGGGGCTTGGTCCTCTTGCGCTGTGGCATACTCGCATTTCAGGTGACTACTCGGGATTGGAGGGTTTTGAGCGGACGTGATCTTGATGCTTCTTTTACGCACGCAGAACCCAGTCGTGGATTCCTCCTGAGTGACGATAACAGTCTCCACACCGGCAGCTTTGATGACACCCACCCTGGAGTCCCTTCCCTAGCCTGGTTCTGCGATTGCACAACCATATCTCACAAGACGCCTAAAGTTACGGTGTAGATTTTGTGGCCTATGGCAGAATCGCGCTTGTGTTGAGATGTGCTCTTCATACAGCTAAAGTTGCACCCATTACTTGATGTGACTAGCCGATGACTAATTTACCAGATGCGAAGGGATTTAAGGCTTGGGTGACCTGGGCAGAAATCGAACCATGGACCTTCATTCGGGGTGCAGGCGACATCCTGCACCTCGTCTTACTGCTCCCGCAGGCGTCCGATAAGGAAGGTAAAACGAGTAAAAAGAAGGAAGTACCCGGTTTTCTGAGCGCAGAAGCACTGCCAGACGTAAGTAAATCTCAAACTTACTAACCACCACCTTTCAATGTTGTTGACCACCAAATGAACTGCAGGGTGAGAAAGTGCCCCTCGTAACCACCGACGACTTGTGATAATATTCACTTCGTTGCAAGCAAGTCATTTCCTACATTGTGGGTAATCAGTTTAAGCAGAGGGCGAACGGAAGGCACGTAAGAACATCTCAAGGTGCAAGCCGGAATGCGAGGTGTCAACATCTTCACAGATAGCGAATGGAGTGTGGCATCTGCTGGGGAGCAGGATTGTGGATTTAGTAGACGGATTCGGGGAGATTCACCGAGTAGGGTTGGTTCGACTCAACTCAATTACACATTTTGGTTTTGCGCAGGTATGAGCGCAGGATTAGGCAAGGTAGGAACTTCGCGGTATGGTCTATATAAGAACTGCCAAAACTACTAACACCACTCGGCTGGAGTGTAGTTACGTTCTGCACTCGTCGAGCGCAAGATTAGGCAAAAGAAGGAACTCCGGCGTGCGTTACTCTGGAGCAACCTACTCTCCCCAGTATTCCATCCATCATGTGTAAAGGTGGTGACGTGCGCTGGTCGCGTGGCTACAGCAAACCCACAGTGGCCCGCGCGCGGGAAGATTTTTTGAATTGCAAGTGAGGCATTTTTGCGAAAGATCGGACACCAGGGGCCGCATGCTATTCTCTCCCCAACCGTCCCCGGCCGGGTATGAAGCGGTCTCCGCCCACATCCCCGGTATGCACATCATACGCCATCGATTTTTCGCGCCGTCCCCGTCCCCGGGTCGGGCGAGAATAGCATACGGCCCCAGCAAACCTTCGGTCTAAGGGCCTGTTCATCAGGGATGAGCGGATAATGAAATTTTGAAATCCGGATAACGGATAACGGATAATTTTGCTCGAAAATGGCCGGATAACGGAAAAATGGATAACGAACAAACAACAAAAATTAAAACTCGTTTTAAATTGCTCTAATTTCAACGGCAGACCAGGAGTTGAAGCAGTGTTAATTTATAAGCCATTCCTAGACATTTTGATAGTACTTTTTAAACGCAGTGCAGTCGCCAGATTAACGACACCCTACGAGATTTTCTGCCGATCAGAAGGAAGGCGAACAAAGAGCAGCATTGCTGCCCTTCGTCTGTTTCGAGAGGGTTGCTTGTATTGTTCTATTTATCAGCCGACTAGTTCTTTTTCCAATTAAAGCTGCTGAAAAACAGAATGATCCTCGTAAGAGCAATTCTCCCGATGTCTCTTGACTTTTCCATGCTATGATGAAGGCGGGAGACGTCCAGCCGAATAAAGTCCACATAACAGTCTTGATCTGTACCACTGTAAGAACCGTTATTGTTGTTGCTGCCCTATAGCACCCCAAGATCTAAGGTACTTGAAGATGGAATTAGCTGGGATAGATACAATACTAACTTTTTTTCTGGTGATAACAACAAACAATTGTGTAGGCCCATCACACAATTAAGGACTCATGACATCCAGAAGGGCAGAATCATCCGACGCATTCCAAAAAGGGAGTGGTTCCCTGTGTAATAGAGAGCTAGAAAACTTCACTAGAAAACTCACAAATATAACGAATCTGCGTGTCTTACAGCACCCGCGATTTTAAGTTTATTTAGTACAGTTTGTTGCACCGCTGAAATGTTTAATGGAGAAGTCGCTCCCTCGATGTATCCGAATTGAACCTATTTCCCTTTCGCTCGTATTCACTGCTGTATTGCAGTATTTGTTTGGTGGTTCACAACAGCATATGACTAAAAGCATACCTCTACCGCATGCAAGCAAATCGAACACATTGCAATCGTGGGGGCACATATGACACGACGCAAAGGTAAAAATTCATTCTAGGTTTAGCCAGGCCCTGCACTTTTAACGGTCGCTAATAGCAGTTGGTATGTTTTCTTGGTATGCATGACTTAAAATGAATGAGCAACGCTATGCTTAGTAAGCCTCATGAATGTATGGCACATGCTTAGGACTCTGAAAGGATAGAATTGAGGTATCTTTAAAGCTATGTAACCAGTTCTCAAGTGAGTAAATGCCTCAACTAACCCTCCTGGATTTGAACGACTTCCGCTGTTTTTGACAACCACCCTTACGATCGTGAAGGATCCTTTACATAGTCCACACATCACCACGTTCAAACCTAGGAGTCATGTAATTTGTTGTTCGTTATCCGGCCCAAAATCGCCGGATAACGAACAACAAAACGGATAGGCCAAAAACCCCCGGAAACCGGATAACGGATAACGGTTAATCCGCTCATCCCTGCTGTTCATACTTCGCGACAAGAGCGACTTGTCGCCCATGCAAAATATGCATATCGATTAAAACCGAGCGCGTGCCGCCGAAAAGTGTTCATACTCGAGCGCCGGCTTGTCGCTCTAGTCGCTCTAGTTGCTGCTGTCGCCTGTTTATACATCCGCGCGCTGCGCTCTTGTCGCTGCTGTCGTGAAGTACGAACAGGCCCTAATCATCCACGGAGGTCTTTTCTTTCGCCATGTGCTCATGTGTTTAATACTCATGGGGGGAGGTATCATATGGTTTTCTAAAAGCCAGTTAACGTTTAGTTAAGTTTTTAGCAAAGTGTGATTCTTCGAATATTTTAGTCACATGTTGTTCCTTGTGCTTATTTTAACATATGTAAAGCATTAGCATAAGGGATTTGGGTGTTGTCTCCATACGCTGACGTTTGAGCAGCTGGCAGGTTACCTTATGTGTCACAACAATCAGGCGCCTAGGTCAGCCTGCTCGGGTGCTGCGCCGCGCTGCAGTGCCTATCAGAGAAAGGGTCCCGTAAACACAGGAAGGTATAAGTTCGTTCCTAGGAAGATTAGGGGTTCGTTCGTTGATTTTTGTGGTTACATTTGCTGTTGCTATTGGCTCGAAGGTCACCAAACCGATCATGTGCCCTTCGCCGTGAAGCCTGGTCTTCTGTTGTAGTACTCCACCTTGCGTGTTTCCTCATAATTATGTATTCGTCAAAGTTTATTGTACTGTATAAAGTATCCAGAAAAGAATCAGACTTAGCGATAGCTGCACGGCCTCACGTCCGCTGCACTCGACCGTAAAGTTTTGCAGTCCCATCCCTCCCCCCACTCACCATACACCACCAGTTTCAATCAGAGCAAGTTTAAGCAGAAATGTTTAAAAAACCATAAAAAACATTTTAAACCATAGCAGACCCGGGTTTCTACACGAAATCCTAGTTTCTGATAGGCACGGTTGCTGTACAACTCGTGCCTGCAAGCCCGTCTCTTGAGTGGCAGGGTAGTCCCTAAACGGAAGAGTTATTCTCTGCTCTCCTCTACCGTCGTAGACAAGAGCGACAATAGAAGGAATTCCGGCGTATGGCGACTAAACAAAACGCAAAGTAAAGCGGAGCTCGTGGGTGGACGAGTTTCCGCAAGATGCGGCACGGCTGTCTTCTACTCGAGGCATATCACCTCGGAACTCTCCATCAGCCCACGCATGTAGGGATTTTTTATTTAGTTTGACTTCTTTCGTTCATTTCTCTTCACGATTCGTTGACCAAAGATGTGCTCTCTCCCATCTCAGGTGCAAATTTCGGAGTCCACTCTAACGCTACCTCCTAAACCGTATAGTGTTGCAATTTATTTGGGGGGAGAGACCAAACTGGTGTGGTTGTTTGGCTTTTCTAGACTTTTCATCCCTCCTATGAGTGAGGAATGTTCTTAAATTCTTTATCTCTAGCAGGTTTAAATATGACAGACAGACAAGATGAAGAATATTTTATTTTAGCAAGAATGTAGATAATGTTGGGAATGATATTTTGTGAGTTTCCATGTCGTGCTTCAAAATTCGGGAAAACTTAAACATTGTAGACAGTTTGAGCACGTTGAATTGTGAACTGAATGTGGCTTCCAATCAGTTCGTGTACAGGCGAAATAGACTGAAAGAAATGAGTCAACCTGGAATGCATTTTTGTGGAAGCTACCACCATGTCCTTTGCTGGCAGCATTTCCACGGTCGCAATATACAGTGGTATCTTTCTAGAGTCAGAGCGCTATGGTGTCCGTGCTCAACTAACTTTTTTGACAAATTCCCTAGATGTTACTGAAAAAGCAGTGGCTAGTCACGCTGCGGATAACTAGAACTACACTTATCATAAGGCAGCTTTTGCCCTGCTCACAACACTACTATGTAGTAGATTATCAACTTATAAAATAGCGTCGGAACAACGTCGATGTTTCTTACCTGCGAAGTTAAAGTTCTCCATGTTGGTTTTCTCCAGAAGATCCTCGACACGTTCATGTAATAAAAATGCAGTGTGCAAATGAGTCTCATTGCAAACGAAGAAATCTTTACAGCAATAAGATAAAGAAGGTTGATAACCTATCACGTGCTATCTGTATGTATTCGCGTCTCGTCTATTTTTTTGCATTCGATCTACCACTGAATAATTGAGTTAGCGATCGATGACATTTGACTGATCTAACCTACATGAGGTATGCCTCATAATCTGCAGCTCGGGCCATCGAACTGAAAACTGCGCATAGGAAGCCTCCTCATGAGATATGCTTCTGAGTACCCAGCGCAGGCAACGTACCCAGCGCAGGCAACGTTTGTCTTCCAACATGTGATGCTGCTGCAGAACAGGAAGCACAGCTTCTTCCTGCTTGACAAAGCGGCAACTGCACGCGTTTCTAGCGTCCTAATTCCGAATACATGTCACCGACGTCTGCCGTGAGCATGAAAGGACCACTAGGGGGGTGATGGAGAAGGGCAGTAAAGCACTAAGAGGGTGGTGAAGAAGGGCAGTGAGGGGAACCTCTAGGGTGGACCAGGAGAAGGAGTAGAAAGGAAAAGAACAACCTGGAGAAGGGACCAGGACGGGGAAATCAGCAAGAAGAGACCAGTAGGGGTCAGTAGTGGAAACAAAGAAGTGGGCCAGGCTAGTGGCCGCCAAATGTTTCACATTATGTTGTAAGCGCTCTCATCTCAACTTCTATAGATGGTTATACGGTCCCTTATTGGGATTGCACCATTGTCCGCAACCGATCAGGCAGATTTCTCTTTCAAACATTTACGGGTACCTTCATTGAAAAAGAATTTTCGCGCCCCTGTTGATAATTGTGCGAACGAGAGCAGAACACTTCACTAGCGGAAAGGAAGCCTTGCAAGGACATTCCTCATAGTCACCCCATCTAGTTTCTGGCTGGAACTATGGCTTCGTAATAAGTGTCTTCCGAAGCTTTATGATCCGCCTTTCTTATCACTCGACAAACAAATCACTCAGAAAAACAAAGGATACTCTGCTCTGTCTCCCGTCGTACCAGAGGCAAAAGGGCGTCCTGAAACCTTACGTGCTGGTACTAAAGCAATGTTATGCTTCTTGTTAAACGCTCATGGCGAAGACGATAGTGAGCTACCAGATGAATATACGAAAGTGACGAAAAACACCTATGTTTACCATTGTCAGAAAGTGGATACCTACCCTGGATTTTATACGAATTGCAAACCATTGTGTACGTTCAGCAGTACAATGGTAGACTGCACATTGCAATGTCGATGAAGACAGGATGAATACTACTCCTACGCTTCACTGTTCAGCTTGCTCAGCAAATCTCGCTATCTATGACTTATACATTTTTTCCAGCCAACAACGCCGTTTGAATGGCATTCAATTCATAACCTGCCACGACACCGAGGAGTCACTCAAGCTCCAGCCCTCAGTGTTCTCAAGAAAAGACGTCCACAGCCTAGAAGCAAGTTGGCAGACATCATCATCACCATCATCATCATTTTCATTATCGTCTCCCACTTGGTGGCGGGGTTCGCTCTTCTGGTGCAGTGACGCTAATTCTCCGGATCAAACGCTTGATCAGGGTGCACACCAGCCATCTTTAAGTCCAAATGCAGCGTATCTAGCCAAAGTTGCTTCGGGCGTCACCTGGGCCGCTTTCCAGGGACCTCAAGGTTCAGGCCTATCTTCCAGACGGCGTCGTCATTAGCGCGAGGAACGTGGCCGTACCACCAAAGACGTGCTTCGCGCAGCTTCTCGGCTATGGGGGCGATACCGAACCTCTGTCGTATGGCGTCATTGCGAACGCGGTCCAAACGTGTAACTCCAGCCGTCCACAGTAGCATTTTCGTCTCCATTACACTGAGGCGGCTTTCAACTTCCTTCGTCACGGGCCAGCACTCAGCACCGTACGTCGCTACTGGGCGGACTACTGTTCTATAAACCTTCGAGTTGAGGTGCTCAGGTATTGTCCTGTCGCAAAGCACCCCAGTCAATCAGCGCCATTTGGACCAGGCTGCACGCACACTCACCTCCAACTTTAGGCTGCCATCGGACGTGACTATTGATCCAAGATACTTGAAAGATGTAACTCGTGAGAGCTCAGTACCATTGATCTTAATAGATCTATACTCATCCGTCGTCAAGTATTCCGTCTTTTCAACGTTTAGCTTGGGTCCGAACAGTGCAAGCAATCTCACCACGCTGTGCCTGTCGCTCGAGTTCGGTTTTATCTTCACATACAAGAATGACGTCGTCAGCCGTCAGCATAGAGCAGCGTCCAAGGTGCCGCCATCTGAAGATCTCGTGAGATCGCATCCATCACGTCCACGAAGAGCAGTGGGGATAGCGCAGATCCCTGACGCACCCCTACAGAGATGGGAAATTCCGTCGAGGTGCCCGCTGGCGCTCGCACTCGACTCCTTGGGCAAGAGTACAGAATGTGCACCCACTCAATAAGCTCTTCAGGAACACTGTTCTCGCAACGCGTACCATATAACATCTCGCGCAACGCGGTCGAACGCCTTCTCCAAGTCCAGGAAGGCAGAATGCACCAGTTTCTGTTTCTCATGGTGCTTCTCTAGCAGAAGACGTACAGCGTGAATGGCATCAACGGTGCCACAGCCAGAGACGAAACCACACTGATTAGTGGAAAGCTGGACGACATCCCGGGTACGTCCATCGACAATTCGCTCAAAGATTTTCATGGTGTGCGAAAGAAGACGAATTGGACGGTAACTAACGCAGTCCGCAGGACTGCCCTTCTTTTTCCAAATCGGGATGGCCGTGCTTTGCTGCCAGCTCTCGGGCACATTCTTCTCAGCAACAACGTGATTGAAAAACTCTGTCAGGCAGTCAGCAGGGCACCAGCCCTTCAACTTCCACAAGTCGGCTGGCAGGTCATCGGGAACAGTGGCTTTGCCTGACTTCCTCTTTCTCAGGGCTGTTTCGGCTTCGCTCACTGTGATCTTCTGAACGGGAACCTATAAAGGAGATGCAAAAGGAATAGCAGGATAGGCAAATTCAACCTCCTCGAAGTAGTCGTGCCATCGCTTCACAGCCCTCTTACGATCCATCAGAAGATGACCGTTCTCGTCGTTAATGCAAATTAACTTCTCGATGTATTATGCTTGGCGACAGCGAGCTTTGGCGAGTCGGTAAAGATAACGCTCACCGTCGCGCGTTTCCAGTTTTTCGCTGACTTTAGCGTAGTATGCGGCTTTAGCAGCAGCCACTGCCTTCTTTGCCGCTTTTTTCGCCTCTCAATAATTTCGCCAATTGTGGACTGTTTTATCACCGATAAATACGTGATAGAGCCGTTTCTTTTCTCGGATTTTTTCTTTGAGTCCACAGCCATGCCTGCTTATCGACCTAGCGCCATCCAGGCTTCGTTGTGCCAAGTTCGAAGCGTACAGCCCGAGATATCGCATCGGTAGCATCCTTCCAGGTTTCGTCGACAGTTGTCACCGTCGGCAACCGAATGCGAGAAATAACTGCCGCTTCCCTCTCTTTCAGTCGCCATGAATTGATTCTAGCCGACCCGCATCGCTCAACATGTTTACACCTTGGGGGTGTGATCTTCAGCGAACAGATCAGTAGGCGGTGTTGCGTGGCAACCGTCTAATACGGCACGGTCTCCGCATCTGTGACAAGGCTTTGGTCGCGACGCCTAACAAGAACATAGTCGATCTGCGTTTTAGCGTTCCCGCTATAAAGCGAGATGAGGTGGGAGTCACGCTTTCGAAATTTGGTGTTCACGATGGTGAGGTCATGTGAGTCTGCATACTCAAGTATACGCTCACCATCGGCGTTGCGCGACCCATAGCCAAAACCACCATGACAGCTGTAGCCGTCTTAAGTTGCTCCAACGTGACCATTAAGGTCACCTGCCACAACAATCATATCTTCTGACGGCACTTCTGCTGTCTTCTCATCAAGCAGGGCCAGAACTCGTCCTTGGTTTGCTCGGAACAGCCAGAATGCGGAGCATATGCAGAAAAGAGTTGACATTTTCGCTGTTCTACGGCGACAACAATCTTCATCAAGCGGTCGTCGAAACGTTCCACTCTTGCAATCGCGTCAAACGTTCGGAGACAATCATTCCAAGACCACTGGTGGTCCTGGGACTGCGCACAAAACCGCCTTGAAGCCACGGCCAATGCCGCTTGACTTGCAGCAGGACCACCCCGTCTCCTGCACCGCATAAAAATCAACTCTTCTTCGCTCCAGTGCTTCTACCAACTCGCGCGAGCAGCCCGTCAACGTAGCCACATTCAACGTTGCTACGCGGGTCTTGCCTACGCTGCGGGACTTTCGGACTAGCTCAGTTGCCCTCCGATGCCGTCCTCGCATCAGGGACCCTCGCATACTTATAACACTTGCCGGGTTTGCGAGTGCGTGTCGGCTCCCGCGGACGCCGTAGCACTATCTCGAAATCTCTTAAGCGTCATCAACCATGGGTATTCGTAGGCCGGCCTGCCACAAGGGCCTGTCGATTGCAATCGAATGTCCGCGATTAGCTTAGCTCCCAGAGGGAGCAGTTTCCAGTGGCACCACGTGGAGAAACGGACATCGCCACCAATCGAAACTAGCCATCATTGTTACTTTTCGTGTGAGCGGAACGCAAGACCAAAAAATTCAACTCAATTAAACGAAATGTAGGAATCACTTAGTAGTATAAAAGTTCTGCGAGAACAGGGGTGAGGAAATGGGGAGAGGACGATGGGTAACTGATGAAGAAGAGTAGTGGCTCGCCAACACTGCAAGTCGTAGGAGACATCGGCTCCGGATACCAACTTAGTAGGTCCGTCAACTCCATCAGAACCCATCGAAGACCGCTATATGGGGAAACGTAGGACAGTAGACGGGCTAATCAGAAACAAAGTAGAGAAGCTCTAAAAATTAGCGATATTTGGTATATGCAGTGTTGAAAGCAAGCCTATCCTCTTCAACCCTTTTCTAAAAACATACACGCTTGGAGCTTCTAGTAGCCTAGGTGGTAGCATTTGTAACCAACGAGCTCCTCGAAAGAACAGAGAATTCAAAACCTTTTCTCGGTATTTCTTCTTCATCTTGGGATTGCAAAAGCAGTAGCTATTATGTCGAGTTTGTGTTGGCAAAAAGGTCCAATACTTACTAGCTATAAGCCTAGATTTGCCTTTTAGGATTTTGAAACAAAACATTGGATCATTTACAATCCGCCTGTACAGTAGACTATCTGGACCAAATAATTTTAGTCGTTCTTTGTACCTAGGACACGTTCGAAATAATTAGAACAGTTTACACAACGATTAAACAAGATCTTTGTAAAGGTCTTGGGAGCTTGTTCAATTTTTTCTATTTGCTTTCTGGTGGAAGGACTCCAAATCTGAGAGCAGTACTCCGCAATACTGGTAAAACGTAAAACTTATATAGTTTGATCAGTATCGTGCTGTCATTACTTTTCAAGTTTCTGCAAATCGAAAAAAAAGACAGAAAAAGCCCTCCGTACTACTACGTCAATGTGATTATTGAAATCTAATCTACTGTCCAAGAAAATCCCGAGATCACGAACCTCAGATACAGTTTTGAACGGAGTGTTTTCAAGACCAAATTCTACAATGGGCGTTTCACCGATATGGAAAACTGAAGTTTTGGAAGGATTCATAGGAATTTTCCAAGCATTAGCCCATACTGCCATCATGTTAATGGACTGGGATAAGGCCTGGCAAACCTCAATCTTATTGCTATGATTGTACCTCCCATAAATTTTTATGTCATCGGCATACATCTGCACCTTCACATAACAGTGCGTTGATATAACTGCAGGAAGATCGCAGGTGTATGTAAGAAAAAGAACCGGTGACAACACACCTCCTTGGGGAACCCCACTTCTGCAATTATAGCACTTCGAAAAAGAATTACCGACTTTCACCCGCATACGCCTTCCATGATGATACGATTGAATCCACTTATGCAAAGATCCTGTAATGCCAGGATTATAAAGCTTTTTTAGAAGCATTCTATGGCTTACCTTGTCAAAAGCCTTTGACAATACCTTGTCAAAAGCCTTTGACAAATCAACGTAAATAGCATCAACCGAGTCTCCATTATTCAATGCAAGACTCCAGTCAAAGGTGCAGCCAGCGAGTTGGTAGCAGTAGAAGCTCCCTCCGTAAATCCATGCTGTTCGAACGGAATTGATTTGTTTCTAGTGAACCATGCTACAATCTTGTCACATACAATCTTTTTCATTATCTTCATTGGAGTAGGATTTATGCTTGTAGGTCGGAAGGAAGACACCGATGGTGAATTTTGAGCTTTTGGAATAGCCGTGATGATCGACTCCTTCCAAATTTTTGGAACTGTAAATTAAAGGAACATTAGAACTCATTGATAGGGGTTTGCAAATAGTTGTATGCATTCTTCGTCTATTTGTTATTTAATAGACAGTTGTAAAAGTTTATTCTGAGTAACCGCCAGAGCATCAACAAGTGAAACAATTCAGGTTATTGAGGAACTGTTTCGTGCAAAAAGCGTGAAAAAGCAGGAATTATTTCAAATACAACTTGAAGACTAAGAATAGGTAGTGAAGAATGAGGAAACATCGGAATGAGATAGTACGCATGTATCGAAGATCATAGAATAGTCCGGGAATTGATGAGGTGACGATGACTGCCATCGTAAAGACTTCGAATCACTCTGTATGCACCTTGTGAGGAACAATACAATAGGGCTACTTACACGTATGAATCAGAGGAAGTTCTATGAGATACAAGATTAGCAGTTCCGAGGTTTGAGAAAAGGTCGATGCTGAGCTAGCACACCAATTTCATCCAGAACTGTTATTTGCCGGTGGGGCTGAGAGCATGTCAATAAAGCATTGTATTAACACTACAGTATGCACCAAAATAACGCAGATAATATTTTTTAAATTATAATTAAAAAGCAACCAACAATTCGAGAAAACAACAACTAAATTACAATAATACAAACATTAAGGTAGATCATGTTCAAGTGGTTTCGTTGTGGTCTCCCTTGGAGTGGATGCACAGGGCCAAACGCTTCACGAGGTTTGGGGGCGATGGGCCACAGGTCATCAGGAAACAATCGCTCCCACTCCTGACGTTAGGATTCCTTCAGGGACTGGAGACTGCGGTGGCGCTTGACGCCGATCCTAGTCTTGAAAATGTCCACACACTATAGTCCATCGGATTCAAATCCGGAGAATACGGCGGCCATTCCGAAGGCGTGATGGAATCGGGGAAATTGGCCTTGCACAACGCCTGCGTACTCTTCGCTCTATGTTCGTGTGCAGAGTCTTGTTGGAACGTCCAATAGGCATCAGCGAAGTGCTACTGCACCCAAGGAAGAACAACGGATTCGAGAATGTCTCGCTGGTGCACATCTTTTCGATTTTCACTCATTTATCCACGAAAACCAGGGGGTTCTGCCAGAGGGATGATTCCGCCCCAAACCATGACCGATTGTGAGTTTTGGCGGTGTTTGACGATAGCAGAGCTTCTTGGAGTAGATCAGGTCTTATCATTTTGGCGATTGTGCGCCTGCTCCACGGTGAACAGCTTCGCATCTGTGATCAGAATCTGTTCCCAGCCATGACCTGCGGCCCATTGTCTCCAAACTTCGCGAACTTCGCGGGGGCCCTTTGCATCCGTTCCACGGGAGGCCACCAGTTCAAGATGGTGTAGTGTTTGTGTTGTTGTAATTTAGTCGTCGTTTTTTCGAATTGTTGGCTGTTTTATAATTATGACAAAAAAAATCTTGTCCACGTTATTTTGGTTCACCCTGTAAGGCCTGACAGTGATTATGCAAATGACTATGAGTATTACTTCAAACTTCACCCGTTCACAGTGACGCACTACAACGGCATTTTGGTCAGAGATGATATGAAAGCCGAACTGATAGTTGTTTGTCCTGGTACCGTTGTGGAGAATTACTCCGATCTAGTACTACTTCTCGAACACGTGTCAGCGGAAAGGGCTTCCTGAAAACAGCAAAGATTAGAATGTAATGATCCGTGTTCTATAGATCTGCAAATACTCTTGTTTCTTAAAAGTTGACTGCGGACTGCTCTCTATAAAGTTTGCGAACCATACACAGATCGAATAATTTTCCTCTACATACTAGCCTCGACAGTCCAAAATAATTGTTCCTGATAACCGCACTTGGAATCTTGCCGTAAAGAGAGCCACCACGCCTTATTAGAGTTTTCCAGGTAAAGCTGTTTTGGATTTTTCAAGTAATGCAATATCCTTCTTTTTGTGGGAAGAAAAAACAACCGTTCAGCATTCCAAAACTAGACGAATAATGGTTTTGCAAGCCGCAATGAAAGCCAAAACCGTGCTATTCTTCGTTATGAGGGCTTTGAATATGTAATACGTTCGAGTGAAAGCAGACATGAACAACTCCTTGTAGTGTGGGTGAAAGACTAAAGGATCAGTGCATCGGAATCCCACCTCGATTTCATTTAATGTAGCTATTGATGGACCGTTGATATGACAGTTTATGGGTGTAAGAGACTGTCCTATTCTCATACAAAAGGTTTTACTCTCCGACAGGGGTAGTTTCCAATCCTCGGACCACCTATGTAGCCAGACCCTCGCGCAGTTTACTGGCGTTTACTATTAGGTTGGAAAAAAAGTCTTTTCATTTTTTTCAAAGATTTATTACTTCACAACTACAAAGTCAAATCAATTGAGGTAAACTCCGTTTTGTTCCACTACACTTCTCCAAAGACCGGATAATTTTCCAATTCCTCCCGCTTAAAAGACAAAACTGCAGTTCCGGAGTCGAACCATTGCTGAATCCAATTTTTGAAGTCTTCATCCGCTTCAAAATATTTCTTTCCAATTTCTTGCTTCAGAGCACGGAAGAAATGGTAGTCGGTATGGGCGAGGTCAGGGCTATACGGTGGATGTGGCATTGCCTCCCAGCCCAGCTCCTTTATTGTTTCTCTTGTGAGTCTTGCAACATGTGGTTTTGCATTGCCATGCAGGATTATCACCCTTGACTTCTCTGGCCTTTTTTTTTGGAGAGCTGCGACGACTTTGTGGAGTTGACCACTGTATGTGGCAGCAGTAAGTGTCTCTCCACTTCTGAGAGTTTCTCAGCAAATCACTCCTCTGACATCCCACCAAACACTCAAGAGAATCATCATTTCGTGAACGAGATCAGGCTTAGCGTTCTCTTCCTTTTGCCTTCCATTGCCTTTTTCTTCGGAAGTTGGCTTATAGAACCCAGAACTCATCGCATGTCACAATCCGCGTCAGAAACGATTTTCTCTCGTATCTGGAGAGACGAGAAGCAGTGATGAGGAGCCGTTGGCCTTTCTGAGTGTCTGACGGAGCATGTGGAATCCAAGCTCCAAATTTTCGTGCAAAGCCGAGGTTCTTCAGATGGATTTCCACTATCTTATGAGAGACTTCGAGCTTCTGTGCCAGTTGACGTGTCGTCGACCTACTTAGTTCAGTAGTTCAGTGTCGTCCAATTCAGTTGGCCTTCCTGACCTTGCTTTGTTCTCGAGTGAATAATCTCCCTTAAAAAATTTCCGAACCAGTCATGACAGGCACGATGAGTAGTAGGGCATATAAATGGCTAATTTGGTCGGCTGCCTGACGTGCTGTGGATTCTTTAATGAATTCATGAAGAATGCCGTGCTGAAAATGGCCATGAGGTAGATCTGGCATTGAGTCCGGAAGATTGGATAGATGACGAAGTACAAGAAGGGTCCTGACCTATGTACGCATGCAAACGGTAGGCAAGTGTGATAGAATTACGAAATCAGCAATCAATATTGGCTAGTGCGTTTACAAGGAGAACGGTAAAAAACTTTTCAAAGTGTGATGAGACTTTTTTCCAACCTAATAGCTTCCCTTTTGCCCGAACGGGTCCACTTTGCTTCAAGAAGCGCAAAAAACTGTTAGGAAACAATACGATCAAAGTGTAGATTTAGCGACTTACAGCGAGGAATCCTTGCTTCATGTTGTGAATAACATAGTGTATAACTCTGTACCAAATATCTCGGCAGCGCTTCGTGTTCATCGCCAAAGAGGTGCCACAGAAAGGAGGCGTTTTCTCTGGAAATGTGAACTATCTATTAGACGAGCTTCACGACATATAAGCGGAATCATTCAACGAACAATTGATCATTGTCACTCGAAGCAACTATGGTCGCCACTCTACAAACAACCGGGCGGAGGTTGTAGGCTAGCCAAACTCGAGGTTATGTCTAAATTAGGATTTCCCAGGCCTGTGGGTGACCACATGCATACCAGCTTTTCCAGAATGTATACTCCCCTGTTCGCCTTAAAATGCAATCCTAAAAATTTCAAAGTATTACAGAATCACTCACTTTTAACAGATAACCCGCTAATGATGGTTTCCAGTAGACAGTTCTTCACGCAGAGCCAATTCTCCGCCTGGAACCAGACCTTCATTCGAAAATGAGAGGCGCCGAGGCTCTGTGACTGCAGCTTGATCAGATCCAGAGCATTTGGCTGATCCAGTTCACTCACGATCTTAAACAAAGAATATTTTAACAGCAGTTTCTTGATTTCCTTCAAAGCAACCCCGTCACGCATTCTACATCTAAGGGATGTGGCTTGAATGCCTATTTGGTCATACAATAACTTGGGGTGAACGAATCAGCGCTTTATCCCTCCCAGACACGTTTGTTACCAATTCAGCGACCCCGGAGGAGTAGAAGGGTTAGTTGGCTTAGGCGAGAGATCCGAACCGGTAACCTTGAATCGGGTGCACGCGACAGCGGATACCTCCTCCGACTGCGCTACACGCTTCCTCAGACTCCTTGATGTGATTAAGAACAATTTCTTTCACCTCCAATCCACTCATTTCATCAATTAGTCCATTACTCTATTTTATATACAGAGCTAAGCCGTAACAGAGGAACGATGTCAAAAGCGTCAATGCTTTTTCACGATGTCCCTTTTTACACGCATACGGAATCTCGTCGAATCTATCAATTAGCTAATTGAGGAGGGGTTGAACCGGCTCAGAGTAATACATGCGTTTTTGTCCGGCAAAATTATCGCTCATTTAACGCTTAAAAATATCGCGAAAGATGTGAGGATTATAGAGACGATTATAGAGTCTCCAGGTCTAATTCTCACTTTATCCGAAGCAAACGTCAAAGGGCTAAACGAAAGGCTAAAGGCGCACCTGGCTGAAGAAGGCGACGACGCCTTCGCCGACTGAACGAGCACGACGGATTTTCTTCACACTTTCTGCTGTAAAAATCTCCGAGCCCAGCATGTCACCGGAGTGCGACTCGATCAGCGCTCGAAATCTGGTCCGACTATCGTTCAGAAGCCGAGCGACCAATTCGCAGCCAACGTCGATGTTTGAGCTGGCCCTGAAGTGAACGTGACGTGACGGTAACTAAGCGCCACTCGAAGATAACTCAGAAATGTATCTAGATGTAAATTCAAGAAACTAGGGTCCTATTCAAAACGTAACATAAAGGATAAAGGACTGTGTTATTCAATTCCCTTTGGGATGCAAGAATTCTTCATCGTAGGGCCATATAGAAAACGAGATGAACGGCATAAGTTTTCTTGATCCGTGTCGCGAATGTGGACAGCACTGGAAGGTGGGTGCACGCCAGCCAATGACAACCAACTAGAGCAGCGGCAAAACGTAAAGGATAAAGGACGGCGTTACCCAATCCCTTTTGGGATGTGCCACGCATTCTACTTCTACGGGATGTCGTGGAGGCGAGTTGAATGCGTATTTGGCTATACAATGACTTGCGGTGGCCAGCGATGAACAGGTCAGCGCTTTATCCTTCCCAGACAAGTCTGGTACCAATTCACCGACCCCGGAGTTATGGAAGGTTTGGTTGGCTTGGGCGGGAAATCCGAACCAGGAACCTGGTATCGGGTGCAGGCGACAGCCGGCGCCTCCTCCGACTGCGCTCCACGCGACCACTAAAACGTAACATACTAGAATGTTAATAATAATAAGGTAATCCTATTTTATCCAGTGTTATGCGGGTAGAGGGTAGAAATTGGACCATTACCTCTGAACGGATTCATCAATGACCTACCCACGGGTATAGGGGTAGAGATACCCACGATAAAGCCTGCGTCTCCGACTCTTATTTAATCTCTACCCCGCATACCCTGGGGTTTAATTGTTGATGAATCCGGCCCCTGAAATTCACAAGAGCGCGGATTTGGGTTAATGGTGGGAAGAACTATCTCATTCACCAAATTATTTACATCATATCATGAATACCAAAAGTGTTCTCTGCCCTCTATCCTCTGTCGGCAAGCTTATCCATTACTATTAGTCGATCACCCTTCCAATCGGTAATGCGGACTATACCGATAGATATCCTGGTATATCTTACAAGTATGGGCGCGTGTAGCGCAGTCGGAGGAGGCGCGACTGTCGCGTGCACCCGATACCAGGTTCCTGGTTCGGATTTCCCGCCCAGGCCAACCAAGCCTTCCATCCCTCCGGGGTCGGTGAATTGGTACCAGACTTGTCTGGGAAGGATAGAGCGCTGACTTGTTCATCGGCTGGCCACCGCAAGTCATTGTATGGCCAAATACGCATTCATGTCGCCTCCACGACATCCCGTAGAAGTAGAATGCGCTGGCGCATCCCAGAAGGGATTGATTAACGCCGTCCTTTATCCTTTATTAATAGGTTGTCCGGAAAGTTCTCAGCGTTTTGAGTGCTCCACTTTGAACTACCATAACTTTCTCAAATCTTATCGGATTCAGTAAAAATAAGCAGCGTTCGAATCAGCATGCTTTTGCCAACGGATCAACAGTCGACCTACTCCATCAGAGAAAAACTTAGGTGATCGATGTTCGAGAAAATCCATGGAAGCGGTTTCGGCTTGATCTTGATTGGTGAAGGTTTTATCAGCGAGAGTGACTTGTGACACGTGTGGGCGGGCCTTATCGTGCAAAAGAATCGGGTCTCTTCTGTTGACCAATGCTGGCTGAAGCTGGAGCAATTTTCGGTGCATTTCGTCGATTGCCTTGCAGTATGACTCTGCTGTGATCGTTCTGCCTGGTGCCAAAAAGTTGTAATGGATCACACCAGCCGCACACCACCACCACACAGTGACCACTCACTACCTTTCCTTGGTGGAGGTTCGCCTTTGAAAAATGCCTAGGGGCTCGTCGGCGTCCAACCACTGTTCGGAGCGTTTCCTGTTGATCCAAAAACGGGCCAGTTTTTTTGCGTGAAAGTGGAGAAGAACAAATCTCGAAACGCGACTGTTTTTGCCGCTCACGCAACTCGCGGGGCACCCACTTTTCGAACTTTTTCACCTTCCCAAGGCACTTCAAAGCATTTGCAACAGCAGTTTTACTGACGTCCAGCTCTTCCGTGATCCCGCGAACTGTTCGGGACGGTTCAGCTTCCACCAATTCCTTCAACTCGTCATACACGATTGCTCTAGGCTAACCGCTACGGGGGTCATATTCGAGACTGATATCTCCGGTACAAATTTTACTGAACCACTGGCGCACAGTACTTTCACCAACACTATTAAACTCCCACACGTGATGGATTCGTCGAACTGTCTCGGCTGCGGACTGTCCAAATTTGAAGTCAAAATAAAAATCGTTCGGATTTGCTCCTTCGACATACTTTAATAAGCCCTTCAAGTACAGATATATAAGAAGTGAAAATTCTGTGCGGAAAGTAGCATTAATGCGCAATGCAAGGTCAATTTTTACCTATTAATAGACGAATAAAAAATAGTAACACAAAACGCTGAGAGCTTTCCGGACAACCTAATACATAATAATTTGAAAATATAAAAAGGCTCGTTTCCCCACTGTCTTCAGCAAACCCACGCTCTTCCGCTCCTCACATAGCTCGTCAATGAAGAGGAGCGTATTATTATTTGTTGTTATTTATTTATCAGACATGAATATAGTCGTGCATTACATAAGTAATGACAGATAAACAAACACTAAATCACACAAACTATTAGGTTGGTGCATAAGTTCTCGGACATTTGGGGCATGAAATATTCACTCTCACAACATACGAACAACAATATCGAATCATTTGAAGTAACCACCCTTTACATCAGTTGTCTTTCGCCAACGTGCTGGTAAGTCATGGATGCCTTTTCTCCAAAACGTGGCCGGTTGTGATTCGAAAAGTGTGAGCAGTGCCTCCTTGACATCCTCTCGGTTCCTCAATTGCTGGCCGTCCAAATAGCGTTGACGGCTTGAAAACGAATGATAATCAGAAGGAGCGAGATCTGGTGAGTAAGGTGGATGTGGTAGAACGGTCCATCCGTAGTCCGCCAACTCAGCTGCCGTCGCTCTAGCAATATGCGGTCTAGCGTTGTCGTGTTGAAAACACACCTTCACTTGCTCTCCTCGTGTGGTCTGAAGGTGGGCCCTCAACTTCCTCAGTTGGTTGACGTAAACCTCTGCCGTCACTGTTATCCCTTCGTCCAGCAGCCCCCAGTATTCTACGCCAAGAACGCTCCACCAAATGCATAGCATCACCTTTTTCACGTGAAGGTCGGGTTTCGGAACGTCCTCTGCCTCCCCAATTGCGTCAACCCACTGTGCACGCCGGTGATAATTAGGGTAGAGTATCCACTTCTCATCCCCAGTGAATAGGTGGGTACGTCTGAGGGTAAGGAGAGACAGAGCGACATCGGCTCTGCGATCCATGTCATGTTGTGTCAAGTCGTGAGGTACCCAGCGACCCAATTTTTGCACCTTGCCAATCGACTTCAATCCTCGAACGACTGTTGAGTGACTAACACCAAGAGTGCTTGATAGTTCGCGAGTGGTTTGGTATGGGTCCGCTTCCACTCTACTTCGGAGGCCATCCAAATCCAGTGTCATCGGGCGCCCTTCTCGTTCATTACCTTCAACGGAGAATTCACCAACTGCAAACTTCGAGAACCACTGGTACACAGTACTTCGGGCAGGAGCACTCTCGTTGTAAACATCCTTCAGGGGACGATACGATTCGTTGGCACTGAGGCCAGATTGATGCAGGAATAACATGACGTGCCGAATATGCGTCTCAGTTGGGATGAATTGCTTAGCCATAATAGCTGACGTTAACAACGCAGAAGTAAATGTTAGGAACAGTTTTGTAGCCCTTTCCTTTCTCTATCGATCGGTCATTTACGCGTTGATACATGTGGGAAATTTGGTGGGAAAATGCTCTTTCAATTCAGGAGGGATCAAATGTCCGAGAACTTAAGCACCAATCTAATACAACAAACGTAAGATTAAACACAGCACAATTAACGTAACTTTTTGCGTATCATTAAGGACTTAAACAAACTCACAGACTCCCATCCTTACCTTGTAATAAGTTCAAGTCCTTAAGATTTCTGTATGTAGGTGGGTGAGGAAGCTTGTCCTCGCCTGCGGTTTTGGAACAGGAACGTAAAGCCTTAGGTTCCCTCCCCTATTCGTAGTCAGAGGTGCACCAAAAAATATCGTGGGATCTATTGAAATTCTATTTGTAAGAGTCTAAAACATCATGGTCATGTCGACCATCTTCCTTCGGCTGCGGAGACAAGGTAACTTAAACTGTTTGGCCCTGTCTGGACCTCTAGGTATGTTGTCATAGTTAGTTCCAAAACATCTTAAAAATAATTTTCGGTTGAAGGTGTTCTGGACTCTTTCCAGAAGAACAATGTCTTTTTTGAATGGATTGAACACTGAAGTACCGCTCTCTAAAACAGGACTAACATACGTTTTATATGCACGAAGAAGTGCAAGAGAATCATTGGTCTTGAGCTGTTTGAACAAGTTGTTAATACGATAAATCGCCTTTTTAACAATTGCCTTATAATGGGAATCGAAGCTTAGATCACTAGATATATGGAAACCCAAATCACGGGTGTTTTCTACGTGCCTTAAATCTGTGTCCTTGAGCTTATAAGTTGGTGAATTGTGCTGATGGTTTGACTGACAATGCGATTTTTCTGCGGCCAGAGGAAGCTCCCAAGTTGTAGCCCATTTCTCAATAAAATTAATCGCGGCTTGAATTTCATGAGAAGGCTCTTCTTCGTCCACTTCAATATAAACTTTCACATCGTCAGCATACATACATTTTGCAGATGCCCCTAGGCTGGTGAGGAAGTTCGTAGGTATACAGGAGAAATAGCAAAGGTGACAAGACATCCCCTGTGGAACACCACTGGGAGAAGAAAAAACCGCGGAGAATACTGTCACCACCTTAACTTGGTATGTTCTTCCGGGTAGAAGACATTTAGTCCAGGACACTATCATTGGATGAGTACCAATTCTTTCCATCTTGCATAGCAACTTATTGATCGGAACTTTGTCGAACGCACTGGAAAAGTCGAAAAAGATTACATCCGTCCGCTTTCTCCTATCCATAGCTGTTGGCCAGTCGTTTAAAGAGCTAAGAACTGAGGTTTCATAGGTTAGTTATAGTTTATAGTTTAGTTTTAGTTTATAGTTTTCATAGGTTTTTTATTACATGGTATCATTAAAATCTGTTTATCTGTAAATAGATAAGAAAATGAAATAGAAGTGAGACTGGATAAAGAAAGGATAAGAAATAATAAATATGAAAAACCAAAGGTGAGAAAACCAAAGGGGAAAAGTTCAGATATATGGGCTGGGTGAGTGAGCACACACATTTAATGTTGTGAGCAGAATGCAATAAGAGCGGAGTTTAGCTCTTCTTCTTCAAAACTTTCACGGATTTTATATCAAGTTTGAAATAATTCTAAGCTTTTCAATTTTTACCCAAATGTGGTCGAGAATCTTTTTAGCACACGGATTAACTCGGTGGTCTCCATTCCTTTCGAGCCCACTGCAACTCGAAACGGGTTTACTACGCGACAATTTTTTGCCATTTTTGGACTACCCAGTGACCCGCAGCAAAAAATGAACGTTACCGCTGTGCTCCCTGTTAGACGCCTTACAAGACCATGTAGGTCTTGTTGAGAATCGTAGGGGTATGTTCATTTTTTCATTATCGTACCTTATTAGTGCTGGGCTTATCACTCAATGCACCAACACAATAATAACATACACCTGCACAGGTACATACTTAAACATCAATCTTCAACATTTTTAAACACCATCAATCTTATCTGGTTAGCTCAGATTACAGGCTCAACCCAATAGGTTTAATAGTAACGACTTTTTCTACTTTTTTCTAAATTCTGGTAAGGAATCGCATTTCTTTTTTATTATAAAAATCTAAATTTATCCTCTAAATTATGTTACGCTTGCCATTGGCATTGTTCTCAAAGAAATTTTATATATTCGGCCATAATGGACAATGTAGGTGCACTCACGCTTCAAGAGAACGTGAAATACACACAAAAATACTGAAGGAGTTCTCACATTTCCCATGAGAATTTGAGGTAGCGGATCTCGTGCGAAGTAAGAGTCAGCTGATTTTTCGGGACGATCGGCTCGCTGTGACTTCCTTTCATTAATGCTGATCTGAAAAGAAAATGAAACAGTAGGTTTCCGTAAAAGATTTCCGCACGAAATGTTTCGAAAAGAAAGAAAATCTTCGCGTAATGGGCTCAACGAAATCGCATCAAGATCGGAAGCCAATGTCAATATCAATGCGGAACCATTTGGTAACCAAATGCCAGACAAAGGGAACGGTGGCGACAGGTGAATAACCTTTGGTGAACGGCATGACGGAAATCGACATGAAAGCTTTCGAATCGAATTAGCCAAAAGTAATTGTTCAGATTTCAAGGTTAGCTTCCAAGTGCAAGAAAATAATGAAGATCTGATTGCCCTCCATCAACAATCTAATTCTTGTTAGTGTCGACAATAGTAAGCCATTTCTTAGGTAAGGTCACTGCTCCAGAAAGAACGAGGCTGAAGGTCAAAAAGGGCCAAACTTATTTTTCAGGTGCTCGTAATTATCGAATTTTTTGCTCGCACAGATCCTGTTTGAAGGCCCTGAAGAGGCAGTGATCTAAACGGTGTCACGACAGGACTGCACGTTGGATGAGGTACGGTCGTCCAGCCAATCTTCTCAGGGAAAGTTTCGTTTACTTCGCCGTATGCGGGAAGACAGCGGCTTCGACACTTTTCCGCCGTTTTCCTTCAGAGCGTCGGTCAGTTTCTAGAGCTGTTAGACCTTCATTGTGTAGACGTCGACATTGACGGTGCGATTGTAGTCCAACAGCAGCCAGTAGATCATGCGTTATGAATTCCAAACAACGGAGAAGGGAATCTTCGGCTCCGTTTTCATTTAAAAAACTTCGATTCATTGACGACGCATTCGGTAGTCGTGCCGAGCCTAAATGCAGTGTTGGTCCGATCGGCTGCGATCTTCTAACAAGGGGTGCACTTTTAGCGGATAACGACTTAACGAATTTAACGAACTAGCGGGTCGCGTGGAGCGCAATCGGAGGAGACGCCGGCTGTCGCCTGCACCCGATACCAGGTACCTGGTTCGGATTTCCCGCCCAAGCCAACCAAACCTTCCATCCCTCCGGGGTCGGTGATTTGGTACCAGGCTTGTCTGAGAAGGATAAAGCACTGACTTGTTCATCGGCTGGCCACCGCAAGTCATTGTATGGCCAAAAACGCATTCAAACCGCCTCCACGGCATCCCGTAGAAGTAGAATGCGTGACGCATCCCAAAGGGGATTGAATACCGCCGTCCTTTATCCTTATCCTTAACGAAATAGCGACATTTATTGTTAATACCTGGCTTAGCAACTTAGTTTAAATTTTTGGAAATTCAACGGAATTTTTAACGGACCTTTTTTTCAGTAAATTTATCACATTTACCCTTAGTCTTTACTAGTGCTACAGGCCTCATCCTCCCGATAAGGGCTTTTCCTTAAGAAAAAACTATTGAAATCAGCAAGAGTATTTTGATGTTTTTGTGCTATTCTCATATCTTCAACGGCGCATTTGAATTTTTGAAAATAATGCATTTTGGAACTAAATATAATAGAAGTTTCTTGGGAGAGCCTCAAAGCACGTCAGCGAATCCACAAAAATACAGGTCTAACCTCCCGGTAAGATATACATATTCTCAGTTATAGCTGCTTATCCTAGGATTCTTCTATTCGTCACCTGTAATAGTCCGCTGGCCGTAGTTTAAAATGAAAAAAAAAATTTGTTTTTTTATTTTTTATATTTTTTGTTTTGCAAAAAAACACTAATACCAAAAATTTGGAAAGCTATTTTCCTAAACGCTAACACGTTGACGACATGCCAAACCTTGTCGGCAGTGTGGGACCGTGTGACACGATGTCATGTCACGGTCCCAACGTTACAAAGAAATGGATTGGGTTCACGCATCAGGCACGCGAAAATCGTGCGACGACGACGTATTAACATTCCAATGATAGAATTTTAATTGTATCTTACAAATCTTTCTCTACTTAGTGGGCTGCATAACTAACCAGGGAACTGTTTCAGGCGACGTCTGAATGGTAAAAATGAATACAACGACGCGAATCTCTGCCTTTCATATAGTAGAAAGGTATGGTTTATTTTTGCAAAGTCCTAAAACCCAAAGAGATAGGGGCTCTGAAAGTCCAGTATTGAACTGGACTCTCAGCACGCACCCCGCGCAGTATGAACAGGCCCTATGTACCCTTCTATTGGAGGCTTCTAGAATCTACCACGCGATATTGCAGACATCCCGAGAATTCCCTAAAGCGTCTTCAAGAAATCTTGAATAAACCCAACTGTGGACAAAAATCACATTAAAACTGCACCAACCTAGTAGTTTTGGACCTGGGAAGTTCGGTGCGAGTCCCTGTCGTGAAAGGACGCTACCCGAGTTTGTAGAAATTTAGACGCAGCTACGACGAGGTTCGTCTGAATGAAACGAGAAACTCGCACGCGTCACGCGTTTCTCGCATTGTTCTTCAATCCAGCTATGTTTGCACGTGTGGCCCTTAAAAACGGTAAAGCGTAAAAGTTTGCGTAAACTAGTCCTTCTCCAGAATGCATCAGGCAATGTAATTCTGATGCGGGACTAATTATTTTTATTTATACGTTAAAATTTTAAAGAAACAGGAACGAGGATAAATCATGTGCAAAGCAAGAATGGGAAGAAATAGGAAACTAGTACTACAATAACAATAAAAACAAAAGCAATGGCGCCTCTTCAGCAGTAACCAAAAAAAGCGTTAGAGACTTGTCCATGTAGGTGCCGTACGTCATGTAATTTTAAGACGGAGAAAAGTGCTGGGAATTTGAACGCATTCAACCTACACAGTGAACTGCAGAGGCTACCCAGTAGTCGTCACAATAACTTATCATTCTTAGACGAGTCTGATAACACTTTACTAATCACATAAAATTGGGCGCGTGGAGTGCAGTCGGAGGAGGCGCCGGCTACACCCGATACCAGGTTCCTGGTTCGGATTTCCCGCCCAGGCCAACCAAGCCTTCCATCCCCCCGGGGTCGGTGAATTGGTACCAGACTTGTCTGGGAAGGATAGAGCGCTGACTTGTTCATCGGCTGGCCACCGCAAGTCATTGTATGGCCAAATACGCATTCATGTCGCCTCCACGACATCCCGTAGAAGTAGAATGCGTGGCACATCCCAAGAGGGATTGAGTAACGCCGTCCTTTGTCTTTTATTCTATATGGAGCGTATATACAATTTTCACATCAAATTGGACACTTTTCAAATAAAATTGCACACGCGTCTCAACTTTGTTTGGATTGAACTAGACGCTCCGCGGAGTGGTCGGAGTGATTTTTGCTCAAGGAGAACTCAGCACAGCGTGTTTTTTGAAATCTTCTAATTCGCCCGTCCCAATAAGTGGAGACGCTGTTTGAAATTTTATATCTCATTTTTACCTCATAGGAAAAAATATCGAGTTGAACTTTGTTTCAAACCGAAGAACGGCGGCGATCGCAAACAGAATTTTTGCTATCAATCAAATAAAATCGAGCTAGTCGAGTGCATGGCGTGATCTTTTTTTAATAGAGTGAATTGTTGTACTTCTCTGCACTTTCAAGCAAAAATTAGCTCAGCACTTTAACAAAGAACTTTTTATAAAATTTCAAACAGTGTGTTGAATGTTGGGGCGGGCAGGCGAATTAAACATTTTCAAAGAAACTCGTGCTAAATTTTCCTTAAACAAAAAATTATTCTAATTTTTTTTGAAGAACTTTTCAATGTAGAACAAACTTTTCTTGATTTCGAAGATGTTCCGTTTGATTTCAAAAGCGTCAAGCGTGCATAGAAGAGTGCCAAACTTATTTTACCTTTTCAAAAAAAATTCTTTCCATTCCAGAAAATGGTATTTGTATAAGTATAAATCGATTATTCGTTATTTATTATTTACTACATAAAAATTACGGAAGAAGTACAAGAGAAACGCAGAATTTATAACGAAACCAGCACGATCGAGTTGTAGTAAGCAAAAAAAGGTGCTAAGAAGCACAGAAACTACGTACTGCTCCTTCGAGCATCAGATTTTTGAAATGAGGTGAGGCTTATCGAGAACATTTTGTTGTACGCCGATAACTAGGTTGAAGTCCTTAAGTTGCCGGTAGAGAATATACATGTTGGCTCTTCGGTATCTGGTAGAAATCGAATACGCGGCGTATTCCAAACAGGTGTTTTTCGCGATTTCCTTCATCCTTTTATGCTTATACTTTTTAGTGCATGACCTATTGTTATACATATCACAGCTGCATTTTTAATAGATAATTGTGGATCTATCCTAAATTCTGTTTAAAAACATTTTCTCTGCGTCTGTAGAGAGCATGATATCAGTAAAAAAGTGTAACGGAATGTGAATCAGACTACACTAGCTGGAGCTGTCAGGCGGAATATGATTCAGTAGACATACGAGATTGCCGGCGTCTTCTATAGTTGGTGTTGAATAGCTGGTCTTGGAGCGTAAACAAGGATGTGAAGACAACGGCATCACGGCATCACGAAACAAACACCCCAGTTTTAATAAGTGTGTTTTTCTAGCTCGTCACACATCCCATGGCTGTGCCCGACGCGATGTTTGAGACACTCGACTAGATGCCGACCGAACATGCTGGGTTTCAATAGCGATGAGAGGTATTTCAATAGGTACAGTAGTTTCTAACAAGACACACGACACAACAACTCTTTCACTGACTGATGCCCTGAAAGGGCTAGGGATTGCGTAGTGGAAATCTAACCTCATTAAAAAACGAGTCCCACTGGGAATCAGAATGAAGTGCGCTGGGGACTACGGTAACCCAGACAGGTGCACGTGAAAGTGAGTGCAGCGTGCAGCATGTAGCCGCATTTTCGCACGAAGACAACGCTTGGAAGTGCATCTTGAGAAGGAACTGGGATTGCCTCACGGAACTGTGTAAGTCAACAGGAGACGAATCCTCACACGCACCTCACACGTCACAACTGCTGAACCGGCTCAACGACTGAAGAGAACGCTAGGGTCATGGGTAAATGCTGACACTCAAAGGGCACTATTATTAGGTTGGCCGGAATGTTCTGGCTGTTATGACTGGTCCACATCAAACAATCAAAACTCTCTTCGCACTCAACGGATTCAGAGGAGCCACTGCGGGTTCCTTGTATTCACCTCTGCGAGCGGTGAATTCTGTGGGTGGCTGGTCTTCACCTCTGTGGGTGGCGAACCTCTCCGAGGTTCTTAACTTACCTTTTTGTTTTGGCCGATGCACCAGGGCACGGGTTCATCAACGCGCATACCCATGGGTATGCTGGATATAGGGGTAGACATGCCCACGATGTGGACATACCCACGATTCATGAAAAACCTTACCCGCCAAATCGTGGGTATATCAGCGGGTAGAGAAAACTCGCCGATCGTTGTGGGTACATCCATATACCCGCGACTCCTTCGCGCCCCACTGACAAAATGGCGCTCCAGTGAGATCCTTTGTTTTCGCAAAATGGCCTAGTTGTGCCTTACCCTTGATTCCTTTCATGAATACGATTCGTAGTCACTACCCATTGCTGGTAGTGGGTATGATTCCCTTACGGTATCTCTTCCTATACCCACTGCTTGATGAATCACGATGACAAAGTAGTTCAGTGGTATCTTCCCTTATTCTCGATTAATCTGCTGACATCGCTTATAAGCTAAGCAAGTGTAAACATTTTAACAAGAATCCATTCCAACACAGATGTTCCTATAGGAATTACCAAACATTACACATCATATGTCGCATCGAGAAAGACACAGCACAGTATAATCCATTATTGCAAAGTTACAAGAGTCGTGGTAATCCTCGACATAAGCACCATTCGAATCTGTACAATTTTTCAACTTGATATTAGCTGATTAATTCTATCAGACAAAAAGCAGGGAGGACGAGATGCGACAAATTCTAGAAAGGCTGTTTTTGTGTGATCCAGATTGATGGAGGTTCTTTCAGCGAAGAAGTTCTGAAAGCGCCTAAAAACGCGCTAGTCGGTTAGTGCCAGATCTGATGAGTATGGCAGGTGAAGCTAAACATGAGGACTGAAGGTGTTCTGTAGTGATTCTATCGCTAGAGAGGTGTACTGTAGGACGTGAAGAGAGCTGTGGAACAAAAACGGAAAACCTCAGGGACAGGGGTGCTGAGAAGCACAACTCCATGACGTCATTGAGCGGTGTGAAGATGCTACTGATGTTGCCCACAGATGAGGGTTTGAAGGCCCAGAGTTAGGATCCACTGGATCACCTGACATGCAACAGGAACGAGTAGAGACGTTGTTGTCGCTCGCTCAAGCACTCAATGGTGAGCGGGACGACAGATTGTACAGATGATATGCCCTAGGGTAGCACAGTGGCTCCACCGGCAGATAGCTTGTAGCGAAACGCTCACAGATTATTATGAGGGGAAGTTTTCTACACGTTCATTGATCAGATTTAGGACGATTTTTGTTATCAGCTCGCTGATCTGAGGAATTCCCCTGCAAAAAGGTTTCCATTTTGCAGATGATATGATGTACAAGATATTATCATTCCGACGGAGATCAGCGTGTTTGAAATCTAGAAAAAAAAGAAAAAGAAAAAACATGTTTAAGAACGGTCGGGTCAGTCGGACAGACGACCCTCCTCTATAATATCTTCTGGAGCTACCACGAACCAGTAGTCATCACCGTCCGTTCTACAGCCTGCCTCCGTCTTCACAATAATTGCTATAGAGATATCCTCGTCTATTTCAGGAAGCAATGTCTCAATAAGGGCAATATTACGTAGTAGCCGCAATAACCACAAAAGGCAATACCTGGCAATAACGAAGTATCTCTCGTGGCCAGTATTTTGTACTGAAGGGCGATGCTTCCCACACAGTCTCTTGTTTTCCCAAAAATCTTCCCAAGGACAGAGGATAGGTTTCACTAATGAGAAAACTTGCAAATATCGGCAAAGACTCTGACAATACACAAAAATGGATACGACTATAAGTTGGAAAGCACAGAGCACAGAAAATCGGGAAGTCGCTGAGTTGCAGTGGCTCAGAAGACGACGTCCATCAATAAGTTCTTAATGGACGGCTAGAACAACACCAGGAAGGAAATAGAAGCCGCGAGAAACCTTACACTGTTATTCACGCTTCATCACCACCAAGCTCAGCTGTTTGTTATTGCATACTCGACAACGCTAGCAGACGTAGCTACGCTCGTTAACATAAACACGTGTTCAATTACAGCTCTCTCTCTTCAAGCAAGGCCCGACTTGATTTTTGCCATGGTGCTTAACAACGAGGTACTCAGTCTTAAGGGGTATCCTCAGCAAATCAGAATAAGCACATGAACTTCGTGCTCCGAATAGAGTTATGCTGCTTCTTCGTGACGTCCACATACTTCTGGACGTCACTAATGATCGCCTCCGTTTTTTATTGTCATCATCATGAACATGGTTCAGCAGCTAGGTCGTCGCCAAATTCTGTCATTTTTTGACCTCAAACTTCAAATGCGAATCTCTCGACTCAATCATGACTTCGTTGGTCGAAATATGTAAGAACCATGACAACCTACACATTTTTGCCAACGACAAGCTGGGTTATTTATTCCAGCGTAGAACTACAGAGATCTAGATGGTCTGCATCAGTTAGGTTCCTGAAATATTTCCCTCAAAGAGGAAGCTGTCGAGATGTGTGAAAAAACATCAGTCTGATCAGTCTGTAAGCGACCAGCCGTACGACTACGGTGGATGGTCGAGAGTTTAATTGCCCAAAAAGTGGAGCTTCTTTCTGGTGGTCATGGATACGTGCTGTTTGGTGTTGTCGTGCAAAAGTATTGAACCCCTTCTGTTGTCCAATGCTGGATACCATTTGCTGGAGTTTCTTGTGTATCTCGTCGGGTTGTTGACAGTACTTTCAGCCGTGATCGTTTCACTAGGATTAAGAACGCTATGATGTATTAGACCACCACCACCAAACTGTTACCGTCACCTTCTTGGCTTCGAACACTGCTTAGGAGCTTCGTCAATATCCAACCAGTGAGCTGTCCATCGTATATGGTTGCCTATAGGATCCATTTCTCATCGGTCCACAAATAGGTCGTTTCCAAATATTTTCGTTTATTAAATGTAAATGTATTATAACTATTATAAATATAAATATGTACTTTTTGTTTCGTATACTTTTATTTTTAAAAGATACCCTTAAATTCATGTGATTTAGTAGGCCGCTAACACAGTCGTTGACGTCAAAATACTTGTAAAACCTCTACTCCTCCCAAACCCAACTGCCAAGGCATTAGGATAACAGAGAAGGCAAGTTGGGTGTCTCAGTAGACCTGTAACGTCCTTTATGGGATGTGCTTCGTACTCTTCTCCTACAGAATGTCGTGGAGGCAATTCAAATGCCTATGTGGCCTATATAATTACTTATTTATTTCGAAACGCGACCAGGGCCTGATTTCTTCAACGCGCATACCCATGGGTATGCTGGGTGTAGGGGTACACATACCCACGATGTGGACATACCCACGATTCATGAAAAACCTTACCCGCCAAATCGTGGGTATATCAGTGGGTAGAGGAAACTAGCCGATCGTTGTGGGTACATCCATATACCCGCGACTCCTTCGCGCTCCATTGACAACATGGCGCTCCAGTGAGATCATCTGTTTTCGCGAAAGGCCTAGTTGTGCCTTACCCTTGATTCCTTTCATGAATATGATTCGTAGCCACTACCCATTGCTGGTAGTGGGTATGATTCCCTTACGGTATCTCTACCTATACCCACTGCTTGATAAAATCTTGATAAGTCGCGTTTCAATACAACAGCTGTAAAAACGGAAATGAAAACGAACATTCGAAAAAGACAACAAAAGAACGGATAAAAATACGCAAAAGTGAAGAAAAAGCGGTAGTATAAAAACCTAACTAGTAAAACATAAGTAAAGGAGCGGAGGTATGCATGCAAATACATGAAATTGAAATTACGTCTTCCTAAGCCTTCGGTCAAGATATTTCTTGAATTCATTACTAGACATTTCGAGCGCCTTGTTTTAATCAAAAGTGCAAATAGGCGAAATTTTCTAAAGGAGAATAAATCTGACCTGATCCTAGTTTTTGCGACCGAGCCTGCAAGCTTTACCGTTCCAGCTCTAGTGCTACAGGGGGTACATCAAAAAGCCGGATGAGTTAAGTATAGCTTTCCCAGTAAGAACCTTATGCATCACCATTAAATCATATATTGTTCTTCTGCTAACTGCTGTGCGGCTCCCCGAATCAAGGCTTTACCCTCTTCAGATGGATGAGAGGCTTGATTCGCCTGCGCGGGAAACCTGAACCAAGAGTTTGGAGTCGGGTGCCATGATAATCGGAGCCTTCTTCAGCTTTGCTGCACGCGCCTACAATACAATATCTTTTGGATTTTGGGCAGAAAAGCGCAAAAAATGCCTTTTCGGCCGCTTTTGATAGCGCTCATCAAATAACGTACTTTGATAAATAGAGGGTGCGATAAAATTACCCGTGCACCTAAACATTTTAAATTTTTTCGCTCTTTCTCCGAAATTTTTCCGCTTTACTCGCCAAAGATACGTTTAATGAACATTGTGGAATTCATACGTATTTGAGTACAAAAGGGTTAAGGTCTTCGCACACTTTCGCCGCCACGCGGCGCGGCACCACGATTGCCATAGATACCGATTTGCCTCGCGAGGCGATTCTGAGTCTCTGCCCCATGCTTAAAGATAGGGCTGCCGCGTGGCGGCAAAAGTGTGCGAAGGCCTTTAGGCCCCGTTTATACTTCGTCGGTGCGCGACGCGATGGCCACGCAATGAGGCCAAATTGTTCGATCGCGTCGCACAATCAATATAGGCCCATGCGACACCGCGGCGCGGCAAGTGAGACGACGGCTACCTCCGCGAAATCCGGCAGTCGCGGCGCGGTCGCGTTAGAGCACCGTTTTAGGCAACGGGAGCGACGTCCCCGTATATGCCGCGCCGCCAGGAATGGTTTGAACCACTCCAGCCAGCGGCACCCAGCGCGGCGCCGCCTGCGATAGCCGCCGCGACAGTCGCAAGAGTGTACATGCCCCCTCCCTGCGGCACGTGTCGCAGTGTCGCGCCGCGGCCGTCGCGGCCCTATGCTTCATCATGGCCGCGCTGCGCTGTCGCAGAAGTGTGCATGGGCCTTAGGCCTCGTGCATACTTCCCGTCGCCGCGATGGAATCGCGGCGATGAGTTTTGCAGAGCGACGCGAAAGAATTTGAATTTCTCTGTGCTGGTCGCATCGCTCATCGCTCTGCAAGGGAGCGCGACGGCGATCCATCCAGGACCAACGTTAAACTCCGCGCGCGGCGCGAAAAAGTATGCCATGCCGCGATGGGCGCGGGAATCCATCGCGCATGCCGAGCGCCACTGTTGCGGCGGCCGCGGCGAAGTTTTCTTTGACTATTCGGCCGCGTGCGGCGGAATGGCCATGAACTGAGCGCCGCGATGGCATCGCAGCGATGGAAGTATGCCCCCGGCCTTATGGCTACTATACGTGGCGTCGCGTCACGCCGCGACGAAGTATAAACGGGGCCTTAGGCATCCGCGGATGAAGGGGAGGGGAATGGGGAGTTGAAAAAGTTTGTTGCAAGGATTCACGGTGGCACGCGCTCGAGACATCCTCTTTAGTGATGAAAAGATTCTCACGTTGAATCCAGTCTTCCACTCCCAAAATTAGAGGATTATTGAGGAGTCGCTTGCTTATGCTATCGCCAAAGGACGACTTCAGGAAAGTGCAAAAAAGCCTCAATCCATTATGGTTTGGGGAGGAGTCACATCTTCAGGAAAAACTCCACTCGTTTTCGTCGAATCTGGCGTGAAAATCAACGCAGCGGTTTACAAGGATATCCTGAAAAAAGTTCTCAAACCGTGGGTCGATTCCCATTTCGGAGAAGCCTACTGGTGCATTCGACAAGATTTTGCTCCGGCACACAAAGCGAAGGTTGTCCAGGACAGGTGCGCCGAGCGAGCCTGACTTCATCACACACGACGAATGGCCCTCCAGTTCTCCGGACCTTAACCCGATGGAATATTCTGTGTGGGCCGGCCGTCTTAGAGAAAAAAGCCTGCTCCACCAGGCACCCAAATTTGGACTCTCTTAAAGAAGCTCTTTTGAAATCCTAGGACGACATTGATGAGCCGTACCTGCGTGCCACATGCGAAGCGTTTGTCTAATGTCTGAAGCACTGAGTGGAGGCTGAAGGCGATCATTTTGAAAACTGTTAGCATGCTTTGAATTGCCATGATTGTGGTAGATAAATTTGATCATTAGAATTGATGTGCGAAGTTTGATTTCAAAATGCCACTAAATTTTTGATGCCCGGGTAATTTTGTCGCACCCTGTACATGCTATCTCTAGGATAAGCATAGAATGGTCTATCCTATGAAGGGAAAAACACTCAGTAAACGTAAGTATGATGTTGATTCTATTTATCACGTATATTCTGGTCGGTGGATCGCTCCCTTAGGCCTATGGTATAGTCCCGCGAGAGTGTCCGCGGGACGTCCGCGGACGAGAAATGCACCGCGGAAGGCGGTCGCCGAAGAGTACGGTCGGCGGCCGACACTGAATGATAATCGCATTGGAGCGCGCTTATCATTCCGTGAGCTAGAACGTTCCAAGTTCACGGAATCGGTCGCTTTCGAATTGGCCCACGTTTATTTTTTGATAACATTCTTGATAACACTGACCGACAACCTCCCGCAGTGCAATGCACCGCGGGAGGTTGTCGGTCGGCGGGGTCGGTCGGCGGACGGGAAGTATACCAGCCCGTCCACCGACCGCCACCGACAATCCGCGGAAAATGGGCGTTGCGGACTGCTATTGGGCGCGCGTTGGGTCCTGGCTAGATTATTCCCGTTCCGCGGATACTTCCGCGGGACTATACCATAGGCCTTACGGGAGATAATTACGCTCAAAGGTCACATTCTGAATAGAACTCATCGAATCAACATTTTAAACATTTTCTGGGCGTTTCCACATCATCGCATAGATCATTCGATGCTGACCCCATGCATCGGATTTATTTTTGACATAAAATTTTTTCGCATTTTGAAGAGCGATATTGAAAGCGGCGCAAAAGACTTTTTTGCACATTTCCGCCCAAAGACCAAAATATACAGCCGGAATTGTAGCCGTTTATGGTTCACGGTAGCTTTCTAAAAATAATGCCTGATAGCGAGTAGCGCAGTCATAAGAGAAATAAACACCCGTGTGTATCGCCAATGGGTGCAAGATTGTAGTCCAACCGAGGTGAACGAAGCTCATCTTCTTGTTGGTGGATTGGTACCGAACCTGACGCGAAGAATACAACACTGACTGAACCGCAGTTCGTTACGTAGAACAAGGAGACACTCAGACGGAATCGTATTCGTATTCCATAGAAGTAGAGTTCGTGGCCCATCTGGGACAGAGCAAGTTGACTTTTACCTTTCCATTTGGCGGCAAAACTGCATTCCATCCGCTGCACAGGTTGCGTGACCCATTTGAGAGCACAGTGCCTATTCATCCGGTTTCAATTGGCAGGCAATGGAGCTAGGAGCGCAATCGCCATCACTCATGGAATTACGAGCTTCATGTCCTTGTCATTCCGCCGATGCTGTCCAACTGAAATGCGGAAGAAACTGATGGCCGGCAAACAACTCTGCCCGCCTAACTTCAACGTTCAGAGACAGAGGCTGCAAAAGAACCGGGTCAAAAACCTTCTTACTTATGCTACTGATGGTCCTTTTGTCGGCTGGAGGACTTCTCAGCGGCGGCCACAACTCTTCTAAACCGCTCGATCTGTGGCTGCTTGCATCTAGAGAGGCAGACTCCGCTCTCCGAAAGATCTTGAGAATGAGTCTGCCCATCGCGTTGGCGGTCGTCCCAGTGGTCTCTTATGGTCTCTCGGCAACCATTCTGTGACACGGAGACCCCATCTATCGTCCTTTCGTCGAAGCAGGTGTCCGGCCCAGCGATATTTGGACTTCTTCATGTACTGCAGCGGGTCTGCTAATTGCGACTTCTCCCGTAGCTCCGAGCTTCGTAGGCCTTCTTGCCATTGCTGACGAAGGCTTGTCCTCAGAAGACATCTCTCCAGTGCACGATGCGTAGTTTGCTTCGCTCTGGCGATTGTCTTGTTGTCGGGCCAGGTTTCCGTCGCGTAGCACATCGCAGGCAACAGAGGCGTTGAATATCGAGGCCCTGAGGCCGGAATCCTTGACCTGATCGGTGACTTCGCGAATCGAACTGAAGGCTGCCCATGCTGCGCGTCTCCTGCGGGCGATTTCAAGAGCGAGGTCGTTATCCATGTTCAGCTCTTTTCCCAGATAGACGTAGGAGTCGACCTGTTGTAGAGCGACTCCATTTAACCTTACGAGTCCCGTGTCACACCACTGGTTGACCATAAATCGCGTTTTGGACATATTCATGTCCAATTCAATCTTCATACCTGCCACAATGAGCTCGTTCAGCATCTCCTCGACTTCTGCCGTGCTGGTAGAGGTGAGAACAATATCGTCGGCGAAGCGAAGGTTGGTGATCCGTCTACCGTCGACAAGATAGCTATTATCGTCCCAGTTCAAGTCCTTCATGGCATCCTGGAGTGCCGCTGTGAATAGCTTAGGGGAAGTCGTGTCTCCCTGCCGTACTCTGTTCCCGATAGGAATTTTAAGCTTTCGATCGAACAACCGGATGGTAGTCGATGGGTTTGAGAAGCATTCATCGAGAAGTCGGATGTAGGGCGATGGTATACCAGCATGCACAAGCGCGTTCAGAAAAAAGTTCATTCGGCATAATTCTCGGCATCGCCGCCTTTCACGGTGTGAACGAAGAGAGTTTGGCTTTTCGAAGAAAATAGGCCGACAAATGTTGATTATGTGCTATGATACGATGAAAACAAACACGCGAAATACAATCCCAGGAAAGCATACCATGATCACTGTGATGTTCCCCTAGTAGGCGGAACACAACGGTGCTCCATCAGCGCTGCCAGCCGGCAAAGGCGGTGCGAAGAGTACATGCCCGCTCTTGCGGAAACTGGAGTGAAAGGTAGGCTGCCTTACAGCTCCTCAAGAACAGAAGCTTCTCTCATGCATCTTCAGTTGAACACCCTCCTCCCACACACAGGCTCGAAGAACTTTTCGGCTAGACTCCTCACTCCTTCTCACTCCGGCAGTCCAGCAGCCGTAGCCGTCTCAGTTGCTTACTCGCACTCTCGCACGCGGGTTTAACTTGTCTAGCGATCTGCTGTGGAAACAGAAGAGGAGCTCAGTCCCCTCGGGCCCAATTCTGTCCTGATGGATTAAAAGTAATAAAACTATAAACACAAAAGCCACTACAGAACCAGCAAAGCCTATTCCAACGGCGATGCAGTTCGAAACAGACCATACGATCCAGAACAGCATCTTGTCTCCGACAGAAACATTACAGCGGAGAAGTACTGTAGGCAACTCGACAAAATCCACCACAAAGTTCACTGTGCCCGCGTTTGATCAATATGAAGAGGTCAATCCTCCTTCATCACAATGCTCAGCGCAGTGACGTGACGGAGGCCGCATTAGCTGGACTATGAAACACTGGACCACCCTATGTACTCACCAGCCTCCCGCCCACCGATTACCACTTTTCAAACACCTCGACAGCCTCTTGGGAGAGGAATGGTTCAAAGGCCAAAAGGGTGCATAAAGCGCCTTCGAAGACTTCATTGTCTCCAGAAGCCCGGGTTTCTGTACTATGGGATTTGGGATCCCACCGGATTAAGTAACTCGTGCACGTCGGCAAAGATGTGGTGGTTTCAAAGGTTTTATTCTAACTAAAAAGTTTAATATAAAGAGTAATCGCCTTTCAAGGTCAAAAACGGAAACTATTTTTGCATCAAACATGGCAAGTGAGCTGGGTAGATTTCGATCTAAAGCCGTTTTGTGCTCCATCTACCATTACGCCGGTAGGTCTCGTCTTTGTCAGAACGGGGCGACAGGCTTAAGCACGGAAAATGAACTGAAAACAACACGTAGCTTATAGCGTGATTGAGAAGCTATTTTGTTGCAGAGCAATTGAATCCAATCGTCGCTGGGTATTAGAAGCAGTTTCACTGCTTCATCAAGAACGAAAGAAAACAGTAGATGCTCATTCAAGGGACCCTGTTCAACCTGGAAGCCTCTTTGAGCCGGAGCCCATCGCGCTTCGCTGAATCTATTCTGCCGTTTTTCTCACGGAGCTAGCCTTCAGCTAGAGTACTTGTTTCCAAAACATTAGGTTGGTGGGGAAGTCTTGCAACAAAAATTTTGAAAAATTTTCAAGATTTAATAGGAACTTCCAATGACTGTTTGGTGCTACGTGGCTGTAGCACAAACATTTTAGAATATTTCGCATACGTGGAAATTTGCATCTGAGGTCATATAAATACTACGATTGCAGAGAGGGCTGACCGACTCCGTGACTCGGACAAGGCTTCGCGACTGACTAGCGCTCAGTCTCTCCTTGTTCGTTTTCCTAATAAGGACTTTCTCGAGAATGTCGCCACGGGAGGTGAATCCTGGCTCTTCCTCGTTAACCATACTCGGAAGGCCCAATGGTTCTCTCAAGGAGAACCACAACCTTAAGGCGGACATACACCAGAGGAAGGTAATGCTGTGCTGTTGGTGGGGTTCTCGAGGAATGCACTGTCATGAGCTTCTTGACGACAGCACCGCAGTAACAGCGAACACCTACGCTACACAGTAGCAGAAGCTCTGCAGAAGCTGAGCGAGGCTATCTCGGAAATGGCGAGGGCGGAAGAATGTTAAGCTTCTTCTCGGCAATGCTCGCCCGCACATTGCAAGGTCGTCTCCAGAAGTTGCAGGAGCTTAGCTGAGAGGTGCTGCCCCACCCACCGCATTCGCCAGATCTTGCGCCATCGGACTACTACCTCCTCCTAGCTTTCAAGCAATACCTAAGGGATAGGTGCTTCAACGACCGAACCGAACTGGAGTCCGAGATGGAGCACTTCTTCGAGTCACCGCTGACTTCATCCTGGAGGAAAGGATTTCCTGATCTCTCCGTCAGATGACAGAATGTTGTAGATGTAAATGGTATCTATAACACTTTGTAGATTAAAGTCGCTCACAAAAGAAACAATAAAATTTTGAAAAAAAATACGCTGTGGTGCAAGACTTTTTCACCAACCTAGTAGCCTAGATCTCTAGAATACCAGCTTAAAGCTGCCAATCCCTTCTTATGAAAAGAGGAAAAATGTTGCGGCCCTATGTACGGTAATAGCTGGTTCTTAAATTGGAATAGTAAATTTCAAAAGAGAGGGCAACTCCGGAGTAGAGCTGTCCGCAGCTACGGTTTTCGAGATTTAAAACTGCGGCGAGCGCTACGACATTCCTCGTGACCAGAGGTCAAGTGGGCTACTCTGGCACGCGACCGGAGCGAATAATGAATTTGTTAGTGTTCGCCCAAATGGTTCAACGATCTACTGAAAAACGGACGCTGAAATATTATAAATATTAGCAAACAAATAACTAAACAATAAATAACAATAATATTAGTTTTCATTTTGGCTTAGGCCTAGAGCGACTGTTATAGAAGATAGAAGCTGTTAGGAGGATGTTTAGCTGCGATCAAAACTCTTGCGCCAGGCGGGACTCGAACCCGCACATTCTGCTTTCATAGCTGCCCGGAATGCAGAAGGTGCGGGTTCGAATCCCGCCTGGCGCAAGGGTTTTGACCGCAACTAAACCTCCTCCTAACAGCTTCTATCTTCTATAATAATATTAGCATTACAAATAAATAAATAAATAAAATTCCTGGTCATTTTTCTTCTATAAGAAGGCTTTAAAACGAGCGTCATGGTGTCACTTGAGACCTACTACTGAGGAAAATCCATTGGTCTACTTTGGCATGCAACAGGAAAGAATAACGAAGTTGCTAGCGCTCGCTCGAAAAATTCAACGGTCAACTAGAGATCTAGCAAATAAAAAGGTGCCGTCAATTCGAAGAGGGTGTGAAAATTTGGAAATAAAGGGTCTCCTCTGTCAATATGCGAATAAATTTGCCCACATCTTGAAGAACTGTTTGTATGACTTCGTATGACTCTAAATAGCAACCTTGGTTATACGTTTCAGAAGTTCGAATTGCAGGGAATAGTGAAGCTCTACGAATGTTGAAAGTACAGGGAAGTGCCCTTCATTCACTATTATGCACATAACATTCAACTACGGCTATATAATTGCAAGCTCTCCAGGAGGCTTTAAAAGCGGAGAGGTGGAGAAATTGCGCGGTATAAAATTTGGAAAAAATATCCTCAGAAGACCTACTTAAAGTCACGTTTAGTGTAAGCAAAGGCAGTTCACGAACGTTCACGAAAGCTCTCTCTCTCATGCTCAGCGCTCTGAGCGCTGTTTATTCGAGCCTTTTTGAGTGCATACGAATGTGATTTTTACGAAGAATGAGAGGTCTGTGAGGACGACCGACATGAGGAGGGCAATTCCTCCCTGAGTACATGCTTCCTTAGTCATCTGAATAAAAATTTGGACGCCCCGCCTACTAACGCTTCATCAGCGCCTACGCACTCCATTCTAGATCCGCGTAGAATGTCCATAACGCATTTCCATCCGAAATATTTGGTATTTCGTAGTTCTCAAGAACAACACATTGGGTAAGTAAGTGCTTCCTCGCTCGCATCCTTATTGAAATGAAATTTTTGAAACAGTTGGTATCGAGAGCAAACAGACGAAATGAGGAGATTAATCCTCAGGCCCACAAATAAATAGTTCAAGCAAGTAAAAAAGTACCATAGTTATTTGGTACTGCCGGAATCCTGCCTGCCCTAATTCTTGGAGACCACGCTAGCCTTCCGTGTAATCCGCTTGATTAGTAAAAGAAGTGGGCGTGAAGCAAACCAAACAAGCAGCCGACCACGACGTGTTGAAGGAAAGAAGTTGCTATTAGGTTGTAACGAATTAAATAGCACTGGCTCGCGCCATTTTTTTGCGCGTGTTTACGCGTTTGATCAAGAACAAACCGCAACATGTGGCATATCATTTAGAAGCGCAAACTTTGCTCTACCGGTGAGTACCAAACTTTCTATGTAAAAGTGGGAAAACTTTAGAGTTTTATTGACTTTTTCGCAGATGGACAAAAGGGTAATCCGAGGCATTTACTTGTATGAATCCAAGCTGGGCACTACAGCTAAGGAGGCGGACGAGAAGATCAACGCCGCATCTGGTCAAGGATGTTCCACAATTCGGACGGCGTATCGTTGGGATCAGAAGTTCCGGAATGGACATGAGAGCTTGGAAGAACATGAAGGTCGTGGGAGGCATGTTGATGAGGACAAGCTGAGAGATGTGGTAGAGGAGGATCCACACAAAGATACCAGGGAGATAGCGAAGGTTCTTGGCGTCAGTCAGAACACAGCTGCTCGGCATCCGAAGGAAGTTGGAAAGACCAAAAAGCTAGAAAGATGGGTGCCTCACGAGCTGTCTGAGGAGCAAAGAAACCGACGATATGAGATCTCGTCCGCACTGCTTCTACGGAACGAAACGGACCCATTCCTTGATCGCATCGTAACCTGTGACGAGAAATGGATAATGTACGACAACAGGCGACGATCGGCACAGTGGGTGGACAGCGATGAGAGCCCCAAGGTTTTTGCGAAGCCGGAATTGCACCAAAAGAAAGTAATGGTGACAGTATGGTGGTGTTCGCTGGGAATTATTCACCACAGCTTCCTCCCTCCCGGTGAATCCATCACGGCAGAGAAGTACTGCATTGAAATTGAAGAAATGATGAAGAAGTTGAAGGATATCCGGCCGGCCTTGGTAAACCGAAGGCGAGTTCTCCTTGTGCACGACAATGCTCGCCCCCATGTAGCACGAATGACGTTGCAGAAATTGAATGAGCTGAGCATTGAAACTCTACCACATCCTCCGTTTTCTCCCGACCTCTACCAATTCTTCAAGCATCTTGGCGACTTCTTGGTAGGGAAAATATTCAAATACCAACAGGATGCCGAAAGTGCCTTCGAAGATTTCGTCAATTCCACAACTTCCGATTTTTATGCTACTGGGATAAAAAAGCTTGTGTCACGTTGGCAAATATGTGTAGAATCAGAAGGTTTTTATTTCGATTAATTAAACTTGCCTACAGGCCGAGACATTAACTGTTTAAATTTACAGTGGTTCAGTGCCATTTGTTTCGTTACAACCTGATAGTACAAAAAAATGATATTTGTGGGTGCATGATCCCTAAACAAAAAGATGAAAGCCAAATTCAATGAATAGATAGATAGTGGAGAAATTTTTATTGTTTATTATTTCCAAACTTTTCCAACAATTTCAAATCGACATTGGATTCTGCATGGGAATGGATGCTCTTATACCCATGAGTCATCGATGTATTCGACTAGTTCTATTCTGTTGGGTTTTATTCTATTTTTAGAAGCAGAACTTTTATAGAAATATTCAACTTTCACGTCACACTGAATGGTTCTTAAACAAATTGTACAATTAACGCAAAACAAAACACAGTTTTTGAATCAATTTGGACATTCTTCTGTGCAAGCATCACACTTCTGAAATCAATATGAGTATCTACAAAATCAAAACAAGCGCCTTTAGTCTAAAGATTCTTCAGTAATGCCAGAAAAAATTTTTTGTCCAAGAAAAATTTAGTAATAATTTTTCCTCGAATATTCCTCGAATAGGTCTGACGGGATTCCCCCGGGAGACACTTCAGCAGGAAGTAAAGTTTAGACGTTACTTGTCCAAAGACGAAAGCACTTCCCTTCCTTGCAGGAATTACACAGCGGATTTGTGATGAAATTTGAGGAATTTGTGGTGAGCTCGACAATGCTTATATATTCATCCATTACCTACGTAGTCCACGGTAAACTCAATCATGAATCCAGCGTCTGGAAGACTTATTCACGTACTCCTTGAAGAACCCATCTGATCTTCAGCAAGAGACGACACTATAGAAGGGATGCAACATATGTGAGTGGGTAATGCCTCTTCTCAGTTTCACGTCTTCGTACTTTGCCAAAAAGAACCTTCAGAATGGAGATCCAGGAAAAGTTTGACTGAGGTAAGAAAGACAGAATAGGATTGGCTAACATTTCAGGCTGTTCCTGGCTGTCGCATGGGTCAGGTCGTCGAAAATTAGGTGATCCGGCCACTTAATGTGCTTCACCGATTGGATTCAAGAGAACACCAGGGCGCATACTTGGTTGGACTTCTTCGCGAAAATCCTGAAGGAACGATATGACGCTTTTCGTGTCCGTCGAGCGAGGGGGATCCATTGGAGCACTTTGGCACACGACAGAGACAAATGGAGACGCTGCTGGCGCCCACTCGAGCAACTCGATGATCAACGGGATGAGGGGTTATACAGGAGAACGTTCCAGGCCAAAGCAGGATAGTCAGAGAGAACATACAAGAGGGAACATCTCGAAGTAGTTGCAGAACAGAAAGGGGAGCACACCAAAAGAAGCTCTGCTCCATGACCTTGTTATGTCCTATAATTTTTGTTATGAACCGCTTTGCACCGCGAATTCACAATTAATCTTGGCATGGCGATTATAGAGATCTATGGCAGTGTTTATGGGCGCTTGTAGCGCAGTCGAAGGAAGTGCCGGCTGTCGCGTGCATCCGATACCAGGGCCCGGATTCATGAACGCGGCCGGAAGTAAATTCTACCCCCACTTACCTCGATGACCATTTACCCGCCACTTTCCTGAACTTACCTCTCTTTTCTGATTCATGACGGCCAAGGTGAGGGTTTTTCTCTTCCACCCCCCCCCCTCTTCCCCTTATCTCACATTTCACATTTCATTCCCCCTAACTTGGAAAGTTAGGGGAAATGAAATGTGAAATGTGAGATAAGGGGAAGAGAGGGGAGAAAGGGGTGGAAAGTAGTAGCATATTAGGCCGTAGGGATGCTATTGTAAATATGGGCCTACATGGCTAATAATGGCTGCCATCCACCAAGTAGCCCCCATAGACAACATATGCCAAGGGAGGTTATGGTAGCGGATGGGCAGCCCGGTCCACCCACGCAAATCGTAAATAACGATTTGCGTGGTGGACCGGGCTCATGGTGGCCCAAGCCGACCCACAATGCCACTAAAGGGAGCAAATCACATAACAATAAGTGGCATTGTGGGCCGTCATGGTCCACAGAGCCCCAAAAACCATAGAATTCAAGACTAATAGAGAAAAATGAAAGGTCAAACAACTCACCATAGGTCCGGCGGAAGACGGCGCAGGCGATGGCAACTAGGCGTCCCCTATTGAGCATTGACTATGCGGCTGGCGGCCAGCTCAGAGCTGGCAACGGACCAGCACTGGGTCAGAAATTGGCCACGGAGCAAAACCCTCGCCTTGAAGGTAAATGTTCCCCGACGCGCCGATGGGGTAGCACTTACCTCGACACTTACCCCCGATTTTCCTCGCCGTCATGAATCGCGCGTAAGTGGGAGGTGGGGGTAAATCTTGCACTTACCCGCCGGTAAATCGTTCATGAATCCGGCCCCAGGTTTCCGGTTCGGATTTCTCGCCCAGACCAACCAAACCTTCCACGCGTCTGACGTCGTCGAATCGGTACCATACGCGCTGACGCTGACTACCATAAGCGCTGACTTGTTTTTATCGGCTGGCCACCACAAGGCGTTGTATTGCCAAATACGCAGCACTCAAATCGCATCCGACACGACATCCCGTGGAATTATAGTAGAACGCGTGGCGCAACCCAAACGGATGGACTAACGCCGCGCTTTATCTATGTCCTTGGCATTTTTTTAAGCTTTGGCTAAGATTCTTAAGCACCTTTATTCAGGCTTACGTTTCGGCGTTGTCGTGTTCTTCAGAGCCGCCTGGAAAAATCGAAGCGCACTTAAGAAGCTTCCCCTTCCCTCCGAACGTGATTCATTTTGCAAAGTGAATCTAGAACGCGAAGGAACCGAAAACGGCACCACAAATCCGTGAAATTGATGATTCCCTGCTCTGTGGACGTCCATTTCCAGGCTTTGAGGTGCAGTTTTAGGTTCTTTCGCTTCCTGGATCTACTTTGAAAAATGAAGTGGCGTTTGGGCGGATTGCTTCTTAAATGCGATTCGATTTCTCCAGGCTTTGAAGAAGGCGACAATTCCGAAAAGTAAGCCGGAAAGCACGTCCATACATCGTTACTTAGTTATCTATCAGCTGACCCCCGTAAGCCGTTACGTGAGTCAAATACGCATTCAAATTGCCTCCACAACGTCTTTAGGGTAGGTGGATTGGCACCAGAAGTGACTGGAAAGGATAGAACGCTGACTTTTTCATCAGCTGGCCGCCGCAAGTCCTCGTGTGACCAAATACGTATTTAAAATTGCCTCCATGACATCTCGTAGAAGTCGAGTGCGTGGCGCATTCCGCAAACGGACTAACTAACCTGAACCTAATCCTTTATCCTTTGCACTCAGCACGAGCGTTTGTTTCTATGAAAATTTTCAATAGCAGACATGTTAACGGCTAATTAAGCACATTAAGGCTCTTCATTAGAGACTCAATTAGTGCCTTCTTAATTATTCCCTAGAGACTTAATTAGCATGTACCATTGTTACTCTGTTTACCTTTTCCACCATTGTTCAAATGTTTTCACGTCGAGAATCTTTGACTGAGCCACAGAAATATAGTCGGAATAGGGTTTTGACCGAGAATAAGCTTTCTCGAAAGAAAATGGAAGTAGTAACAATAGAGGACAGGATATAGAGGTCAACGTTAACCAATTTCGGATAGCACTCCGAGAAAGGAATGCAGTGACCAATCATAATCAACTAGAGAATCGACGGAACACACATAAACCAATCAGCGTACGGACGATTCACAGTTTCGCATTCGATGAGACCTGGTTGGCTGGCGCCTCTTCCGAGTGCTGCCCACTTTCACGACATTTGGCAGAGCAGATGTTGTTCTGTTACAAATATAGTACATAGATATCAAACAAATTGAAATTCAGATATTACGGTCAGCCCTTACCTTATTATGGTAAAAGGAAGCGATGAGATTGGGTACACGTCATGAGTAGAAAACGTGGGTAAACTCTGGGATACTGGGACAACCTGACGGATTCCGACGCTCTGCACTCTATGCTCAGGCCTTTATTTTTCGTGCCGCCCCAAAAAGTGTTATTATCCGCGGAGGTTGTTTGTGGCCGCTAAATGGCTGGTTCATTCAGCGACAGATGAAAGAGACAGGCGGAACTGAACGGATGTATGTAGAAAAGGGCGACCTGTTTTTATGACGTAGTGTCTCCTTCCACTCCGCTCCTTCATAGACGGAATGGCGTTCGTTTGGCTGTGACGCAGCTATTACAGGTTCAATTTAGAGTGTGTTCTGCAAGTAGCATCCGAAATTAAACAATTTAAGCGGCCGTTAGTAGCAGCAGCATTCAGAAATATGGAGAGCGCCCTTTTGAAGAAAGCGTGCGAGCATCTCAGCTCATGGAGACAGGCGGTCAATGCGGGAGATGGAGGGTAAGCTAGATTACTAGAGTGTCGGTGGTTCAGAATATGTCTTTCGCTAACACATAAACCAGCTGATCGACACCGTTTACTTCAAACTTGGGTAATTAAACCAAAACTTTAAATATACAAATACAGTACATATTAGAGCGTCCTAAAAGCATCTTACAAAAGAATGAGGAACAGAAAAAATGAAACAGAGAAGAGCGCCATGTGAATTTTCCCACATGAGTCTTTTATAGGGAGTTTTTTGTTTGCATAGCTGCACAATCTGATAAAGCTCCAAGCAAAATTTCTCACAATATCCCACGAAATCGTCCTATGATCGGGAGAAAGTCGCGATAGAGGGTATATTGAGTAGCTTTATTCTCGAGCCATCCTTCTATTTGTGTGCGAAGGAATTTCTTAATTCATTTCTTTTTTTTGTCAATAAATTTGTTAGAAAAAAGTTTAGTTTATTTGCATTGTAACGCCGCACCCTACATCATATTGGCCTTGGTCGCGAATGTGGGCAGCACTGGGAGGTGGAAACGCTGAAGTCAACTAAGCAGCAAGTGACTTACCATTCTCGAATGGACCTAGCATCCAGAGAGATCCTGCATGATCGCTGTCCTGATTGGTTACAACTGGCTGGCACCCTCCTGTCTTCCAATGCTGCCTGTATTCGAGAACTAGACCATGATCAGGGGCGTACGCAAGTGAAATTCGAAATCTGGTAAATCGTAAATCGTAATTACAAAAAAACCTTCGTAAATCGAAAACCCTAAGCCCTAAGTCATAAAAGTTACCCAACGTTAGTGCAGTACATTTTTTATAGGTTTTTCTGCTAATGTTAATACAAAATGATCCAACATGTATATACAATATATCCATTTAATCCAATATATAATAATACTATAATATAAAATAATAAAATAATAAAATTTTTGTTTATTTCTCATATCATTTTCAACTCGAGCTAGGCAGTTTTCTTGGCAAACCTTTTTCCGTTTTTACTTTCAGTTTTTCTTCTGGTCAGACTTCTCAAATCAAACTTTACACGCTTCTCACGCATCATGGTCCACGACGAGTGAGATACAAATGCAGAACTTGCGGTATGTTGAAGCCCTTAAGCCCAGCAGTAGAGGAAGGAAACATGAAGTGGAAAAAAAACTTGCTAAACAACTGATTCACACTAGGAAAGATAACTGTCAAACAGAGGTTTATACAGGGTGGCCCATAAGTCCTGCAACAAAAACATAGGCGTATAAAAAGGCTAAGAATGCACTGAATTTGGTACATTTTTAATTCGCGTTTGCCCATGGTTAGTAGATTATGGTGGAGCGGTATTATTCATAAGGGACCACTCCTGGATTGATAAGAGCCTTCAGATCGTGTGGGTTGCTTTGCAGCTCACGTCGCAGCCCCTCTTACGGAGTTTTACTTCTTATTCGTTCCAAAGAAGATATTGAACAATAGTTTTCCCAGGCTTTATAGAGCAAGACATTTTCTTTAAGATGGTTAATAAACAAAGATTGAAAATCTAAAGATTTAGGAATTTCACAGCTAGTCTTTCGCAGGTGCAATATTTTGCAGATGGACTGAGAACCGCTACCACGTCCTTTTCTTTTACTGTTACAGGAATCGCTTTACCAGAATGTGCATTTTGCCTTTAAACAGCGCGATTGAGTCTCTAATATATGGTGTTAGGTTTTCGTTCCTATCAAACGAACATTTTTATTGATTTTCACTATTTTTACACAAAAACCTATAGAGAGCGGGGAGACAATTTGGAAAATCGTGTATGACAAAAACTTGCCATGCGTGGCCGTTGTTTTTATATCATCAGGTTCCCGCAAAGGTAGCATTAAACGCACTATTATTTTGACCTTTCTGGGATCGCTCAACTTTGAGAAATTTTTCATCAAATGAGGCAGAGGCTGAATACCCATTTCGAACGACGCCCTCCAACTGCGCTTAAAATTTTTCCTTCTACTCTCTTCTCCTCATAGCTGAGTCTTCATCTCACTTGTGGACTTGTAGAGCTGTCCTTGTAGTTTTCTAGAAACTACATATTGCATAGTAATAGATTACGCACACAGCTGAATATTGAATTTGTTCCAGCTGGTTGCTGCATCCTGTATGATCAGAAAATTAATAGCGTTCTTCTACTGTAGTTCAGATCCGTTCATCCAATGTTCACTCTTGAGAAGCTTTTGCACTACCCTACACAATACCATCATACAGCATGTTCAACAACCAATCTTCCGAAATTTAGTCACATCGGAACGGAAGGGTCCCACCACGGGCCAGAGAAGAATTTTCGGTAGTTTTACGTGAGAGCGCATTACTCACCGTAATAAGAGCAGCTACAACCATGATACTTTCCAGAAGTATAGCACTAAGTATATGCTACATAACTGTTGGTATGCGTTTTTTTTGCAATTGGAAAAAGGTAACCAATAAGGTCTCCTAATTTCGTTGCAGGACTTATGGGCCACCCAGTAATACAGGTCAAAGAAATTATTTATTTATTTATTTATTTACTTATACGTCAATTGGACGTGCACAATACGCTAGAATAAAAAAACGATCAAAACAACCATGCAATAAAAAAGAGAAAAACAACCGAACAACAGACCACCCGGCAGTGGCAACACTTTGGCAACCAATTTCAAACAGAGGAAATAAGTGGCACAGAACTTGCAACTGAGCCGAGAGACAAGAGCATGCCCCTCTAAACTTCTGAAAATGTAGCTAAATCTTGTTCAAATTTACACCAAGGCTGCCTGCCCACATCAGCCAGCTATGATGCCTAACAGTAGATACCAGAACTTCGGCACATGGGTACGCTGGCCGCCCCATGGGACTGGTATCTAGGACAGGCAGCCAGGAAAATAGCGAGAAAAATTAGATGCGCTAGCTTAGAGGGAATAATAGCTTAAGAAGACATGCTCAGTCCTGGAAGCCCAATCACAATACCCACCAACTACGAAACTAAACATGAGGAAGATCTTACCAAAGAGTGCTGCTAAGCCGGTAAAACAAAAAGCAAAACGACATCAGTAAATCACGTTAATGGCAAAAAAGCAAACAAAAATACTTGTGAGTTACAATTTGGTTGGATAGTAGTCTCTGTCGCAGTTGGAGAACTTAAAACATGATACTCTCTCAACTAAACTAAACAAATAAATTATGTGCTTAAATTCCTATTCGATTGGTTTCAGACACTACTTTGTGAGCTGTTGTAGTCTACTTCTATTTGCGCTTCTGAATCGTTGCAAATATTAGGTTGGTGCATAAGTTCTCGGACATTTGATCCCTCCTGAATTGAATGCGCATTTTCCCGCCAAATTTCTCACATGTATCAACGCGTAAATGATCGATCGATAGAGAAAGGAAAGGGCTACAAAACTGTTCGTAACATTTACTTCTGCGTTGTTAACGTCAGCTATTATGGCTGAGCAATTCATCTCAACTGAGACGCATATTCGGCACGTTATGTTATTCCTGCATCAATCTGGCCTCAATGCCAACGAATCGTATCGTCGCCTGAAGGGTGTTTACAACGAGAGTGCTCCTGCTCGAAGCACTGTGTACCAGTGGTTCTCGAAGTTTGCAGTTGGTGAATTCTCCGTTGAAGGAAATGAACGAGAAGGGCGCCCGATGACACTGGTTTGGATGGCCTCCGAATTAGAGTGGAAGCGGACCCATACCAAACCACTCGCGAACTATCAAGCACTCTTGGTGTTAGTCACTCAACAGTCGTTCGAGGATTGAAGTTGATTGGCAAGGTGCAAAAATTGGGTCGCTGGGTACCTCACGACTTGACACAACATGACATGGATCGCAGAGCCGATGTCTCTCCTTACCCTCAGACGTACCCACGGATGGCTGGACAACCTTGTCACCGGGGATGAGAAGTGGATACTCTACTCTAGTTATCACCGGCGTGCACAGTGGGTTGACGCAACTGGAGAGGCAGAGGACGTTCCGAAACCCGACCTTCACGTGAAAAAGGTGATGCTATGCATTTGGTGGAGCGTTCTTGGCGTAGAATACTGGGAGCTGATGGACGAAGGAATAGCAGTGACGGCAGAGGTTTACGTCAACCAACTGAGGAAGTTGAGGGCCCACCTTTAACCCACACGAGGAGAGCAAGTGAAGGTGTATTTTCAACACGACAATGCTAGACCGCATATTGCTAGAGCGACGGCGGCTGAGTTGGCGGACTACGGATGGACCGTTCTTCCACACCCACCTTACTCACCAGATCTCGCTCCTTCTGATTATCATTTGTTTTCAAGCCTTCAACGCTATTTGGATGGCCAGCAATTTAGGAACCGAGAGGATGTCAAGGAGGCACTGCTCACATTTTTCGAATCACAACCGGCCACGTTTTGGAGAAAAGGCATCCATGACTTACCAGCACGTTGGAGAAAGACGATTGATGTAAAGGGTGGTTACTTCAAATGATTTGATATTGTTGTTCGTATGTTGTGATAATAAATATTTCATGCCCCAAATGTCCGAGAACTTACATATGCACCAACCCAATACTAGACCTTACCAAACTGCGGTGCATAGTGATATCATGCTTTAATTTTTTATTGAATTTGTGAAAAATTTGTTTTGTTTTTTACTCATGTTTCACTAGCGCAGTTATGGTGCAGTTAGAAAGTTACTATGCAGTTATAATTCTATTTATTTTCAAAATAAAATAGAATAAATACGGAACAGGAACGGCAAACGGTTGTTCAAACACACGCGTAGCCAACTGGTAGGGCGCATACGGTTACCACGAACTTCACCAGCAGGGGCCGGATTCATCAACGACTTACAGCAATTTAACAGAGAAAATGCAGCCGAAATCCCTGATAGCGCTAAAATGTGCCACCATATTGCTTGATAAGCCGCGCTGGGATTTCGGCGTATTTTCTCCGTTAAATTACTGTAAGTCGCTGACGATTCTGGTCCCAGATACCGTGAAGGTTTCTATGATACGGTTACGACGGGAATTTGAAAAGCATTTGTTAGCTAATTTCGATCCACTTCGTACTCTTCCAACTTTGTCGCTTATCTTTTGAACCAATTCTTTGCAAAATTATACTGAATGAGCGCCTCCCGGACTCAAGTCGAAAAGATTCTCCGCACGGAAATTGGAGTTTTTGGATGTCCGAATATTGGGTTAATCTCTGGGACCTATAGCTTTCTAAGTGCATCTCAGTTTTTTATATGCGCCTAAGGTCCCTGTCATAGGCCTGAGTTATACTCCCGCGGGAGCATCCGCGGAAGGGCGGGAATCGCGCCGAAACTCCTCACCTGGCCAATCGCCGCGCTTCGCCACGCCCGCCTCCGTCGTGCACCATTGGTCCGCGGACGTTCCGCGGATGCTCCCGCGGGAGTATAACAGAGGCCATACTCCCGCGGGAGCTTCCGCGGATGGGCGGAAATCGCGTCGGGACCCCGCGCCGTGTCACTCGTCGCGCCTTGCCACGCCCGCCTCCGCCGTGCATTATTGGCCCGCGAACGTTCCGCGGATGCTCCCGCGGGAGTATAACAGACGCCTAAAAATAAGCTCTTCCTGCCTAATTGAACCGGTACGACTTTCGCACGAGTGATAAGGTTAAACAGAATCGCCCCCATCAGGAAGAATGTTATCGAAACTAGGAGCGCTTTCAGCGAGCCTAATAAACAGTTCTTGAAACCGGAAAATTCGAGCGAACATTCCTTATACTCCCATTGTTCAAACCAGTGTTTTTTCTTTGCCATTCTTCATTTTAAATAAAAAGTTAATATGGCATTAGTCGACCCTTATTTGACATGCGCCACACATTCTGTTTCTACGAAATATCGAGGAGGCAACCTGGGGGCATATTCGACCTATACAGGGTGCGTAAAAAGTATTGACGCACCAAACGTAAGCCTTAGAAATGACAACACGTTATAAAATTTAACAAGCTTATATACGAAATGTCAACAATGATCTAGCGAACAGAACAGCATCACCTGTATTTTATATGGGCTTCTTTGCTGCTAATGCAGGAGCGAGGACGCCGAGGAAAGGCATCAACGTTGCGCAGCAAGTAGTCCACGTCGATTTCGTTCTACGCTTTGACCTTCATTGACTTGATACTTTTGTGCATTCAACATGTAAAAGTGTTACATACTCTTCAAGGACCTCCAAAGTGCTAATTCTGGCGGAAGGCTCGCTGCAATGGAGGCGCATCCGGCCAGTATCATGGTTTGTGCATTCGTCACAAGCGCCTCTCGTTTTCATGGATACAGGAGTGAAAATAAATCAGTAGAACTATCTGTATTGTTGTCCTAAAGAAGCAGCTGGTTTCTTGGCTCGAATCCCACCTCGAGAGTAAGCCTGTATCTTCCAGCAGGATTAGACTCCTGCGCAGAGTCGAGGATTGTCCAGGACTGGTGCCGCGCCAACTTCAAGGACTTCATTTCGGCACAGGAATGACCTCTGTATAGATCGGATTTGAATCCGCTGAATTACTCTGTATGGGAAGTTTTGGGGAACAAGGCTTGCGCTACTCCCCACAAAAGTACGAAATCAGTGAAGGATGATCTGGTCTAAGCATGGAACGAAATCGACGTGGACTACTTGCGGCGCACCGTCGATGCCTTTCCTCGGCGTCTTTGACATTACATTTGCAGCAAAGAAGCCCATATAAAAGGCAAGTGATGCTATTCTGTTCGCTAGATCATTGTTGACATTTTGTATATAAACTCATTAAATTTTATAATGTGTTGTCATTTTCAACGTTTATTTATTTATTTATTTATTTATTTATGTATTTATGCACTCATGGGTGCGTCAAAAAGAAGAAAAAACAGCCAGAACTCCACAAAAGAAGACACTGTGGTTGGTATGTCAAGAACGCAATAAAAGAACAAGGAAGTAAACAATAATCTAGACAAAATAAGTAGGAAACTGAGGAGTCATAATGGTTTTGTCAACGTTGCTGATCCTGAAATACCTCAAAAAATTCATAAGCCTACAAACATATTCTTCTCACGAGTCACAATGCGTAATATACTATACTAAAAACGAGGAAGAGAACAGGCCTATACTGCGGCTCTACTTGACTTGAAAGTTTATCCGGAAATAAATTTTGTCTGCAATATAAAAGGAATTGTGGTGATAATAAATACAATTAATTTAAAATTATAATTAGGAAACAACTGCTTCCCGATTTATATTACATAGAATCAATGGTTCTCCACCTTGAGTGCTACGACTTCGTAGGCACGCAACTGGCATAACCATACCGGGGCGGGTTCTATCTTTCAAGAACCTCTTTAAACTAACTACGCACCCCAGGCGATGGCCTACTAAGGAGACCCGCAGAGGAGATAGATATGCAAAGATATAGTCAGGTAAAAGAGTTAAAGCAACAACCAAAAAACTGGTTGTAACTACATAAAAATAAAACAGTAATTTCTTCAAGCCAAAGAGAGTCATTGCCTGCAGCACCTGTGCTTTCCGAATTGATATGACTCAGCATTACTGCGAGGCAATGTGAAAGGCTTACACCAGGAAAATGAGGTATTTCAAGGAAAAGCACTAACGAACGCGAGGGGTAACTGAAACAAAGGAAGCTAAGAATAGGAGGGAAATCCGAAAATATCATTCAAGGCGACAGTAAAAGAAACTCGTGGACAAGCATATTTATGGGAGAGGCGATGATACTATGTCGAAGGACATGTGCAACATAACGGCGTAGCCTTGTTGGCACGGAGGAGGTATTGATAAGCAGTGAGTAGTCCATTGAGAAGTCGGGACAAACATCCAACGCTGCTGTAAAGTATCCATCAAATAAAATGTCAATCAAATGTTTATGTTTAGTGCGTCAATACTTTTTATGCACCCTGTAGAATTGCTTGCGGTGACCAGCCAGTGAGCAAGTCAGTTTTTAAATCAAATTTTCCCGAACAAGTTTAGTGCCAAATAACCAACTACAGAATAAGTTGTCCTGGCAAAGCCTGCTCCGAAAACCTTGAAATGGAGCTGGCGCCTCCTGATTGTGCAATCAATAAACTTGCATGTCACGTGTCTTTCACATGATTGTCAAGTTTTAGAAGTTAAAAGAAGCACGTTACAAGTTAATCTGACCAAGTAGCAACAAAATTGTAGCAAGCATTCAGCCAGTGCACCATCAATCGAGTCGGAAATGTACCGTTTCAGGCGGCGGCATGGCGCAATCTAGACTATCTATATGTCACAGAATGTCACAGAAATCTCGTTACCCTGTGCTTTCATATAAGTCTCAAATGTCTTCAAAAGCCTCGCTAGCAGCAATGTTAGAACCTTTCAAAAGCACCTGCTTCGCAAGCATTAGTGTGTTTTTAAGTTCTGCACTCTGAATAAGGTAGAAATCAATTGATACGGCCGCTTTGTGAAGAAATTATATCAAGTATTCAAGTGAAACACAATCAATCGAGTGTAAAATGCAAGAAATCAGAGGAGTGCATGGCGCAATACACACAGCTCATATCTCAGAAAATTTCCATGTTTCTGAAAGTTACAAGGATAAAGGATAAAGGATAAAGGACGGCGTTAATCAATCCCTTCTGGGATGCGCCAGCGCATTCTACTTCTACGGGATGTCGTGGAGGCGACATGAATGCGTATTTGGCCATACAATGACTTGCGGTGGCCAGCCGATGAACAAGTCAGCGCTCTATCCTTCCCAGACAAGTCTGGTACCAATTCACCGACCCCGGAGGGATGGAAGGTTTGGTTGGCCTGGGCGGGAAATCCGAACCAGGAACCTGGTATCGGGTGCACGCGACAGTCGCGCCTCCTCCGACTGCGCTACACGCGCCCATTGAAAGTTACAAAATTTTAAAAAATATTTAAATTTTAAAAAAAAATTAAATTTAAATTTTCATCTTCTTCAGTAACTTTACTGTGAGCAAAGTTATCACCTTTCAAACAATGTATACATTTTTTTAGACACCCTGTATAAGTTTTTTATACCTTAAGCGGAATAAATTTGTCTTTAGTGTTTAAAGCCCTAAAGATATTTAATGATCGTAACATGACTGAATTACAAATGTTTCGTCTATGTTTCCCAGGGCGCGTGGAGCGCAGTCGGAGGAGGCGGCGGCTGTCGCCTGCGCCCGATACCAGGTTCCTGGTTCGGCTGTCCCGCCCAGGCCAACCAAGCCTTCCATCCCTCCGGGGTCGGAGAATTGGTAGCAGACTTGTCTGGGAAGGTTAGAGCGCTGACTTGTTCATCGGCTGGCCACCGCAAGTCATTGTATGGCCAAATACGCATTCAACTCGCCTCCACGACATCCCTTAGAAGTAGAATGCGTGGCGCATCCCGAAGGGGATTGCATAACGCCGTCCTTTATCCTTTTATCCTTTATGTTTCCCAAAATCCAAACTTCTATCGTAATGAAAGCCACTCCTTTAAGAGAGTTCACAGCTGACGACGTATAACCGTTCACGATTTACGTATAAGAATCAGTAGATGTACCGGAACTGAAGTGCAAACCAACACCGTTGTGAAGAGAGAGGAGAGCTATCGAAGCGCGAGAATGTGTACACACCTAGAACAGCTTTGGCAGCAGTGAAACAAAGCTGCAAACGGGAAGCGATTACGCCATGAATATAGTGCACAGCAAGGTCGAATTCTAACTAACTGCTGCATGCTATTCGCTGCTGGCCGGTTGCACTCCATCCATCTGCAGAGCGTATCCGCAGGGGAATCGTAAAACCCATTTCCTTGTTGACCGGGTAGCATTCTACTTCCTTCGTCATGCCTTATGGATGACTACGCTAAAACAAGAACATCGTTCTACTCGCTTGTTTGATTACCTACTAGCCCTTTGTTAAGCCCATGATGGAAACGAGTGGCTTGGGGAGCTTTCAAGGACATAGGAAAAAGTTGTGAAGACAGAGAAGGACACGCTCCGTGCCCATCTATTCTTACTCCACTGTTCTTCCTCTCGAGGGGAGATCTGTTAAATTAGCAAAGACTAAGACTAAATGTGATAAACTCACTAAGAAAAAAGTCCGTTAAAAATGCCGTTATGCTTCTAAAAATTTCCTTTAAGTCGTTAACCCAGATACTAACGAAAAATTCTGCTAATTCGTTAAATTCGTTAATTAATTCGTTAGCCGTTAAATGTGCTCTCTTGTTTCCCACCAAGGCCAACTACGCCTTCCATTACGATGGGTGTATGCGATGCGCATTATGTGTCCGGCCCACCTAATTTTCGACAACTTGGCAGATGTGACAGCGTCTCTGATCAGCGTATTCCAAGTACGCATTCATATTGCCTGCACGACATCCAGTAGAAATAAAATGCGTGGCGTATCCCAACAGGGCTTGAGCAACGCAGTCCTCTATCCTTTTTATCCTTTATCGAAACAACAACTTAGTGTTAATTAACTAATAAATGTATTACCAAAAACACGTAACTTTAGGATGATGGAACTGTACTTAGTAAAGTAATAATGATTGACAACGCTGTTAATCAGCCCCTTTGTAGAATCCGCTACGCCTTCGACTTTTACGGTATACCGCTGGAGCGGACGTTAAATTCTGATCGCTCAATTTTTTAACGAATGTTTTCTCTACAATTTCGCTAAATGTTTAATTTTTGAAAAAATCGGACACATTCCAGTAGAAATTGGGCACTTTTAAATTCGAGCTAAACATGTTTCCAATCAAAACGAGCGTCTTTCAAATTAAAAACTCGGCGCCCTATAGAATCGTCAAGATCAACAATTTTCAATTTTAAAAAACTGACAAACGACTTTTGTTGAGGAGTAACAATTGGTCACTTTCAGAATCAATTCTCATTAAATGTTTAGTGTTATATATGGCGCGAAAATAGTTTCAAGTCTATTTTGAAGAGCAAAAAAACAGCAATTTTTTGCCGTAACCTCTGTCTTAAAAATTGTACTCATCTTGTACGCTGCCAGACTATTTAGTTAATAGTGAAAATTCAACATGCTCGAAATTGCAGAAGAAATTGCAAAAAAATGTCTCCATTTTGTAGCTTTAGGAATGCTGGCCGACTTCGATCGTGTATGTGGGAACATTGGACTGCAGATGAATCTTACGAAGACGATGTTCATGAGGAACGGATGGGTTTCTGATGCCCCATTCTCGCTCAACGGAACGAACATCTCCGAATGCTCCAGCTATGTGTATCTGGGTCGCGAAGTCAACATGGCCAACGACCTAGCACCAGAGCTGAGCAGGAGGAAACGAGCGGCTTGGGGAGCTTTCAAGAGCGTCGAAGAAGTCGCGAAGAAGACGAAGAACATCCGACTCCGTGCCCACCTATTCGACTCCACTGTCCTTCCTGCCTTAACATACGCCTCGAAGACCTGGGCTGTACGAAAGCAGGATGAACACGCGATCAGCGTCGCGCAGCGTGAAATCGAGAGGACGATGCTCGGAGTGACACGGCCCACGCAAGTGAGAGAAGGCCTCCGGAGTTCCGAGCTTCGCCGACGTTCGAAGATCAGATACGCTGTCGCATGGGCCAAGTCGTTGAAAATTAGGTGGGCCGGCCACGTAATGCGCTTCGCAGACACCCGCTGGAAGAGAGCTGTCACCGACTGAATTCCGCGGGATGTCAAGAGAGCACCAGGACGCCCACCAACGCGTTGGTCGGACTTCTTCGTTAAAGCCCTGAACGACCGCTATGACGCTCTTCGTGTCCCTCAAGCGAGGAGGATCCATTGGAGCACTCTGGCACGCGACAGGGACGAATGGAGACGCTGCTGGCGCCCGCTCGAGCAAGTCGATGATCAACGGAACGGCAGGTGATACAGGTGACACAGGTAAGCAGTGCTTGCAATATCAATTCGATACATACAGAATGTGCTGTGCTGGATGACTGCATGGCGCGACCTATTCTTGTATTGCACTAAAAAAACTGTTGCCTTTCTGCACCTTGAAATTAGCTTAAAACCATTCCTTTTCCTTAAATACAATCCTACAGCTCTAATAGCTCGTGCCCCTTCTCGAACTTTTAATAAATTAGCAGAGAGAGAGATGGAGAAATTCTTATTGATAGCAATACCCAGACAACGCTACTAATATAATTGCCCCAGCAACGATAATTAATTACCCAGACCGAGATTCTGAGGACGTAAACAGCTTCTCCTTGGCAGGTTTCACAGACGATTCATTGGCAGTGTCTAGAATAACAAAATGCTCATAAGACCTCACCACCACTTTAGAGAATGTGGCCGGAGTGGAGCCAAGGGAGCTTCTCTGGCTTTATTATTTGTGGTTCATTAAGGCCCGAAGATTAAGGATGAAGGCGGTACATGTCTGAAGCAAATATTGAGCCCTGTTTGACTGTACCGCGCGTCTATTTTACGAGATGAATTTGAGTGAGTATTTCATCCATAGAACAATTTGCACAACCCAGCCCTCAATTCAAATCAGTTTCTTTAAGCCTCAAGCGACTGGTACCGAGGTAGTAAGCTGTCACAACGATGTTTTTGCTGCGATCAAAACTTCTAGCGCCAGGCGGGACTCGAACCCACACCTCCCTCTGACCGGGAGGAAATGCTCTTCGCCTTTACACCACCGGCGCCGTTTGATCGAACGCAACATCCACACCTCGTGGGACAGATCAGCACTCATGCGTATCCGGGCTGAGCTGGCCGCTGATATCAGCATGGGACCAGTTAAGCTGATGGTCTTGATAGAAACAACGGCGCCAGTGGTGTAAAGGCGTAGAGCATTCCCGCCCGGTCAGAGGGAGGTGCGGGTTCGAGTCCCGCCTGGCGATAGATGTTTTGATCGCAGCAAAACATCATTGTGACAGCTTACTACCAGTCCTCAATGTTTGTCCCTCCCACACAAGCCTCGTAAATTCACAAAACACAGAAGAATTGAAAGTTTAGAAAGCGTGAGCGAGTCTCGAACACTTAAGCGATTCGGAATGCTCTGATCAAGTCTCCTGCCGGCTGCCTACATGACACTTTTACAATAAAGGAAGCATGGATTACTTAATCCCTTGCGCCATGCATTCTACTTCTATTGGATGTCGTGGAAGGATTTAGGAGTAGTTGGCCTATGCAGTGGTGAGCATCCGCTGCAAAAGTCAGTGCCTTGTCCTTCCTAGATAAGTTCGGTACCAATCCGCCGACCCCGTAAGGATAGGAAAGGCTTGTCTGGGCGTGAAATTCGAACCAGGAATCTGGATTTGGGTGCAGTGATTGCGCTGGGAGAGACAAAAGGAGGATTGTAAAAACGAATTTGTAAGGAAGGCGAAGCACAAAGGGAATAGCAGGAAGATTTTATTCTTAAAAAATTACAACGCTCAATTCGCGAGCATATTTCGGATCGTTGAGGTCGAGACGTTGTTTGGTCACCGATACGTGAAGTGTGAATCCCTATAATTAGGTAATGAAGACTTCACGCCACCCTACCTTAGAGAACCAGATGGAGCGGCACTTATCATTAGTCCATAAAGGCAACTAACAGCCATACAGGCTAAAAGAAACTAGACGGGTAAGATTGCAGCCACACAGGCTGCCCGACCTAGGAAATAAGACTCTCAGGGATCATTTAGTGTGCACGCCATGCGCGGTACGCGCCTACTCAGAAAATTTTGAACAAGTTACTTGCAAGCTGCAGCGAGTAATTGATTGCCTCAAGTAAGTCATTTGTAAGCTGCTGCAGGCTAGCACAACGTCGCATGTAAGCTGCACGAAGACCTCTGCTAGTCATTCGAAAGTTGCTGCAAGCTAGCAAAAGATGACCCCTGCTGTGTCGCATGTAAGTTACTCGAAGAGCTCTGCTAGTCATTCGTTAGCTGCTGCAAGCTAGCACAAGATGACCCCTGCTATGTCGCATATATATATATATATATATCGATTCACCGCGTCGTGTTGGCGACGAGCTCGGGACAGTCAATGATGCGCCTTCGTTGCAGTGGCGGACGACTCAGTGGGTGTCGCCGTTGTCAGTTGTCGCTCCGTCGCTCCCGCGAAGCGTCACAGAGGGGTGTTATACCTCCGAGCGGAGGGAACGGAACGTACTCCCACGCTGCCCGTCGTCCGTCACCGTGCACTGCAAAATACGTAGCAGCCTGCGCAACACAGCGTCGCCGACGCGTCGCCGAAGTATAACATAGGCTTAAGGCCAAGTTTATACTTCGACGCCGAGCGACGCGGCGCTACGTATGGCGACTATATTGATTAAGCGGCGCGATCGATCAATTTGGCCACTTTACGTGCCGTCGCGTCGCTCGGCGTCGAAAGTATAAACAGGGCCTTAAGGCCCATGCACTCTTCTGCGACAGCGCGGCGCGGCCATGATGAAGCATAGGGCCGCGACGGCCGCGGCGCGACACTGCGACACGTGCCGCAGGGAGGGGGTATGCACAATATTGCGACTGTCGCGGCGGCTATCGCAGGCGACGCCGCGCTGAGTGCCGCAGGCTGGAATGGTTCAAACCATTTCTGGCGGCGCGGCACCCACGGGGACGTCGTCTCGTTGCCTAAAACTGCGCTCTGACGCGACCGCGCCGCAACCGCCGGAGGTAGCCGTCGCCCCACTTGCCGCGCCGCGGTGTCGTAGAAGTGTGCATGCGACGCGCGACGCGACGTAATCCTAAGCTCTTATATCGATTGAGCGACGCGAATAATCAATGTGGGCTTATTATTACGTCGCGTCGAGCGTTGCATGGACACTAAACAATCCCTTATATCGCGTAGCGAGCCGCGGGCTCACTAAACCATCCCTCTGACAGCCAGGCTGTGAGCAGATTTGGACGAGTAGATGAGAGAAACAGCGGCCAGGTAGACTGCTCCTCAATTCCACTGGACCGTCCCCGAGGAGGACACCATGATGCGCGCCTTTTCTGGTGACGAGCGATACCGGTAACCATTGATCTGCACGGTGTTCGTCTTAATCACACTAGGACATCCCCATCGCCGCTATGATCTTATTTATTTACATTTACATCTCATACTATGCACACTATAGCCGGCGCCTCCTCCGACTGCGCTATCATGTGCAATAGGCGTCAATAGCTCACAAAAACTTTTGCGCGATACTTTCCCAGCACGAATGGCTAGGATTTGTGTAGCGGGATGTTGATATGCATTATCCGCCATTTGTGACCTATTTCAATTTGACTAAGCTCCAGCCTCAAATGAAATCCTCCGCATTTTCATGGGTGAAAATAGGCACCCTTCCACTTCATCGTTTCGGTAGTGTGAGTGACTGGCGGCAGTGGGGGCCTGTTCATACTTCGACAGAAGAGCGACTTGTCGCGCGTACAAAACATGCGTATCGATTAAAACCGTGCGCGCGCCGCCGAAAAGTGTTCATACTCGAGCGCAGCGCTGTCGCTCCAGTCGCTCTTGTCGCTCTAGTCGCTGCTCTCGACTGTTCATGCTTCCGCGCGCTGCGTACGCTACGCGCGCTGCGCTCTTGTCGCTGCTGTCGCGAAGTATGAATAGGCCCTGAGTGCGTGCGATATGATGTTTGGTCCGCAATTGCACAAAAACACGTCTACAATATCATCCCATATAAGCACAATGGTTAATCCTACTGTAGGGATATTAAAGTTTATAAACACAGAATCAGAAAAATGATACCAAGCCACCAACAAGTGCACAGCAAGGACCAGGTCTAACTACTGTTTACTTCCCAATTATCGCAGGCTAGTTGCACTCTATCCATTCGCGGAAGTGTAAGGATATCCGTAGGCGTCTCGCCGACTGGCTAGCATTCTACTTCATTTGTCATTCTATGGTGTATAGATGACTAACAAAGCAAGAACTACGCCCTATCCGCTTGCTATTAATTACTGGTCCGATATTTTACGCCGATCATTAAGCACAATGGCTCTGTCGTTAGCGAATGTAGAGGAAATCATACAAAGTGGTTTCCGCTCAAAATTTTGTTGAATTCATTAAAATGATTCTAATAAAATGATTCTAAAAAAGCCAAACTAAATACACAATACAAAAAATGGATGTCGAAGGCACTAATCAATCCCTTTTGTGATACACCACGCATTCTACTAGGGTGTCCGAAAAGTTTTGAGAAATTCACGAATTTAAATTTTTAAAAGTTAATTAGAGGAAATAACGGATTAAGTGAAGATGTGGTGGGCATTGGATTTAAAAGTGCCCGTATCCCTCTCTATATCCCGCACGGACTTCGTCTGATCACCTAAATAGATAGCTGTATTTGTCAGTTGAGGGCGTCCGGATCGACTAGATCTGTCAAGAAAGTCTCCTTTTTCGAGTCGACCAAACCAGCAGTATACCACAACATCAAAGACACAACCTTCTGATGGGCCATGGCTGCGCTGAAGCCAGAACGGAAGCAGCGAAGCAACATGATACGGCTGTCAGTTCCGTTGGGTAAGACTGACGGAGTTTGGTAATCTGGAGGGCGGGGCGGCAGCATTAATTGGGACTTGAATCATACTATTGTTTTTTAATAAGTAAGCATAGTAAATAGTAATAAATACTGAGTGACTGCTACCGCTCCGTCTATCACTTGCAGTCGTGGTGTTCTCAAGGTTCCAATCAAGAATGAAAACTTGATCTCAACCATTACCAAATAGACAAATACAATTCTATACATCTAAAATAGAACAATGAATAACAATGTAAAGTTGGATCGATTACTCTGAACTGTTTGAAGTTCATAACTAACACATTTCTTTAAATAGCAGCAGGTGCTTTTTTCCGTTTTCGACGAAGTTGCTTCTCCCTAAAAAAGTTTTTAGTAAAGATACTGCTCTAGTTGATCTAAACCTATTTTTCCTGACTTCTCATGCTTTTCCTACAAATAATGGGATGAGGGCGCGTGTAGCGCAGTCGGAGGAGGCACCGACTATCGCCTGCACCCGATGCCAGGTTCCTGGTTCGGATTCCCCGCCCAGGCCAACCAAGCCTTCCATCCCTCCGGGGTCGGTGAATTGGTACCATACTTGTCTGGGTTCGGATTCTCCGCCCAGGCCAACCAAGCGCTTCAGCCCTCCGGAGTCGGTGAATTGGTATCAGAGTTGTCTGGGAAGGTTAAAGCGCTGACTTGTTCATCGGCTGGCCACCGCAAGTCGTTGTATAGCCAAATACGCATTCAAATCGCCTCCACGACATTCCGTAGAAATAGAATGCGTGGCGCATCCCAAAAGGGATTGAGCAACGGCGTCGATTATCCTCCATCCTTTAATACTTTTGCTTCAGATTATGTTCTCTATAATCAACCTGATGGAGAGCTAACGAATTCTATTTCGGAAATGCAGAGCAAGATAAAATTCATAAAAGGGGCAAAATGAATAAAAGGAAGTTTAGAAGTTTCTCAAGAGGAATACTTTATCCCCCTTGAATCAGTACATATCGCTTATTGACAGGTATGTCCGGTATGGTTTTAATTTTTATAACCATATGCTCTTGTAGCTACTCTATTCATAGCACAGTTTTGTGTATTATTTAGGCGGTATAATTAATCACATACAGAAAAATACTCAAATTTATTTATTTACCAGTCGTACGTCGGCCTAGCGGCCGCCTACGGGCCTGTCATCTGAATCCCTCCGCACGTTGAACGACGTCTGAGGCACGTCTTCTGAATCCCCACGCACGTCGGACGACGTCTTGAGCACGTCTTCTGAATCCCTAAGCTCTGCACTTGATCCCCATTCTTACCCTGACGCGTTGTTCGCTGAATACTTCGTAAACTTGGGTGATCCGCCGCCGGGGTTTCAGTTCGCTGGCAATCGCCCATTGTTAAGCTGAAAGAAAACCCGGCCGGCATACGCCGCACTGTCCTAGGCATATCTTGGCTTCAGTCCTCCTCCCCGTGACTGACAACGTGACCGACGGATTAAGCGAATAATATATATATAGTAAGATATAACACAGGCATAGAAATATAATATGAACTAGAACATATAGGTATATTACAACAAAGATATAAGCATAGCAACAATAAAAGTGCAGGGTGTCTAAAAAAATGCATACACTGTTTGAAAGATGATAACTTTGCTCACAAGTAAGGTACTAAAGAAGTTAAAGACTCAGATGAAAGCTTAAGAAAATAGAAATGTTCTGAAATTTTTTAAAGCGGCATGGAATGGCGCCATGCAGTCGCCTGAAATTTTGCATTTTACACTCCATTGATGGCGTTTCGCTTGAGTTCTTGTAATAATTTCTTCAAAAATGCACCTTATTGATTGATTTATGTTTTTTAAATGCAAAACTTAAAAACAGACTATGGAGAGAAAATGAAGGGTATCCTAAAAAATCCTAAAAATCCTAAAAAAATATTTGAGAGGTTCTTACATTGCTGCTAGTGAAGTATTGTAAGATGTTTGAGATTCGTGTGAAAGCGCAGGTTAGCGAAATTCCTGCGGCGTGAAAATAATCAAGATTGCGCCATGCTCCTGCTTAAAGCTTGCATTTCAGGTTGGATTGATTGTGCATGGGCTGAATTCTTGTTAGAATCACTTTTACTGCTTAGCCAGATCAATCTGTGTTGTGCTTCTTATAACGTTTAAAACTTGAAAATCATGTGAAAGACACGTGCATGAGAGTCCATTGATATCTCAGCTTAAATGTGAGCAGAAGCCCCATTTCCAAGACGGATTCTGTAGACTGATGAGGCAAAATTCAAGCAGAATGGAGAGGCTAATCGGCATAACCACAGCTACTGGGTGACGGAAAAGCTAAAAGAAACACAGCACAGTTTAATGTGGACAAGAAATAGCAAGACTGTAACAAGCGTTCAGCCTATGCAAATCAATCGACTCTGAAATGCAAGGTTTTGGGCAGGAGCATGGCGCAATCTTGACTATTTGCACACCACAGAAATCTCGTTGCCCTGCGCTTTCACACGAATTTCAAACATCCTAAAATGCTTCACTACCAGCAATGTTAGAACCTTTCAAATAGTATCTGATTTTTTGCGATACCCAGTTTTTTTCGCCAGATATAGTCTGTTTTTAAAGTTTTAAATCTCAAAGGAAGCAGAAGTCATTTGTAGTAGCCACCTTGTGAAGAAATTATAACAAATGTTCAAGCAAGACGCAATCAATCGAGGGTAAAATTCAAAATTTCAGGCGAAATTTTCTGACATGTGAGAAGCATTCCATACCCCTTACATATCAGAAAATTTCTATTTTTAAGTTAAGCTTTCATGTGAACCTTAAACTTTTTCAGTACTTTTACAGTGAGCAACGTTATACCTTCAAACGATTTATACCTTTTTTGGGACACCCTGTACAGCATAAATGAATAAAATGCACAATTAGAGAATTGCCTTCAAACAAACTTGTTTATATCCCACAAAGCTGTAAGAAAGCTATAAAACTTGATCTTGCAGTCAACTGTAAGCCAGAAATTCAGTTAATATTTTAATTCGCAGACAAGACTTAATAAATCGCAGGTGTTCTTCAACAGGTGAAAAATTCGAAAGCAATGGAATTGAACGTTGAACCCCCTGCAGCTGTTCAACAGGTGCGGTGTGAATACCCTCACAAACTAATTTGATGATAACACTCCTGGCATGTGGGTTAATATCAGCCGATTTCTGACAGGAAGTGCTGAAGTGCTTTAAATCGAATCCTATATTTTTCGGCATTTTGAGCTTCTGCCGAATCGCTGAGGGCATAAAATAGCTCCCTTAACCGTAATGCCCATCTTCGCTTCATGCTTTTCATGAAGGTTAGTGAATTATTCGCTGTAATGCAAGTGCTTCCGGGAAGTGTTGTAGCGTAGAGGGAAAAGGCGCGATTCGAGGCTCGTGGTTCGGGTCCCACTCACGGAAAAGCAAGCTTCCTCCTTATTGAAGTCGGTTATTTTGCACTTTTTTGAGAAAGGTACGATGTTGACTTCTAAAACTCATTATAAATAAAAAGGATAAAGGACGGCGTTATTCAATTCTCTTTGGGATGCGCCACGCATTCTACCTCTACGGGATGTCGTGAAGGCGTGTTGAGTGCGTATTTGGCCATACAATGACTTGCGATGGCCAGCCGATGTACAAGTCAATGCTTTATCCTTCCCAGACAAGTCTGGCACCAATTCATCGGCCCCGGATGGATGGAAGGCTTGGTTGGTCTGGGCGGGAAATCCGACCCAGCAACCTGGTATCGGGTGCACGCGACAGTCGCACCTCCTCCGACTGCGCTACACGCGTCCCTAAAACTCATTATATATATTTATTATATTTCAACTCGTCATTACTTATGTTAAGTCAAATTCACATCGCCTCCGCGATAATCCATAGAAACAGAATGCAAGGCGCATCTCAAAACAGGATTTATCAGCGCAAAACTTTTCCGTTTCATCCTGCTTCCCGTAGTAGATGATTGACACAATGTATTAAAAAAACGAAAAAGAGTACGAGAACACGAATCATATGTTAACACACAAAAAGTTCGCCTTTATATAGCAGGCGTAATTTTTGTCTTAAAAAACAGGCATGTTATAAAAAGGCCCACCAATTTTAGATAACAACGCGAATGATCTATGCAAACACAGAACTGGGCGTCGTCCAGAGGGTGACTGACGAGAAAAGTAAGCCAATTATTGTACGAGAGGGAACTAGACGTTCATCGAGCAGACGTCTGGTTGGGAGCCTCGCCCGTGTCTATTTTTCGAATTTTGTACCGTGATCGCTCAGAAAAGCGCTCAGAAATCTTGAAAATCTTCAGGAACCTTTAAAATTTTTATCAGCGATTAGCATTTTGCTCCTTCAGTTAGAAAAGTGTGTCTTGCCATAGCATTCTGCTTAAACGAAGGTAGAGCGAACCAAAATCTTCACAGTTTCGTTTCGTTTTACGCCTAGTATTAAAGAATAGATTTACGTCTAAGCTAAAGTCGGCAAAAATTGAACCTGTCGTGATTCATTTAGAACTTTACTACTTTTAGTACTATTTTCTAATTTTAATTGTCAACAATGAGCACCCACAACTTCGTAGAATTTAGGCTCATATGACATAATGTGTTGATTTAATTAAACCGTCTGCCACTTGATAATTTCACCTGGACTGGTCGCCTCAATGGTAGATCGAACACGCCACGCGGTTTGTCGTCACAAGTCGTACGCAGCAGACGTTTACCACTTCAAACTTGGGTAATTAAACCAAAATAAGGATAGATCAATAAAGCATAACCACGAGAAACATCATAAGTGATTAACAAAAGAAGGCTAATTTGAATGAATAGCTTGAGTAAAATGCTGAAAAGAGAAAAATGGGCTTCGGTCGCCCAGGCTTGCACTTGATAGTTTATCCCGCCTCCTGCGCCTCTGCTTATGTGTGGGTTAGAGAACGGATGGTATTTGTTCGCGCCGGCGATCAGAAGAAGAATGAAGAAGAAACATTTCCATTGATCGACTCGAAGAATTCTTATAAAATAAGACCTGCTACATCCACAATGAAAGTCGCTTTAGTGACAGATGTCATGGGCAAACACAACGCTGCGCCCTTGTCTTCGTAACATCGAAGCCAGTTAGAATGACGATTTATTCACCTGAGCAGCTTTAAAAAATGCGAAGCAATCCATGGATGTAACTTAGTCGGAGGGGGACGGACACCGCTAAAAAAGCAAAATAAGAACAAATAGAGTGACCAGAGCTCGCTAGGAAGCTGCACAAGGATGTTTTTATAGGCCAACTCAGCAAGTGAAAGGATAGAGGACGGCGTTTCCTAATCCTTGGGATGCGCCACGCATTCTACTTCTACGGGATGTCGTAGAGGCGATTTGAATACGTATTTGGCCATAGAATGACTTGCGGTGGCCAGCCGATGAAAAAGTCAGTGCTTTATCTTTTCCAGACAAGTCTGGCACCAATTCATCGGCCCCGGATGGATGGAAGGCTTGGTTGGTCTGGGCGGGAAATCCGAACCAGGAACCTGACATCGGGTGCAGGCGACAGTCGGCGCCTCCTCCGACTGCGCTACATGCGCCCTCATCCCATTATTTGTAGTAAAAGCATGAGAAGTCAGGAAAATAGGTTTAGATCAACTAGAGCAGTATCTTTACTAAAAAACTTTTTCAGGGAGAGGCAACTTCGTCGGAGGAGGCGCCGACTGTCGCCTGCACCCGATGCCACCAGGTTCCTGGTTCGGATTTCCCGCCCAAGCCAACCAAGCCATCCATCCCTCCGGGGTCGGTGAATCGATACCAGACTTGTCTGGAAAAGATAAAGCACTGACTTTTTCATCGGCTGGCCACCGCAAGTCATTCTATGGCCAAATACGTATTCAAATCGCCTCTAGAAAGTAGAAGTAGAATGCGTGGCGCATCCCAAGGATTAGGAAACGCCGTCCTCTATCCTTTCACTTGCCCCGAGGCAAAGATCGCATGATATTAATCAACTTACGGGGATCTATTCTACAACCTGCCAAGGACGTTCGCGACCTTGGCTTTCTGATATCGCACAACCTCGATTTCAAAAACCACTACAGCGCTCTCGTGAAGAAAGCAATTTATGAGACCTATTTGTTGTTTAAGATGCAGCGCATGGATCACCCCAAATTTCTTCTACAAAACCTACGTTCGCCGACAAGGAAGTTCGTAACAATAGTTGTAATCTCGTCAAAAAAAAGAAATAGAGCTGCTAGAAAGTGTTCAGAATAATTTTATCGGGAGCATTATATGAGATATTTTGAGAGACATTGTAACGCCATTCTCAACGGCTTTAGGAAGGCCAGGGACCTTGGCCTTCAAATCCTTCAGAACACACGTAGGAAAGCATATTTGATTATGATGTTTAACATCCTGACAAAAAGAGTTTCAATTGATCCAGTAACTTTTTCTGGTGCACCACTGACGACTTCAAGAAGCGGAAGGCTCGGACTTTATATTCCTGAGGCAAAATCCCAGATAAGGTGAAATTTCTTACGTATAGAAACCTACGGAAGTTCAACAAATTACTTCGTGAAGAAGATATTCTAGGACTGTCCGCTCAACTTTTGAAAATCTGATCACTTGCAAAATGTTTGGTTAAATTTGATGGATGTTACTCCGTTTAGATTTGTTTGTCAATCAGTTGCAGTTGCTTGCTTTATTCGAATAAGGCTAACTAAATTTTCTTTCTTTTTTCTCCGTCTCCTCGTATTGTTTCTGCTAAGCCTGATGTTCGTCTCTGGCATATCCCTTTTTCTTGATTATCACGTGTGTTTATGTCACACGTCAATAAATGAATAAATAAATAAATAGTCTTATTTTCGCCAGCTTCCATTCTCTTAAGCGTATCGCGACTCTTCTCGATTACATTGTAATTAATCTGATATGCCACTCTTAGGCGCCTTTTATACTGACGCGCGGCGCGTCAGTTTGGGGAGCGGCGCGGCCAGTCACGCCGCACCCCGAATTTGACGCGCCGCTGCGCGATTGCAGTTAGAAAGGGGAGCGTCAGCGACGCGCGGCCACGAGCTTCTGCGCACTACGGCCCGTGCTCCGGAAACGGTCCATGAGTCATTGAGGGACCAAAACAGAAAGGATTCTTCTGGTTGATCAGCGCGAAGCATCCTGTCAATGTTTGTCGTGGGATTCCTATGGGGAGCGACGAATCCTTTCTTAAGCCTGGAGTCGATGTCGTCCGCTCAACCTACGGTTGAAACTGGTGAGTGTGGTATTGAGTCGAATCCCCTGCAATTCAAACGGCACTAAACGACTCCTTATTTTGGGACATTTGCGGGTCCAAAAGTAAAATTGCTGGAAGGTACTCATCGTCATCACTCAAAATTCCTTCTCATATGGCCATTTTGGGGTCACTGTGCATCGCCTGTAACCTCAAAAAACGATGTCAGATTCGTGATCAGCACCCTAAATACCCCCTCCTCCTTCCCAATGGGAGAAGTTAGGTCGAAAAGGTGAACCCTCCCACTCTACGCCGAGTCTGCCGCGGCTGATCGCGCCGCGCCGCGCCCCTCCCCTCAGCGGCGCGATTCGCCGAATACCGTAACCCAAAATTCCGTCACGTGTGGTGTTTTGCGGCGGCGGAGTATAAAGGCCCCCACAGACTTCTGCGGCGCCGCCGAGCGAAATCGCTGAGCGGCGCCGTCGAGCGGCGACGGCGAATGGCGAAACCGCTGAGCGGCTTGACTCATCATCAGTGGGAGCGGTGACGGCGAGGTACTGTACTGTTTCTAGTCGGGACCGACTGGTGCTTAACAATAACGCGCCCCGATGACGATCGCGCGCCCGCATCGACCGTCTCCGCTCTGGATCCCGCCGCGAAAGGGCAGAGCGCAGAGCGCAGACAGACAGACGCTGGAGCGGCGCCGCCGGGTGGAATGATTCAAGCCATTTCCGCCAGCGACGCCGCCGGTGCCGCCGGTGCCGCTGAGCGGCGCCGCTGGCGGCGCCGCAGAAGTCTGTGGCGGCCTTAAAAGCGATGCGGCGCCGCCTCGCGGCGCGAAAAATCGATAGCCATGCCGACCATCACGCCGCGCCGCGCGGCGGCGCAAGTATAAAAGGCGCCTTAGGCCTATGGCATACCACCAGCGACGAGGCCGGCGACGAGAGAGCGCTGGAGTTCGGCGACGAGAGCAGCGACGGTGTTGGGCGGGGGCGAAGGTTGGCGCTGGGGCGCGGTTGGTGACGCTTGCGTGCGTGCGTGCGTGCGTGCGTGGTGCAAAAGGTCGGGCGACAGCTGGTCGCCGTACAAAGCGCAGCGACGACCGGTCGCTGGCGGTATGCCCCCTCTCCAACGACACACAGTGCCGACGTGGCAGCGACAACCGGCAAGAGCGCGCTCTCTCCCCATTGTTTCTGACAGGTCCCAACACGAGTAGTCGATTACTTGTCCGCTGGCAGTGCCGTCGCCGGACTTGTCGCTGGTGGTATGCCATAGGCCTTAGAAGGTCGATTGGAAACTTTGCCTCTTGTAGCTCTCATCTCAGGCTGCCATCGCGGCTCTCGCGGGCGCCACGCTTCGCATTTCAAAACATTGGGCTGCGAACCCCGAGAGACTGCCGATTACGACTGTCGGAACCGACAGCTGGTCAACAGCTTTCTCATTTATTTTCTCCAGTACCTTACTGAATGGTTTTTTTCTCACAGTTCTTCTATTTCACTTCCCTTAGCCCTAGTTTACACTTGCGCCGCTGCGCGGGCCCGGCACGATGGTCGGGATAGACATCGATCTGACGGCGCGAAAATTCGATATCTACGGCGATTGTGATGCCGCGCCGCTTGGCGGCGCAAGTAAAAAAACTAGGGCTTACGCACTTGTTCTCTGTCAAAATATCGTTCTACACCCTCCTACATATCATGACACCGATTTACACGATTTTTCGACTCGTCTACATTCTCATATCACTCCACACCTTTTCTATAATAGAAAATTCATTTAAGTGGTTTAACACATTGACGACCGCGCCTTTTTCGCGTGTCTGGCGCGTGGGACTAATCGATTTTTTGCAACGCCTACAACGTGGTATGACATCATGTCGCACGGACGGTCTAAGGCCCCGTTTATACTTCGTCGCGGAGCGATGCGACGCCATGTATAGTGGCTATATTGATTGTGCAACGCGATCGATCAATTTGGCCTCATTGCGTGGCCATCGCGTCGCGCCGCGACGAAGTATAAACGGGGCCTAACGCGACCGCAAAATCCGTCTCTTGGTGGAAAGCGATGATGAGGATGACGAGGTGGCCCAGGACGACGTTGATGCTGAGGCCGATATCCTTGCACTACCAGCTAACGGTGATAATAGCTCAGAAAGTGAAGTAATAGAATCCGAAGCAGAAAATGAGGGTGAGGAAGCTTGGAAGAGCGATTTTGAAGCCCCTACTCGGTGGAACTTTGCGACGGAGTCCGGCTTTCATGACGGGTTCGGGTTCGACTGCGTTAGGCCGATCGATTATTATCGATTATTTTTCAATGGCAAATTGTTAGTTGAAGCCATTACTTAACGAGAAGCTCGACAAATTAGTAAACGAAAATTGTTTTTGGGGACCACGCTTTTTACAGCAATGTCTAAAGATGAACTGCACATAACACAAAAAAGTTCCTTGGAAAGATCTGAATAAAACTAGAAAATAAATTATAAGGCTGTGGCCTGACATCAGGTCACACGGTCGTCAACGTGTTAATTACGCAACTTTGAGAAACAAATTGCGTCGTTTCTCGCGGGTGTGTGCATGTAACACTCGAAAACTCCACCGAACTGGCAAAAGACGCCTTGTGTACAGCATCCCCCAATGACTCGCCCATAATAAACGGATAAAATACGCGAACGGTAGACATTGAAATGGATACACAGATGCGAGAAGTGAATAAACACTAATAAAACAGTGTAATACAGAAATAAACATGCAGTTCAAAGCTAGTAAACTAAAATTATGTTATTTTATGCTAAGTTGCTCAAGTTTTCGGGTTTCTTGATTTAATGCGCTGGAAGTATACAGGGGAAGACATTTAAACAAATTTATTGACCAATTTAAAGCAACTTTATTTTGGTTCATATTTACATACATGGCTAGGTGCTCTCCAATCACAGGGGAGGTCGTTCCACCAACGTGTGCCAAGACCGAAACCCTCGCGGTTGTAGATCTGAAAAATCTGACAATTTTTCTGCGTGCGAGAAAGGTGCATATTGACTATCGTAAACTATTTAACAACAACATTCGGAGCAATACATCTTAAACACTTAAATTTTCAAACTAGAGGATTGATCATTTGCAGAACCCAACCACGGAAAGGCCCCTACAGGAGGCTTCTGTCGATGCCCAGCCAAACTTCAGTGGCTTTATTAGTAAAGCAAACTGAACGTCTTTCGAGCTCAAGTGTACGTTCCAAAAGCCATCCAGACGTGGTGATCTCTGGAAATTGTCGATATATGTCGCGAATGCATACAGATTTGGGTGGTAGAAACGCGACAGCCAACAATATTCTTCGCACAATTCTTCTCCATCTTAAAAGCAGTATTGAATGCCGAAAAAGGAACTCGTGTTCACAACAAGTGGCAGTTGTGCTTTTGAGAAGACTTTGAAGCAATCAATTCCCAAACAACAACGACGAGAGACTAGGCTACTCAGATTGAGGAATGTTTTCAGAACTATGGAACAACATCAAATCTGCACATCGCTTAGCGGTGAAAGACCATAAGCAAAACGTTTATTTTTCAAAACCGTGGCGTCGCAGTTTGCAATCAGCTGATCTAGAATTTTGTCACTATAAGTTGTGCAAATCGAGCCAAACGAGAAAGAAAGTGAGAAGTGCACAGAAGAATTGAAACAACTTTTGTAGTACAATTCGACGGTAATGTGTCATTGAAGAATGGTCATTGAAATTTCAATTGGATTTCAATTTTTTACTGTTTTTGAGCGTTAGCAGTTTCACAACAGCATTTAATCCTACATCGATGCCTGTAGCCGGTTTGGTTTGGCGATTGTCTTCCGAGTAGATGCCATCCAATTGCATCTCCTCGAATGGCACAAGTGCGTTACCTTTTCTGCAATTTCCTTTCAGTTTTTTGTGTGGTACATTGAGCGCATTCGTAGGAGGTACTGGCTGTAATGTACACCTTATACTAGATTTTTGGGACCTGATTTTCAGTCTAGACCAAAACCAGACTTTTCTGACAGGAGCAAAGCCCTGACTTGTCTAAATACGCATTCAAATCGCCCCTCAACATGAGACAAGCGCTGTATTATCTCGTTTAAGTATAATGCATGACGCATTCCAAAAGGAGTTACTTAACGTCGTCCTTTAATTTTTTATCCTTTAGTTTATACAGGGTGGTCCACATGAAGTGTTACGGGCTACACAAAGTCCATTTTCGGAAATTCCTCGCTTTTTTTGCACTTTGCTGTGGTGTTATTCGTTTTCTCCCCATTTTTTAGTCCACTTCTGGTCAGTCTTATTCTTCCTTTCCAGGTACATATGGTTTCGCTTGAGGATCGTTCAGCAGTAGTCGCTGTGTATAAACGCGGAGTGTCCGTTTCCATGATTTCAAAGATGCTCAAGCATAGGATGCAAGCCATCAAAAGCTTTGAAGAGACCTGGTGGGACCGAAACTCGTCCGAGTGGAAGGCCATGACAAACTGCAAAAACTTCTGCCCTTCGAAAGGCCATCAAAGACAAACTTCACCGAAATCCTGCAAGAAGCATCAAGAAACTAGATAAAGAGCACAACGTAAGTCGATCAACTACACAACGACTGATCAGGGATAATTTGGGATTGTATCGCTACAAATTCGCTAAAGGACAGCACCTCACGGAGGACAGAAAGATGAAGAGCCGACGCGCGGTGACAAGCTCGACCGGATTCTCCTCACAGACAAGAAAATATTTACCGTCGAACCACTCCAAAATGCGCAGAATAAACGGAAACGGCTGCTAAAAGGTTTTCCAAGAGCCGTCAATGTCGAAAAAGTTCATTTTCCACAGTCCTTGATGGTACTGGCTGAAATATCGGGCCTGATCAAGATCAAGCTTATTTTCACTCAAAAAGAAGTTAAGACCAATGCCGAAGTTTACGGAAGCTAATCCTGGAAAACGTGGTGATACCTTGGGCACAAAAAGTGCTGAAGACAAGAGCGGACCTCCCATCAAGATTGGGCACCAGCTCACGGTGCCAAGAAGACTCTGAAATGGTGTGAGAACAACCTTCCGGATTTGTGGACGAAGGACGTTTGCCTTTCAAACTCGTCCGATCTCAACTCTATGGATTTCGCCATCTGGTCATTGTTGGAGCAAAAAGCCTGCTCTTTCATACACAGTTCACTAGATTTGCTGAAAGGAGCTCTGGAGAAGGCGTGGGACGAAATTTCGCCGAGAACCATCACGCGCATCCTCAGAAATTTCCGAAAGAGATTGGATGCTTGCATTAAGACCAAAGGAGCCCATTTTGAATGCGGTAAAATATGTTATGTAGAATTTTCTTGTCTTTCGAATGGTTGCGCACTTTTCTTATTTGAATTGGTTTATGCAAAGTTATATATATATATATATATATATACTGTATGTAGGATTGCTAGTGTAGCATAAAAATGAAGAAATTGTGTAGACATGAGGACCCTCCGAATCTCAACCAGTCAGTTCTTCTTCTTCTTCTTCTTCTTCTTCTTCTTCTTCAGCTTTTGTCCCGCTTCGTGGCGGGGTCCGCTAATCTGGTGTCATGACGCCACCTTTCCCGATGCAGCGCTAGATCAGGGTGGACACCAGCTACCTTCAAGTCCATGTTTCACAGCCCAGCGCTGCTTCGGGCGCCCTCTAGGCCGTTTTCCTATTACTGGTGTACCAGTCAGTTAAAATGCAAAAACGCTGCACGGTGAGAGAATTGAACTGACCTCCACTCCGTGAAGCAACGTCACTTCCACTGCGCCCAGAGTCGCTTATGGAGCGGGCATGACGTGCATAGAAATGATCGCTCGTGAGTGTCGCGACTCCATAGTAGATTCGGGGACTCCCTGTCGTTGAGTTTAACGACTTGGCAAAAACGAAAACATTTCTATAGTAATTGAAAAGGACTATGTGACTCGCTTTCTACGTACAGACATATTCTTAAGACCCTTCCCTTGTTTGTCTCACATCCATCCTCTGATGCTGCTCGGGAAAGCTGTCTGATACACCAAGAAACACGAGGTATGGAAGAGGAAGGAGAGGAGGTGAGCAAGTCTTTTTGTTACGTTTCTTTCGTTTCTTCACCGTTCGTCGAGTTTTTTCGATTTCTAGACAGCTTTACTCAAATTCCCTGTGTTTTATCTGTTTTTGCTTTAAGGCACGTAAAAAAAAGTAACTTTTTGAAGAAATCTGCAAGCGCTAAGCGGACTATCAAAAGTATGAGTTAAAATATGAAAAAGGGTAGAAATGCCAAAATGCAAAGCTACGATCAAGAAAATGAGAGAACGCCAACAAGCAGACTGGTAGGCAACAGGCAAAACGCGAACGGTTCGCAAAATCGGAGGAAAACGAGAACGGCGCCGACTGCCTCTTTCAACTGATTCAAATAAATTCAGACTCTTGTCAGAATCATACTGCAGCCTTATCAGAAACTCACCGTGTGAAGGAGATTCCCTGCGTTAATTTTCTTTAAATAAATTCTGCGAACATTTTTTGTAAAACAGGTAATTCGTAAATCGTTCGTCGTTACATGCGATCTTTGTCTTCTCGCCTATCAAGCATGCACTGCGCTACTAAAAAAATTAAAAGCTGACCTGTCCATAGTTTTCGTTACCAAGATAGTTGTTCGGTTCATGATGCTGTGGCTCCCAATTCGTGTAATCCAGGGGCGAGCCGTCTGTCCAATACCATGGCCCATTCGTTTTGACTTGATACAGTCCAATCAATGCATATTGGCTCCATGTCTTTGCTTCTTCAGGTTCCTGCGCCAAATCTTAAAATTCATAGTTCTGCCATAGGTCTCTTCTTCATTCTAAATGTGAAGATTAAATATGCAACTGGCACATATACCATTTTCAAAAAAGATTAATACTTTCTTCCTCAATCTGGTATCTTTTCGTCGCTAGGAGAGTGCCCAATTTGATTTTAAAAATGCACAATTTGATTTGAATAGCTCCAACCAAATTTAAAAAGCTCAGGCTTCGGTTTGAAAAGTGTCAAATAGACTTGAAAGGTTACAGAGTTAAACATGAAAACCAGCCACTAAAAACTTTTCTGATTTGAGTGGGAGTTTTGCAAAGCTCTTTTGAAAACAGTTTTAGGATGTTTCTTCAAAAAACGAAGAAAACATTGGTTCTAGCTTGCGGTTACTCTTGATGCAGCCGTATTCACGGAAAACAGTAAAGGGAATTTTAAAACATATATTGCCAACAGGCCTGGTACAGCCAGCCGAAGGAAAAAAAATTATCCTTCCCAGAAAAAAATATATCATATCATCGATTCCATAGAGATAGAAAACTTATCGTTGCTTGGGCTGAACAAATCCAAGGTGAGCACTAGAGCAGAAGCCTTTTCGGTTTGAGCACAAAACAAAGAAAAAAGAGATGATTGAATGAGGAAGTATAGCAGTGTCCGTTTTTTGGGAAATTTCTAAAATGCAAGTTGGTTTTCTTCATTGCGAGTGCGTGGCGACATTCCGGGTATGAAGCTTTTTCACATATTAATAGATACTAATGAGCCTGTTCTAATAATAAAAGCAGCCTCCCAGCGACAGATTATGACGCTGAACCAAATTGAAAATTGTAGAAGGATTGGGTAATATACGATGGGCAATTCTGATTACCCAGGTCACAGAGGATCTCGCTCGTTGAGATTATACATTGGATCCGAATGAATCATTTTCGGATATCCGATTCGGATATCCCGATCTGAATCATACAATTATCCGGCCACCGCGAAATTGCCCTCCGAGTCATCCAAAAAATCCGGGGTCCTCAAAATCGCCCTTGTCCGATTCATCCAAAAATCCGGTGCTCGCGAGGAGTAAGTCTTTCAATACATGCACTGTTGTTGCTGTTGATAAAATATGGGTTTCTCTTTAAGGAACGGTAGTATTCTGATAAACTGCATCTCGCGTTATTGAGTCGGATATCCGATTCGGATATCCGAAATCCGGGGTCCGCGAAATTGCCATCATACGAATCATCCAAAAATCTGGGGTCCTCAAAAACGCCCTTATCCGAATCATTCAACAATTCGGGGTCCGCAAAATCGCTCTTACTCGAATCACCCAATTATCCGAAGATTTTCGATCGGATCCAATGTATGGTTAAGATGGAAATAGATGGTGTACGCTCACGTCCGTAGTAAAACCTGGTTTTTGGCGGATAGTCGTTCCCTACACTGCTCTTAGAAACGGGCGGCGCAAAGGGGGCGCCGAGGATGAGATGACGGGTACCCGCCATCGCATGGAGGCATCGCATTTCTAATCACTTCCCTTAACCTGACAGATTTCGTTCTTGAGAGAACAGTCAGAGTCGGCGCTATTTTACATGGGGGAGTCACTTTACAAAAAGTGTCACTGACACTAAAAAAGAAACGGTAACACACTGATAGTGAAGGAAACAAACAAACAATGTTATAGCTCAGCTCTGTGCTCTCCTAGCATCAGCGGAGGATAGCACAGATTTAGGCAAGGGAAGCGACTCCAGGGTGTGGGTGTGGCTCGACTAAAGCAGCCGTGCATAAAAACGCCTTCATGACCCCCCCCCCCTCCACTACCATAGCGCCTCAGAATATTGTACATCACAATTGGAGGAAAGGACTTTTCAGCTGCAGCGTAAAGGCTTTCTTCAGGTCCCGCCACATTGCTCAGTACTAAGGCGTCGTCCCATTTTCCGACAAGTATAACGACGTCAAACGAGATATGTAATGACCAGGGATGTGCGGAAATTTTTCTGGAAAAAGCGGAAGACGAAAGGCGGAACGGAAACGCTCAAAAATGGCCGGAAACCGGAATACGAAACGCGGAAACGGAAATGACACGTATTAGCCACTCTTACAAAAGTGGATCTTAAACTGCATCAGAGGCGGCTCCTATTGCACTTTTTCTTGCTCAGAACGTCGCAAGCAGCATAATCTTGCTCACGTCAATGTTCATCGTCATCATAACATAACAAAGCATGAACCTTTTAGCTATGGCTAGAGCAATAAACGAAAACAAATTCAGGGTCCGCCCTCACTATTTTTCAATATTTCAGCACGCAGCCCCTCCGCTGTTTCCATATCTAGTTTTTGCGACGGGTTTTCGCTTAACGTTGTTCCTGTAATTTTTTGAACAGTACGCTTAAACGACTTAACGACTTCTGCTTACCTACAGACCAGCATTTAAAAACTCACTGAAGTCTAAAACTGGAGCAGTCACCTAGATCATTTTCCGACCACGAAAGACATTCCTCTCAACATTTTTAGAAGCCTATGGCATCATGGACGACGTGATGACTGCTCAGATATCTGCATAATTAGCAGTTACATTCTAATCACCAAAACTATAATAGCACTCAGAGCTCAATCTGGAATCTAACAAGATGATTGTATGATGATAACTGGATGACTGATTGGTCATGGTAAGTTCACACTTCTATAAGAATTCAGCCTGTGCCCGCATAGAAGCTCCCTGATATAAAGGCCTACACAGCTGGACAGTTCCTAGGTGGTTCACGAGGTAATAGATTTGTTTCAGTCAGTTTATATGGATGAATATCGCACGCAATGAAATTAAAAATTGAAATTTACACCTTCGATCTTCTATCTGCTTCGATCAGGAGCACTGATGTAATCTTGGAGCAGACAAGCTCATGGCACAACCTTCACCGAACTCTTTGTTTCGTAATACTGCGCTATATGCATAGAAAGTTTTTGTAGCTATTTGTGACTAATGGATCAAGAATTTTATGATCATACAAATGTTGAGTGCATTTTCTTAGCACACAATCCATACATACCCTTTGCTGGCACATTAGCTTTGCCTTGCGCTCTGTCGTTGCCATTTTTGAGTTTTTTGGAAATCTAACCAATATCAAGAATATCAACACTATAATTGTCAAACAGTATTTCTCTCACACTTGTATGGAGAAAAACTTCTTTACTTTATAAGCTGATTGTGTTCAACAGAAAACTAGTGTTGAATAGTGCCCATTTCCGTTTCCGCCTTCCGGTTCAAAACAGGCGGAACATGGAACGGAAGAGCTCAAATGGTCGGAAACCGGAATTCGGAATACGGAAACAGAAATTCCGCAATTCCCTGGTCATGACAACACCGCGATCATCCACTAGTAGGTTCTTCAATATAAGAAGAGTTGCTTAGTCCTTAAAAATAAGAGCATGTTTTGAGCGCAATTTCAGATAAGCCTTCAATGTTAGAGGCCACAACCCCTGACCTGAATCGCCAATAGTCTCTAGTTCTGGCGAAAATTTAAAGAACCCAGAGAGAAGAGCGACGTTCTCCTTCCCTCAATTGCTTACACAACCAGCCACTGCTTTTTCATATGCTTTGGGCTCTAAGTGACTTCTGCAGGGGAGGGGGGAGGGGTTCACCTTATTACGCACTTTAACAAATGCAGTAAATATCATGAGCTAGTAAGGACTCTACTCATTAACAAACTATAAAACAAGTAAAAGAAAACACAGAAGTTGAAAAGGGAACATGGTCTGAGCAAAAGTACAGAGCTGTCGTAAACTAAACAAGTGTAAAAAAGGAAGAAACTAGACGTGTTGCCCTTATTATTCGACTTTGTAATCTCAGAGACGGCATGCGCTCGGGCCCAAAGTTTGCAGAAAAGAATAATGCAGAGCAAAAAATAAAAAGGAATCAGGTCCGGTATGGTTCTGCACGGAATCTGCTCCACAGGAGCAATGCGCCAAGTCTGCCTACGGTAATCGAGCGCGTCGCTGCGCCCCTACAGTAATGGGAGACACCTGACGTAACGCATCCGTCTCCTATCAGCTGTTAGGTTTTTGTCCAACGTTATACCAATTAACGACGGTTTCGCGCGTCGCAAACTTATCCAAATAGGGCGGCGCGGGTAGGGCGGGAAGTGGGCGACGAGCTGGATCGTTTAGGGAACGAAAACCTTGGTTTTTCGCCCTCAGTAAGGCCCCGTTTATACTTCGTCGCGGCGCGACGCGATGGCCACGCAATGAAGCCAGATTGATCGATCGCGTCGCACAATCAATATGGCCACCATACGTGGCGTCGCGTCGCCCCGCGTCGAAGTATAAACGGGGCCTAACACAACTTTTTAGCAGATGTCTGCTGTTTGAACGTAATGTAAAGCCTGCGTCAGCAGGCTTTGCGGAAGCAATGACGCCATTATCGAGGTGTCGATGACAACCCTCAGTAAGAGACATTCTCGAAAGCTTATGATCGTTTATGATATGATTTGATTCTAAAAAGGCATGTGACGTTATTTATTTTGATTTTTCCAAAGCATTTGATCAGGTGAGTAATAAGAAATTATTGCATAATTTCGAACCGCTGAAGTTCATGCGGTTATTTTTAATTGAATAAAATAGTTTGGCACTAGTTAAAAGTTCCGACTCCACCGTCAAGACTTCGGTCGAAAAAAATTTTTTCGCTGAAACTTTGTGGTTATTTGGGGTGCTGATCACGAATCTGATATCCGTTTTTCACGACTCGTTCGGAGACCACCCGTACCGTTAACATGGGTGGTCCAGGCAGGGTCACCGATTTCGCTGAAATTTCGTCTAGGGGTTTATTTGGGGTGCTGATCACGAATCTGGCATCCGTTTTTCGTTTTACGCTTGAGTACGGTAGGTTACGGAAGGTACGGGTGACTAAGTTAATGGTCATCGATTTCGCCCAAACTCCGGCGTAAAACGGAAAACAGATGTTAGATTCGTTATCAGCACCCCAGATAACCCCCCTAGACGAAGTTTGGGCAAAATCGATGATTATGACCTCGGCAGCTTTAGTTACCTTTAGCTACCGTAACCTACCGTAATCGGCCGCAATTCCAAAAACGGATGTCAGATTCGTGATCGGCACCCCAAATAACCCCCAGACAAGGTTTCAGCGAAAAAAATTTTTTCGACCGAATTCTTGTAGGTGGAGTCGGAACTTTTAACTGGAACCATTAGTTTCTGTCTAATAGGGCCTTTCAAACAAAAGTATGTTCAGCTTTCTCCATTGAAAGGCACGTTAAAAACAGAGTTCCACAAGGAGGTATTTTGCCACCCCTGTTGTTCTCGTCCCAAACAGGGGATATTCCTTATGAATTGAAGGATTTGGGGGTAGAGATGAAGCTGTCGCGGATGACGTTGAGACCTATCGTGTGGTGTCAAACTTGTCCGATAGCGGGTTATTCCAACAAAGGCTTCAACGAACGAAAGAGTGATCAGCGACTTGGAAGCGTTCTTTAGCGCTGGAAAAGAGCAAGTCCATAAGGACTGTTGGAGATTTTATCGACGACCAATGCATTGCTAATGTACTTCTCGAGACATGTTAAAATGTAATACAGGAAAGAGCTGGCTCGCTTACATCAAATTATCAAAGGTTTGGTTACTAAGGACAAAGAGTTTTGACAATGATATATAAAGCACACGTCAGATCCTTTGTTGAGTTGGATCTATTTGCACTTTTTCTCATAAAAATGTAAACTGCCATGCTTGAAAGGGTCCAGAAGAAATTTACTAGGTGGACACTAGTCAGAGAAGGTGGCTTTTTGGCGGAGTGGCATTCTACTCCCAACCTTTAAGCAGAGGCGTGGCAAATGTCTGCGTCACCACTACTTCACAAGGCAGCCACTGGACTCTCGAGCAAGCTCAGGGGGTTGGAGGTGGGGAGGCGAGGAAGCAGAACGCTCGACCCCCGGCTTTTTGCACTCCAGCGCCCGGATTCATCAACAATTGAACCCATGGGTATTCGGGTATAAAGGGTAGAGATAAGACAAGAACCAGGTAGAGATAAGGCAATAGTCAGAAACGCAAGCTTTATCGAGGGTATCTCTACACCCTATACCCACGGGTTGGTCGCTGATGAATGCGCCCCAGGATTGCAAAGGCCAACATCAGGAATAATTATCCGGGTCTGCACGCTCTTGAATCACCTCGCTAAGATGAAGGGTGTTTGTGCCGTCTTCAAGTTGCTGAGGTCGTTCAAAGTGCAGTGACTCGAAATCCTATTCAGTATTACTGTCAGGAACCCGCGGCGGTGCATGGAAGCTGTCGTACGTCCAGCCTAGATCTAAACTTAGGACTACGTCCTTCACGGTAAGAGCTGTCTCTACCTATTGCGCGTTAAGAATTGGTGTCCCAGTCTCCTCATGCTTGCTTCAAACGTTCGACATATGGTCACATGTAAATTGCTTGTCTATTGTAGGGTGAATTTGTGTTTCTTTGCTGACATGTCGTGGTTTTCTTTTTCATGTGTCCTTGTGGTTTCTCTCTTGAACATAGAAATGATTCTACCATACACAATTACTACACCTTAATCTTTTTAGGCATTCATGCGCTCTCCCACGCCGTTCCTTCGTACGTGCGGTCGTTCCATCGCGAATGTTGCTCCTGTTAGGTTTTTATGAGTTGCCCTCTGCTTTGACTGGAAGTTCACTTTTACAATAGCCGCAAGAGTTGATGTTTTCCATTGTTAGGCCTATGGCATACCACCAGCGACGAGTCCGGCGACGGCACTGCCAACGGACAAGTAATCGACTATTCGTGTTGGGACCTGTCAGAAACAATGGGGAGAGAGCGCGTGCTTGACGGTTGTCGCTGCCACGTCGGCACTGCGTGTCGTTGGAGAGCGGGCATACCGCCAGCGACCGGTCGTCGCTGCGCTTTGCACGGCGGCCAGCTGTCGCCCGACCCTATGCACCACGCATGCACGCACGCAAGCGTCCCTAACCGCGCTCCAGTGCCAATTCTCGCCCCCGCCCAACACCGCCGTCGCTGAAACCACCGTTCCCCCGTCGCTCCGCTCCTCTCGTCGCTGGACTCATCGCCGGCGGTATGCCATAGGCCTTAGGGTATCATTTCACCAAAAGTGTGCTCTGAACACCTAGCACCGGGCAAAGAATAATAACAGAGCGATGGCTAACGCAACCGCTCAGTGCAATGCCGACGTGGAGAATGAGTCCTTAATGGCTTTGCGAATACCATTGGCCGGGAAGATAAGCGATAAGGTTACGGTGTAGATTTTGTGCCATATGGCCAAATCATGCTTGCGTCTTGAACACACTCTCAAAAAATAAATAAACATGTACATAATGTGCATATGCATTACGCAGAATGTCGCCAAGAAATGTGGCTACAATTACTTGACTCGAAGCGGCGTGTGGCATCGCGACGACTTGCCGTCGGTACAGCTCTCACCATGGTAGGAAGAAAAAGGGCGGTTTCAGTTGCGGTACCTAGCTGCGGCACTCTGATGCAGGCCTATGGTTCCTGTTCGAGTCCCGCCCGGACAAGCGAGCCCTCTATCTCTCCGGAAAAAACGTTGTACAAGACTTGTTTGAGAAGGATAAAACACTAACCTGCCTATTTGACAGTCTCTACAAGTCATTTTACAGGCAAAATATGATCTGAGCTATCACGTCACGTTTTCTAATAGAAGCATTTAGAGCATTTCAGAGTTGACTGGTTGACGTTTTATCTTATCCTTCTGTATCTATTACTATGCCTTGCAAATTTGTTAAGGAAAATGCGCACAAACTGCAAACAAAGTCGTTCTCTTCTTTTGAGTGGATAGAAACCAGGTGACCACCATAGGTTTTGCAGTTCTTCTCAGCATCGGACCAGTTGAGGGCTTTCTTGAAATACTGGAATTCGATTAAATTTATTTTTGGTTACGCATTCATTTTTAAAGCTGCTTACTAACCAGTTGGTTTATTTATAGAGCAAAGAAAGCGCTTTCGGCAAATATTTAACTACTCGTTAGTACTCTTCTATTTGTGTCTCCAAAAACCTTTAATTAAAAAATTGGTTTCCGCTGTCCACCACCCTGGAGTTTTGGTGTATTTAAATGCCAAAACTGGAAAAGAACATTGCTACTTGGAAAGGATTTCGCCGAATGTCGAATACACATCGCAACGTACTTTATAATAAGCGCAGCCAAAATCATCCCAATCTTCTTTTCCTGCGGGAGGCTCTTGTCCCTCACATTCGGATGATGGGATAGGTTTGAAGCACAAAGCGCCACCAAGCAGGACCACTGTTACGAATAGAGTAAGAGTTCCATGCGATGTGCTTGCATTCCTGGAATTGGCAGTGAGCAACCCTTTATGACAATGCGAAGATAAATGATAAGAACGAAGGAGAATTAGTTAAGACGTTATAGTACCGCTTTGTGGTGTGTTACACATCTAACCAGGGAAGTCTTTAAGACGTATGACTGAACTGGGAACACGAATACCACTGTAAGAATCTCCACCCTTTAAACAGTAGGAAGTGGTGTCCCATTTTTTGCAAAGCCCTTAAACCCAAGGAGCTAGGGAGCCTCAAACTCTACTATTGGTCGCTTGCTCGCGTGCAAAACTACCGTAATCGGTCGAAATTTCAAAAATGGATATGATATTCGTGATCAACGCCCCAGGCAAAGTTTGGATGAAAATTTTTCTACCCTCCCGACCTCGACCAAGGGGCTAAGGGTCGCGAAAGTTCAATAGTGCCGCTTCAGATTTACCCTTGACAATCGCATACTCAAGGGAGTATACACTCATGCCGAGGCAAACCATGGTGATCAACTTTTTTAAAGATATCTTTGCACTCCTATCTTTAATAAAAAATCTCTCTATATGTAACATTTTAAATTTTTTTGGTCGGCTGACCAGAGTAGTTTCGAGACCAACGTGCCGCCGTCTAGCGATACGGTAGAGTATGCCGATGACCTATACTCGCCGATCTGCCGGGATTGCAATAGCTACCAGCCCGTCATCACTAGTGTTTCTAGTTCGTTAGTACACCTTCGACGGGAAGTAGGGTACAACTGGATTTGTACAATGATCGACTGCCCTTCTTTGATTATATGGGATAATACATGCTAGATGACATGAAATTGACGGGACAGCCATTCTCGGCTTGTGGACTGGTGCCATCATATGCTCTTCTAATTGATTTATTCATGTCTAATTGGGAAGGTTTTCCCCATGTAGCCAAGGGTCCTATCAAAAATAGCAGAACTACGGTGTCGCATATAGAGGGAGCAGCTGATGAAAACCTCTCACTGAACTCGTTCTTCTCAGCCTAGAATGGTATATATATATATATATATATATATATATATTCAGAGGGAAAGATGGGAAAGTGAATGATACCAAAAAAGAATGAACACTAAAAATGCAAAATCACTTCGAGGTCATGGGATCGAACATCCGACCCTGTGCCTACGACGCGCCGGAACTACCATTGAGCCGCCGTGCTGCTTGCCTCGACGATGGAGCCAGACGTATTTACTATTTCTGTTATCTGAACACGCACGTACGTGTTAGATGCTGACAGTGCAATACATTCCTGGGTGTTCAGGAGCCTCCTATTCCTTGGCTTGCAGGGTTTTCCAAAAATGGAACATCATTTCCTACTTGTTGAAGGGTGGAGAATTCATCCGTGTATTTGTTTTTGTTGTTTAAACCTACGTGCAAGTGCAAGTGATCCCATAGTAAACTTTGAGGGTCCCTAGCTCCTTGGGTTCAAGGACTTTGCAAAAATGGAACATCCCTTCCTACTACTTGAACGGTGGAGAATCTCACAGTGGTATTCGTTTTCTCAGATCGGACATACGCCTGAGAGACTTCCCTGGTAAGTAAAAGGTGTCGTTTAAACGCACACCTCTAGATCTTGTGATGCTTCAGTTGTTCTAATGCAAAGTTCGATAATTCCATTCGCTTCTGAAATGGTGCTTAGGAATGGCTTTAGGTAAGGTTACAGGTCACAGCTTTCGGTACACCCAGCTGTCACGTTCACCCTGACATCGTTTACGATGCCACGCCTAGCTTCGTCAATCTCGACTTCGGCTCGAGATTGACGAAGCTAGGCGTGGCTGATTGGGCGTGACCTTGTCAACCACCCAGACAGATGACGAGTAGGTGTTGTATGCTCGCTACCATTCCCCACCTGTGAATATATCCCAATTCAATTATGATGAATATATTATATTTTACAATTTAATTATTATGAATATATAACCCACGTTTGTATTAGGATATAAGAAGGAAACTCCCTGAATTCAAGTTAGGCTCGGAACTAACAGAAAGTATATACCACAGTTCTACATTAAGTTCTAAGGAGCGTAAGCCTGTAACGCGTAGAAAAGCAAATGTTATGGGCGAAGACAGGACGAGCACTATATAATACAATACCGGCCTTAACTTTGGTCTTTGGGCGGAACCAGCGAAAAAACCGCCTTTCCTGCCGCTTTTCTGTAGCGCTCTTCAGATTGAGCGCATTATAAATTGAAACACATATTCGTGATCAGCACCGAGCCCTCTTCCCGATGAGCTCTAAAGCGCCTAGCGAGCGCCTGAAAAATAGTCTAGTAAACGTTACAGCTGAAATCAAGCTACAAAAGTAGAACCTTTGGGTTGAAATTGTTAATAATTATACGCTGGCAAAGTTGCCTACATGACACTTTTCTGCAGTTACTCGCACAGTTTTCCATGATTACAGCGATCACAGAATCATTTCTTTGAAGAAGGAAACAGGGATTTGTAGGCCTATGAAAGCTCCTTATACTCATCCATATGTGAGATTTTTATAGACTAGAGGACATTTTAGCCACTCGGTTAGGCAGCGAACTCGCTCCAAATGCAAACTGAGTGCCGTTTAAAAAATGTCGAAAGAGCCTACGAGTGCACTCGGCAGTTAATTCTGACTTTGGGGGTGGTTGGATTCGAATTCTCGATCACTTGTGCTAGTTTATTACGAATCAAATGACCAATAGCCCTGTTTGGGACCCAGATTAGTCCCGGAGCCAGTCCACCCTCCTGCCTCTGTGACCCCACGCGCCATCTGAGGACGCCGTTAATCGCCTAACTAGAGTATTCACACTTCCGGCGCCACGGCGCGATATTGATCCTTCCAAATGACGGTGAAATAGAGTACGCGGCGTACACCAGGCAAGGTTTGGATAACTGTGACTTCTCCCCTTTGTTCAATATAGGATGCTCGTATATTCTGTTTTGTATTTAATCTTTTACCACGGTTAGATATGTGGGCATTCTAGAAGGACTCGCTCCACTTTCGTACCGCGTTCAAATCTCATGCCTTTAGTTTTCCAATCATCCTTTATTGTTTTTTCAACTAGTGGACATCTCAGGCCTTCATTTCTGTTTTACCATTGTTTCCATTAGATTTTTACAAAAATAATATTTATTAGGGTTACGGTCAAGGAACGGACATAGCCAAATCATTCTCAGATGTGCCACTATGTACTACGTAATTTAGTTTTGCGTACCACGTACTAAGCAATTCAATTTTTGTGTGGCTTATGCTGTGGCTTGCGGTGGCCAGTCGATCCACGAGTGTTTGGTCATTAGTAGACAAGTCTGGTACCAACTTTTCGTTTTCGTAGAGATGGAAAGCTTGATTGGTCTGCGCGAGAAATCCGAACAAGAAACTTTGATGCAGGGTGCATGAGAAAGCCTCCGGCTGCGTTACCACGCATTGCTAGATTTTCATGACTCATTATTAAACTAGTGAGCTGGGAAATATGGAAGTGTCATAACATGTGTTGGCCATTTTCTACATGTACTGGTTGGATGAGCTAAGGCACCGTGCAGAACGATGTTACGGCTAAAGCTGTCGTTCTCATGTTCCAACCAGAGGAGATGGCATTGCTCTACCATTACTCAATAATTATGTAGAGTATCGAATGAAGTTTTGAGATCTTTTAAATATTGAAAAATTCGAAAAAGGTGCTTCGAGAAGGCCTTTTTGTCACAAATTTCTTGCGTTGTATGACCGACGGTGTCAGTGTTAGCGGATAGACATTTGTTTTCTCTTTCACAACCAAGCCTGTGCTTTTGTTGGGTCAAAGAAGAGACCTTCGCTAGATTAGAGTATGAAGAAGAGCACTAAGAATAGAGGTTGATAGAAAAACTAAAGCGGCAAGTACTAAAAATAAACAATATAAGCCAAGCCAAGGTCGTTGTGGCAATGTCACGTAGGATTGGACACCCACCGTTGGAAGACTAGTGCAGCTCCAGAAAATACAACAGTAACGCTATTTCTCCTTGGAGCGAGAGGTGTTCCTAGCGAGATCCTCGTCCTGGTCCAGAGCGCTGTCTGTCAGAAGTACTGGGGCTTGATGCCAACTAAACTCAAGACGAACGCATTCGACCGCGACCTCAGGCGAACAAGCCAAGGAAGACTTCAAGCTAAGGGTTCTCCGAATCTTTTGGATCCTCAACCAGAAAGTGCAGCATTGCTTCAAGAGCCAATTAATTAGGAATGTGTACAGTAGTTTGTACACTATTTCACATATAGGTGGTGGCAAGGGGTAAAGGAGAGGCAGCTATGGGTAATATAACATCATCATTAGCTACACAGAGACACGCTATCAATTGTCTGTCTTGTTGTCCATAGCACTCGAGAATTACCTATCTCGGCAGCAGTCAATTGGTGGTAGGCCTATTCGAAGCATGACTGAAATCAACTGTAATCAACCTAATATTACACTGAAAGATATGCTCAGTATAATTCTCCATGTTCGGTTTTCATGAAACCTAGGCATATTGTCAGAGTAGTTTTTTTTTGCTTCTGTGCACGCAGGTTTGTTATAGTGGAACAACTTTATTCGGTTTAACTATTCGACAACCTCGTCGTTTTCAAAGGCCTGAAAGAAGTTCATTTCAATACTTCCTACGAGTGTCGAGCGGAATCTCACTGAAGCAGACCGAACTCACCGTTGTTCCACAAGTGTTGAGGGAATGCTCAGCTATGCGACCGCCATTGAGCAACTGAGACCTACTAACTGCGGATACATACTCATGCTAAGTGTATAGATTGCACGGTCACACAGCTCACACAGCGGGATGAACGGCAAAAACTCACTGGTGATCGAAATGCGCTCACTTCGGTTATTCATTGTTGAATTACGTTCAGGATCCAGAAGGCCTCTAAGGTCTTTCTGGGACAGATCTCATTTTCACGAATCTAAACAGTGCATTTAATATTAAAATCGTCTCCGCGGTAGATTTCCACTCGATATTTACCGATTGGTGTTACCAAACTACGCCTTTCCTTACCAACAAGATGTTCCCTGATGCGAACGCCTAGCGCTCTCCCTGTTTCCCCAAATATATAACTCCCGACAGCTTAAACACTGGATTTGATAAACGACACCCTTCTGCGCACAGTCTCCACTTCTTCCCTCAGTACTTGTGGAACATCGGTGAGTTCGGTCTGCTTCAGTGAGATTCCGCTTGACACTCGTAGGAAGTGTTGAAACTGACAGTGCTGGAGAAAGGCGTTTTTGTCGAAATGAGGGCCTGGTCTTATGTTTCGAACTTCTTTCAGGCTTTTGAAAACGACGAAGTTGTCGAAACGTCGGCCGAATAAAGTTGCTCCAATATAACAAACCTGCGTGGCACAGAAGCAATAGACAAATTCTGACGATATGCTCAGTGTAATATTGGGTTGGCAACTAAGTTCGCGGACTCTCAAAAATCTTCTACAAAAGTATTTACTAGCAAGTAACAAGTAACAATCTTTAATCAAAATAAGATTCCTTGGAACTGTTCCCCGTTTATCAGGTAGCTGGTCTATCCAGCGCTGTAGAGTTCTTGTGCTGTTAAGACCAAGAATCCATGGAGGTGCATTTTGACCTGATTCACATTAGTAAATCATTTTCCAACTAAGAAAAGCTGCACAAAACTAGAAGGTGGTAGTCGGTCGGTGCACAGCCTAAGCTGTAGGATGGATGAGTTAGACGCTCCCAGCCAAGGTCTTTGTTTTTTTTTTGGAGTCTGGTTCGCGAAAGGCTCTCTGTTTGATGATGTCAAGAACTCGTCAAGTTCTGGAACTCGACATTCCCAGAAATCAACCGAGGGAAACCTAAATCGACGTGACATCAGTTTATCTGAGGGCGTTGTATTGAGATTCTCTGAGTTTTCATCCTACGTCACACTCTCAGAAATCAACCGAGGGGTCAACTTCTAGAATTCGTCAGCTTCTTGGAGACAATTTCTGTTTGATGATCTCAAGAATTCGTCAACTTCTGGGAAAAGTGTATTAAATGTAGTGGTGGTTACTCCGATTGATAAAATTGCTTCCAAGCAAAGTTATGATCTGTCAATATTATCAGTTAACATGGTCATTTCAAATATAACGACCTAATATTTTATAATATTTGTGTTCATAAAAAATAACAGCTTTCTTTCTGCTGCGTATAAATTAGAATCAATGAGGACGTCAAAAGAGAAAGTCTGTCCTATTAAATTATACAATTTTCGCGTCGAGTTAAACATTTTTTAAATAAAGTTGAACACTTTTCAAACCAAATTGGACACTTTAAATCAAATTTTACACTTTTCAAATCAAATTGAACACTTGCCACGTCAAATTGGACAGTCTTCTAAGCTGGCCTATGAATTTTGAAATCAAATTGAACGTCTTCCAAATCGAGATGAGCTTTCTACAGGTTAATCTAAAGACTCTCTAAGATGGTTAGAATAATTTTTGTTCAAGGAAAACTTAAAATAACTTCTTTTATTTTTTTACTTTACCTGCCGAATGACTGAAACAATTTTATAAAATTTTTATTTTCTGAGAAAAAATCATAAATTAAATTCTTTGTTAAGGCGCTGCTGGCAAATGGCCAACAGCCGTCCTTCGCCCAAATAATGCGGCCTCCAGGAAAAGACCGTAACTGCTTCAATCTCCAACTTCTCTCTTCTTCAAACCAGGCCTCTGAAGACGTAGAGAAGTCGAAACGTCAGGCCCTGCTGAATAAAGATCCACCTAAAACCTCGTGTTGGCACAAAAAGCGTAACTGACGTAGCTGCTTTGTTTTCATTCTATCAGTGCCCCACCCCCGAGTAGGAAAGCTTCAGACAGGACCCTACACGCCTGCTTTCGGTGGGGCTATTGACAGCTGCGATGGCGGCAATGTTGCGTTTGAGAAAGAAAACAGCCTCACATCGTCGACGTTAGCCGATACGGATGCGATTGTAGCACACAAATTGGAAACAACCTCACTTCTGCTTGTTAATATAGTGACTGATAAGCGCTAAGCGGCTAAGACGGATAGAGACGATAAAAACATGTTGGATTAGCTAACACTGGCCGAACCATTTGTTGAGCTATCATGCCGCATTATCTCGTATCAATACCTTAACCGAAACTCTGCGTGCACTTCTTGGGTCAGATCCATCTACTGCTTACCGCCCTCTAACGGTGAAAATATTGCCAAACCCCCTGATATGACACTTATCAGCATCGCTATTTGGCGGTATTTTCACCGTTAGAGGGCGTTAAGCGGCAACCTTCTGAGTGCTAATGTTTTCATTGGCAAAGGAACATTGGAGCACAGTAACGAAATTGTTTTGAACGCTTTAAACACAGCCGCCCAGCGACAGGCAAAGATGCTGACTTCAACGAAAGATTGTAGTAAGGTGATGGACAACGGGCAGTTTTGACTATCCGGTAACACAGGATTCATTGAGATGAAACGCATGAAGATGTACAGAGGTGCTTCTGCTCTCAGAAATGAAACTTTTTTGGCAGATATCTGCTGCTTGAACCTTGAAGCATTGTAAGGCAGTCGGAGGATGTGTGGCTGTAGCAGGAATACCCAATCGAGGTTCTTGGTGCAAGTCCCGTCCAGACAAACCCAGCCATCTATCCATTTTGGATAGAAAAGAGTTTCTTCCAGACTTACCTGAGGTAGCGAGGATAAACCACTAGCATGTCTATTAATTAGTCACCACGAGTCATTGTGCAGGAAAAGTACGCGATCAAATAGCTTCTACATTAAGGGTAGAATGCGCGGTGTTTTTCAAGAACGGACTGATTAGGGTTGTATTCTATTCTTTGTCTATCATTACTGTTTCTAGATTTCTAGAACCAAACCACAAACCGTAAACGAATTTGCTCTCTTTTTCTGAGTGAATAGAAACCAGCTTCGCTCCATGCTTTTCGCATTGTGCAGCTGCTTCAGGTTCAGATTCAGACGTGTTCGTTTTGAAGAACTGAACTGAATCTCGATTTTGCCTACTTACTTTTGTTTAGGCAATATAGTTGTGCTCTCGAAATTTTTTCGAATATTCGAATGGTTTCGAACGCTTGAAAATTTCGAATATTCGAAGTCGAATATATTCAAAAAATCAGTTTTTCTCAATATTCGAATTCGAGTGTATCCGAAAAACGCTATAGCATGTGGTGAGCTTAAATGTGCGCACACTGGAATAGAAAAATGCTGCATGGAAAAGACGTAGCCGGATGAAGGTTGCACACCACAGCGTACCTTGTACCAATCGCAGCCAAAACGTTTCCAATCTTTTTCGGAATGCTCTCCAGTACCTCACATCCGGAAGATTGGATAGGATTGAAGCACAAAGCGTCACCAAGCAGAACGACTGTGAAGAAAAGAGCAAGAGTTCCGCATGACTGTATACACTGGAAATGCTTCGACTGAATGCCTCTGAACCAACTTTACATTACTGGTAAAATAAATGCTCAAAACAAAGGAGATGAACCCAAACACGTTACTGCACCATTCATGCGTTGTTTTACTCATCGAGGTAAAAGCTGTCAACTCTCAGCGCTTCTTTAAGGGTGTTTTTTTGGACATTCGAGCTAACCCTGTTTACACCGGTCTAGGGTACCGTACTTTCAGGAGTCCTACATCTGGCTTCTACTTCTGACACTCGCCGGGTTTCTTATTATTTCGGCAAGCACATAACGACTTTTCAGTGCACAATCAAATAGGTAGTTCCCTAAGCATACAAGTGATTAACAAAGGCTAGCATCTCCTTCCAAGAGATCAATCCCTTAGCAGCGTACCATTCCAAATCCAGACTTCTGCGGCCAGCGGCGGGCGGCGGACGGCGAAATCGATGCGTCACGGCGCTCAACGGCGGCTGCCGGTCGGCCAGTGGCGCCGCTCAGCGGCGACGGCGAGGTACTGTAGCCTTTCTAGTCGGGACCAACTGCTTACGCGCCCGTTTCCGCTCTGGATCCCCGCCGCGAAAGGGCAGAGCGCAAACAGTCTCTCCCGGCGCCGCTGCTGGCGGCGAGCTCTGCGTCCCTGCTCTATGATGAAGGATAGGGCAGCAGCAACGCCGTCTGTGGGAGCCTTCAGGGCCGCGACGGCCGCGGCGACACGTGCCGCAGGGTGGGGGGCATGCGCTGAGTGCCACAGGCTGGAATGGTTCAAATCATTCCTGGCGGCGCGGCATGCACGGGACGTCGGTCCCGTTGCCTGTAACGATGCTCTAACGCGACCGCGCCGCGAGAGCCGGATTTCGCGGAGATAGCCGTCGCCCCACTTGCCGCGCCGCGGTGTCGCAGAAGTGTGCATGGGCCTATAGTGGTGACAGTGCCGCGACGAGTCGCGGCGACAGCGTTGCGAGTGTAGCTACGCAGTTGGTAGCTACCCGCGCAACACTATCGCCGCGACCAGTAGCTGGAGCGACTCGGAGGTACGCCAGATGCCTTTGTGTGGTCGGAGACCACCAGGTTCACCATGTTCGTTGAGACGTCACATTGAGATGGTACACCTGAGCACGCAGGTGTGGCAGAACGTCCATTCATATGAACTCCTCGATTGATTTTCCAGGTCCCAGAACATCCATCAACTGGGGCTTTTGGCAAAAGTGCCTTACCGTTCTTTGGAAAGATACCGTCATGGACAACATTTACAAAGAATACGACCGCTTCGTGTACCACTTCCGCGATAGTGCTAAGGGCGCCATGAGTTTGAAGAACACAAAGAGACGTTTCTCTCCGGAAACTCTCGAGCTTCGGGCTGATACGCCAGCATGGAGCAGCACGACCGTCAGCCCTCTATCAGCTGACATCCGGGTTTGCGAAGCTATGCAGAACAGGAATAAAGAAAGCGCTTTAGGAGAGAAGATGGGATGTGTTACCTGAAGCTGCAGAGCCAGGGTTGAACGTCCTCCATCATTGCCAAAACTTCTCCAACTTCAAGTCTAATGGTAAGATGACCGCTATCCAACGCTACGATGGAACCGCCGACTCCTCCAGAAGGACAATGGAGGTCTTCTATTACGATCTCTTCGATAGCCGGATCCATCGGTCCACCTGCCCTCATGCCATCTTTCGAAAGGTGGACGCGTCGTGCTTTCCCGTGTGCCGACACGCCATCTCGTCGGGGAAGAAACATACAGCAACCGGTCCCTACAGAACCAGACTCGAACACCTGAAAAACCTCCCGCCAACGCTCAGCAACATCCTGGCGCGGCTCTTCACACGCTACCTGTCGGAGTGCAAAGTTCGATCTCAGTGGAAGACCACCAGGACGTCTTGATATACAAGAAGGAAGACGTGCACGACATTGGCAACTGTTGCCCGATCTGGGGTCGGAACTAGAGGCACCAGCCCTTCGTTAACGCAGCATTCGGTACATTAGCGAAAATGGTTCTACTAGATCTTGAAATGCTCGAATCCATAGCACTTAGAGTGGATGCTTTGAAACACGCTCCGCAGTTTCTAAATGAATTGAGGACTAGTGATTTGTCACCAAAGTTCTACTTCTACTTCTGCTTATGTGAGTTTGTGACACAATATGTTTCCTACATACTTTCTTGAATTGGCCTGAAAGCTTTATATTGCATAAAAATGGATAGATGAATGCAGTCAACATCCTCAGCGACCTTGTCGAGAAGTGTCGCGTTTTTGAGACCTCCTGTAGAATGCATAGAAGTTTGTCGACGTGTAATCTCGACATGGAGCCCTTCGCCGTTGTCAATCGATGACGTCGCTTTTTCCAATTGTTTGATCATACTGCAGACGTCACCCTAATAGCCGGTATAAAACGTCCGCAGCAAACATGTCTACACCTTCCGAAAGGTTTCTAATAGATATGATCTTCTACATCGTCTGTGTGCTTCTGCTCCTCAGCACCTTCTCTCAAGAGCCAGTTTTGGCTGAGGTAACCATCTAAATCTTAGGGAACAGCTACTAAATCAATTACAAAAGGAGTTAGCTACGCCCTTCGCGGAACGCGCCACGCATCCTATGTACCTCTACAGGATATTGTGAAGGAAGGGTGGGGGGGGGGAGGGAGGGAGGAACAGGAATCTTGAGACGCTACAAACGACGCCTCTTCTGATTGCACTACCATGCGCTCGCTAAGGCCAGAGAGACGCTGCTGGACCTGTCCTAGTCGGAGAAGGGCATTTGGAATTTTGCATCTCCATTCCCTCTTCTAAAGTTCTCCGAAAGCTCCTTCTGCTGTTCCATGTTGCGAGAAGTCTCATTAAATGGTTGAAAAGGATAGAGTTGCCCCTCCCGACTAGGATGGACCCATGTTGCTTTGCTATATGCGAAAATGAACAATTTGGTCACCTAAGCATCTCAATTGCATTGATCTAAAAACGGTGAACCATAGTGTTTTGGTGTTCACGTCCTTTTTCGTGATATGTCGTATCCTACTATATATAAAAGAGTAAGCGGTTGTGTCTGTCCGTCCGTCTGTCCGTCCGTCTGTCCATCCGTCCTTTCGTCGGTCTATCTAGCTTTTCATAGACGTCGAATGACAGGCGCCCGGGTTGAGACGAGGTGTGACCCACGTCGTGTCGCGTGCATCAGAAGACGAGTCGTCGATGTCGCGCAAGGGACGTCTGGGTTGAGAAGACATCTCACCGTCGGCGTTCAACAGGCGTTCGGCTTCAGGGGTTGTGCCACCCATGTCGCGCAGTGGGTGTCTAGGTTCAGAAGAGGTGTCACCGATGTCGCTCAAGTGGTGTCCGGATTCAGACGACGTGTCACCGATGTCGCGCAAAGGAAGAACGGTTGAAAAGACGTGTTACCGACGTCGCTCGACAGGCGTCCGGGTTCAGGAATTGTGTCACCCATGTCGCGCAGTGGGTGTCTAGGTTCAGAAGAGGTGTCACCGATGTCGCCCAAGTGGTGTCCGGATTCAGACGACGTGTCACCGATGTCGCGCAAAGGACGAATGGTTGAAAAGACGTGTTACCGACGTCGCTCGACAGGCTTCCGGGTTCAGGAGTTGTGTCACCCATGTCGCGCTGTCGATGTCTAAGTTTAGAAGAGGTGTCCGGTTTAGGCGACATGTCACCGATGGGTGACCTGTGAAGGGAGATCAGTAATGGGACCAGCAAAGGAGGGTCCAGTAATGGGGGGAGGGGAGTGGAAAGAAGGAGAGCCAGAAGAGGGGACCACTAAGGGGACCACTGCAGGGGAGGGTCCAGCAATGGGGGAGTGGAAAGAAGGAGGACCAGTGAAGATGGTACCACTAAGAGGGACCACTGCAGGGGAGGGTCCGGTGGGGGGGGGCGGTAACGGGGAGAGGAGGGACCAATGAAGAGGGGATCAGTAAAAGGGACCAGAAAAGGGGAGACCAGCAAAGGTGGAACCAGTAACGGGGGGGGGGGGGGGCGAGTGGTGAAGGAGGCCCAATGAAGAGGAGACCAGTATAAGGAGGGGGGAGGGGCAGAGAGACGGTAAAGGGGACCAGTGAAGATGGGACCACTGAAGGAGGGGTCCAGTGAAGGGGACCAGTAAGGGCGGACCATGATTTTTTATCAGTATCGTCCAACGGGTATCAGGTTTCAGAAGACGTGCTGCTGACATCGTTACACGTACGCTTGGGCTCAGCATATGTATCACAGACGATATCACATGCGTCCGGATTCAGAACACGTGACCTAGACGTCATACAACGTGCGTCCAGATCCAGAAGTCATTCCACAGATCATACTTTGTTCAGCATTCGTGAGAAAACTTTTTAAAGGCTTCGCTCGACAAGTGTGCGCGTACTTGACTCTCACTGCGCCTTTATTTCTTTTTAATTTCACTTCGGCACAAGTGTAAGGGGTTTTGGCGGGGTTGAGAGTGAGGGTAAGGAGAATGGTTAAAGTTATCGGAGGAACTTAATTGCTGTCGGACAGTTAACGATATCGAGCGGTCTACCGACACCCATTGGTTTCATTTACGCTTCCGCAAATTAAGCACTTTGGGTTGAGACTCTTACAGTCTGTTCCTCAGGACTTCGTAGAATATGTGCTTAGGAGAATGAAATGAAAGTAAGAGGGCCAAAAGAAGAAAAGAACACGGCCAGCCCGGAAAATGCCAAATCTGTGATGAGGTGCTCCTACTAAAAGTCACAAAATACAACGATAAATTCTGTGACTCGTTTCAGTGAGGGAAGCAGTTATCTTTTAAGGCAAAACTAAACAATGTTCTAGTATAGCGATCGCTTTTAAAAATATTTTGAAAAAATAGTAGACCTTCAATAGAAAGGACAAAACCTTAAGGTAGTTAAGCTCGTTTCGACGCTAACCTGGACGACCATACTCAAGGTATATAAAGCCTTCTCCGGGTCTCATCAGCAGGTAGAGAAGGCTTTATGAGAGAATAAACAAAGTAAACTAACAAAGTAAACTAACCTGCAATCGGTATGTAATCCGCAACAGTTGACCACAAAAGAAATATATTTACAATAAAATCCGGACTAGATAGAGAAATTCTCAAACTTGGGTAATTAAACCAATGTTCATTAGAGACAATGCTCCTGAAAATTTGAAGAAAACGCAGCTTTGTACGTTAAACTTAAAGAATTGATCGGGTAAGTCCTTCGATTAAAAATCAAAAAGTTTTGTAGAATATCTTTTCCGCTGAGTAATGCTTCTTACATTTCACAAGACCACTAGAGTTCATTATTTCATACGATTTCAAATATTTCACGTGCTGATTTCAACTCATGTTGGGTGGCGATGTCCGTTCCTCCACGTGGTGCCACTGGAAACTGTTCGCTCTGCGAGCTAAGCCGATCACGGACATTCGATTGCAGGCGACAGGCCCTTGTGACAGGCCGGCCTACGAAGACCCATGTCACATCACATGGTGTATGGCTGTTCAGGTTTATCGAGATAGTGCTACGGCGTCCGCGGGAGCCGACGCGCACTCGCAAAGCCCGGCGAGTGTGGAAAGTATGCGAGGGTCCCTGATGCGAGGACGGCATCGGGGGGCAACTGAGCTAGTCCGAAAGTCCCGTAACGAAAGCAGGACCCGCGTGGCTACGCTGAATGTGGGTACGTTGACGGGCCGCTCGTGCGAGTTGGTTGAAGCACTGGAGCGTAGAAGAGTTGATTTCTGTGCGGTGCAGGAGACGAGGTGGTCCTGCCGCAAGTCAAGGGACATAGGACGAGGCTTCAAGGCCGTTCTATGTGGAAGTCTCAGGACCACCAGTGGTGTCGGAATAATCGTTTCCGAACGATTTCGCGACTCGATTGTAAGCGTCGAGCGCTTTGACGATCGATTGATGAAGATCGTTGTCGCCGCTAAGGAGCGACTCTATCACTTCTTCTCTGCGTATGCTCCGCAGACTGGCTGCTCCGATCAAGCCAAGGATGAGTTTTGGAACCTGCTTGATGAGAAGACAGCAGAGGTACCGTCGAAAGATGGCATCATAGTCGCTGGTGACCTTAATGGGCACGTAGGTGCTGCGAAGGACGGGTACGGCTGTCATGGTGGGTTCGGTTACGGGTCGCGTAACGCAGATGGTGAGCGTATCCTTGAATATGCGGAATCGCACAATCTCACCATAGTGAACACCGTATTTCGCAAACGCGATTCCCACCTCATCTCGTTCTATAGCGGGAACACCAGGACTCAGATAGACTTTGTCCTTGTGAAGGATCGAGACCGAAGTCTTGTCACAGACGCGAAGGTCGTGCCGTATGAGACGGTCGCCCCACAGCATCGACCGCTGATCTGTACTTTAAAGATCGCCCCTCCGAGTCTGAAGCAGGTCGAGCGATGCGGTGCACCAAGAATCAAGTGGTGGCGAATGAAAGAGAAGGAAGCAGCTGTGATTTCTCGCGTGCGGTTACCGACAGTCACAACTGTCGACGAAACTTGGGAGAAGGCCACCCCGCGATTCGTCACGCTGCACGGTCGGAGCTCGGCATCACGAAGCCTGGACGACGGAAGGTCGACAAGCAGGCCTGGCTGTGGACAGATGACGTGAAAGCCAAAGTTCGAGAGAAGAAGACGCTATATCACGTGTTTCTCGGCGAAAAGACAGCCGATAACTGGCGGAAGTACTAAGAAGCGAAGAAAGCTGCAAAGAAGGCAGTGGCTGTTGCAAAAGCCACTCATTATGGAGATGTCAACGAGAAGCTCGAGTCGCGCGATGGTGAGCGGTATCTGTACCGACTCGCAAAGAATCGCCATCGGCAGACCGAGGACATCGAGAAGTTCTTCGGCATCAATGATGAGAACGGCCATCTTCTTATGGACCGCAAGAAGGCATTGAAGCGATGGCGCGATTACTTTGAGGAAATCTCTACAGTAGAATTTCCTCATCCAGCCATACCCTCAACGGCTCCAACCCACGGCCCCGTTCAGAAGATCACCGTGGAGGAGATTGAAGCGGCTTTGAAGAAGATGAGGCCAGGCAAAGCGACTGGGCCCGCCGACGTGGCAGCAGAACTGTGGAAGTCGAAGTTTTGGTACCCTGCTGAGTGGTTGGCGAAGTTCTTTAATCAGGTTGTGGTGGAGAAAAAAGTACCTGAGTGTTGGCGCCAAAGTACGACGATTCCGATTTGGAAGAAGAAGGGCAGTCCTGCAGACTGCTCCAATTACCGTCCGATTCGCTTGCTTTCACACAGCATGAAGATCTTTGAGCGAATTATCGACGGACGAATTCGTGAAATCGTCCAGCTGTCCAGCAATCAGTGCGGCTTCGTGGCTGGCTGTGGCACCATTGATGCCATTCACGCCGCCCGCCTCCTGATAGAGAAGCATCGCGAGAAACAGAAGTCGGTGCATATCGCCTTCCTCGATTTAGAGAAGGCCTTCGACCGCGTACCGCGTGATGTGATAACTCCATGATACGCCTTGCGACATCATGGAGTTCCTGAAGAGCTCATAGAGTGGGTGCGAATTCTCTACTCTTGTCCAAAGAGTCGAGTTCAAGCTTCAGCTGGAACCTCGATGGAGTTTCCCATCTCTGTCGGGGTACATCAGGGTTCTGCGCTTTCCCCACTCCTCTTTGTTGTCGTCATGGATGCCATCACACGAGATCTTCAGAAACCCGTCCCTTGGACGTTGCTTTATGCTGATGACGTAATGCTCGCTAGCGAAGATAAAGATGAATTCGAGCGAGAGGTGCAAGCTTGGTGTGATCGCTTGGAGCGGTTTGGACTCAAATTGAACGTGAAGAAGACCGAATATCTAACGACGGACGTTACTGAGTCCAGCTCCATCAAGGTTAACGGCATCGAGCTCCCACGCACTTCGGTCTTTAAGTACCTGGGATCAGCAGTCACGTCTGACGGCAAACTGATGACTGAAGTGAATTCACGCGTGAGTGCAGCTTGGTCCAGGTGGCGTTCGCTGACTGGTGTGCTCTGCGACAGGAAGATATCGGAGCGCTTGAAGTCGAAGATATACAGAGCAGTCGTCCGGCCAGTAGCAGTATACGGCGCTGAGTGTTGGCCTGCTACTAGGGAAGTTGAAACGCGCCTCAGCGTCATGGAGACGAAGATGCTGCGCTGGACGGCTGGAGTCACGCGCATGGACCGCATTCGAAACGATGCTATTCGGCAGAAGTTCGGTGTCGCGCCGATAGCCGACAAGATGCGCGAAGCTCGCTTGCGATGCCACGTTCTGCGTGGAAAGGAAGACAGCGTCCGCAAGATAGGCCTTGAGTTGGAAGTGTCCGGAAAGCGGCCTAGAGGACGCCCGAAGCAGCGTTGGTCGGATACGTTACACATGGACATGAAAGTAACTGGCGTCCACCCCGATCAAGCGCATGACCGGGAAAGGTGGCGTTATGACACCAGAATAGCGGACCCCGCGACGAAGCGGGACAAACGCTGAAGAAGAGAAGAAGAAGAAGAAGAAGAAGATCTAGTCGTAGAACATTCTCGAAGCTTCTCTGCAGAAGGTATATAAGCGCGCATTCTCTTCCTTGGGTTTCACAAGGGAAGGGTCTGAAGCGTATGTCTGAACGGGGGGAGTGACTCATATAGGGAGAATCCCCACCCCTCAATTAGTATGAGAATGTGTTTATTTTTTGCCAAGTCGGTAAACACAAGGAGTAGGGGTCTTTGAAGTCACAATGGGCATCACGAGTTTGGAGCCTTGTACACCTGCGTTGCAAGCGACTCAGAGCGCAGTGGAAGTGCGGTTGCCCCGTGCGAGGAAAGTCGGGGGTTTGGTTGCTCTGTGCTGCTGCATTTTTATATTTTAACTGACTGGTTGAGATTTGGGGGATTCTGACGTTTACACCATTTTCCAGCTGTACGCTGTGATATTCAGCATGGTGACGTATAAATGTTCAAAACCAGTGATACACAGGTACAAAGTGTATGAAGCAGCACTGGGCACAATACGGGAAGCGTATAAACAGGCTTTCACAGTTTGTTTCCATACATGGACCAATGACCTCAGGGAAAACCATCCTGCTCGGATTTTCAAAAGAGATAAGGACGTTACGTTGGAGGTGGCTAAAATGAGAAACGTGGTCTGTAGATCCCGTAAATTATCTTAAACGGCATCGATATACTCCTTTCCACATCTTTGCCTGTCACCTGGAAATCAGAAGTCTGCTGAAGTTTTCTGAAACCTAACACCAACAATGTCCGCCGACGGTCGAGTGGTGATCCACCTGCTCACGCTGAAGTGTGGCCCACCTTTAGACAAGGAACATTCGAGGGAGGAAATCAAGCTGGCCGAAGGGATGGCCAGCATACCTAAGCACTTCGAAGCACGTCAACTTCAAGTTGACGAAGACGAACAGCTGGAAGTGGTGGAAGAAGAAGAGGAAGATTGGGATCCGCAAGATGAACTGATGGACGTGGAGAGGCAAGCAAGCAGTGGACAAAAGAGCGTGTAGGTTTTGTACGCTGTCCGCATTGTTACCAGTGCTTCTGTTTCATGCACTTTGTGGCTGTCTGTCACTAGTGTTGAGCGTTTATGATCATTATGTTGAATAGCTTTCCCATTGTTTTGTGGTTAGAAAACCGGTCAGTAATAAACAAGTCGCAAGAAAGGTACTCTCTACAGCGTGCAGCTGGAAAATGCACAGAAAACGTCTGAAGATGGTGTAGACGTCAGAATCCCCCAAATCTCAAGCACTCAGTTGAAATGCAGAAATACAGCAGCACAGAGGAGCCAAACCCCCGACCTTCCTCGCACGTGGCATCGCGGGCGTACAAGACCCCCAAACTTGTTATGCGCCGTATTCCATTGTGACTCCTTGTTCCTTGTGTTTAACAAATTGACAACAAATAAACACATTTTCATACTAATTGAGGGTGGGGATTTTCCCTATATGTATCAGTCGCTCCCCTCGTTCAGACATACGCATCAGAACCTTACCTTGTCAGTGCGATGTCAGTTCCACAACAGCATCTTCGAGCAGTCATCTTCTACAGCTAGCGTCGCGGCACTGGGACGACGGCGGCAGTGCGCAGCATCAACCACGCATTGGGGAAAGACACCATCGACACCGCCAACCGCAGGTTCGCTCGGTTCGAGAAAGGAGACACGGACTTCAGAGACAAACCTTAGTCGGGACGTCCCCAAGCAGTGGAAGACTCGGCCGTACTCAACGCCGTCATAGACGATCCGGAGGCTGTCATCCGTAGTCTCGTGGTAAGACTCGGATGCATCCAATCGACAGTCGTCATCCTCCTCCAAGCCCTCGTCTACCGAAAAGTGCTTGCTCGATAGATCCCGTATGCCATGACCGATATCGGTCTCTGTCAGTCTCTCCCTCTCCGCTCGCCTCACAAGGAGTTTCTGCTAGAGCCCGTTGCCGGAGATGTGAGTTGGGTTCTCTACGACTCCAACAGATACCTTGCCGTTGGGCCACCTCGAAAAGGAGAGGCAAAGTCGAACATGTGCCTCAAGGATGTCCTATGCTGATTCTGGGGCTCCAAGGGAATGATGTACTATGAGCTGCTCCCGCAACAGCACAAGGCCTGCTGTCGTTTCCAACTTCAGAGAGTAGAGGGCGCTGTACGGGAAAAGCGGCTGAGACCACCTTCAGTGCACCTTCTTCATGATAACCTTATCGTTTGATTGTTAAGTTTCGTGACGAGGTTTTAATACCGTCGATGTCTTGCCCGTGACTCAGCGTCATATTGTATTGTGTTATGACGATGCTAGACTCTTATCTATGCCTTAATTAGATAAAATAAAAAGTAAATAAATAACGTCAGAACCCATGAAGCTAAAACGACATACCAAAAGATCGAGGAACTAGTCTGGGAGACTGTACTCCATCCATCATATTTTTCTTGATATAGACTCCTCGAATTACCGCTTGAATAGACCCCTTCGGATTACCGCTTGAGTTGTTTGATGACACCTGCGGAGAAAATGAAGTGCATGCCTTGCTAAGACGGCATTCTGTTCCATCACAAGTCGGGGAGAAGTTTAGCTGGGTAGCATCCTTGAGTAGACCCCACGTCCGGCTTTCCATGAATCTCGGCTTAATGTTCCTCGTTAATTTGTTGGTTTCGTGAAGCTGTGAACCGAGATTGCTACAGCACTTCATTTAACAAGGAATACTATATCAACAACGCAACAAAAGGAATGAGGAACGAGCATGAAAAAAAACAAAACTGACGAGGAAGGTCAAAGAGGTGACCGTGAAATTTCCTGCGTTATTGCTCGCATTTTTGCCTATTTTGGTGCCGGTCACCCTTCCTTACTCTAGGGGGGGGGGGGTCCACTACAGGTATGAACACATGTACTCTCACGTCTACAGGTTAGGAAATTTTTCGCCAAGATTCGTATAGGGGGAGAGCTTTTTATGTACTGATCACGAATCTGCTCACCCAGAGGTCCGCAGGATATTTGGAAACAACTATGGTGCTTCCCAGACAACGCCCTACAACCCTATAAGGGTCGCTTTGAGAAACTCCACGGTCATCTTTTCGACCTTCTTCGTGAGTAGAAAACCGAGGGGTTTGTTTTGTCAATAACGCTGATTTCGAAATACCTCATGGAATTCGTAAGTCGGAAAATTTATTCATTTTAAGAGTAAAGATCAAAAACTACACTGAGAACAGGTCTACATATATTCCGGCTTTACTTTCATGACTTGAAAGACTACTCAGAAAAAACTCTGACTACCATATATGTCAAAGAATTTTTCGATAAAAGTATAAGCATAAAGCATAGAAATTGTATCTAGGAAAGGGGTAAGAAACAGTGTAGCTTGTACGACAACAAGCTTTGGTCAGAAACATTTTCACTGTTATTTACGCCGACAAATGTTGTTGGACAGCGTAAGGACTACCAGAGCCAATTCGAATTTATTTTGTTTGTTTAATTTTTCTATTTTATGCTTGGGATTTTTTAACTTGAGTAAAATTTTGTTTTATATACCTACTCTACGATTCTTAATTCATTTCTAAACAAATCGCAACAAGCTTTCCATTACTTTACTATATAGCCTAAAAACTATAACGACTCGGAGCATCCTTGGCAAAATCAAATTTTAAGATTTCACCTTTAGCTATGCGTTCACTATGAACTGGCTCTGAAGGTTCGCTAGTGATATCGTGCTAGCGATCGTTTCACAACCAGATCTTTGTCGCGCTCACCAGTGCTGGTGTCGAGCTTCATTCGCCACACACGTTTGTCACCGTCTCACTAACGAAACCACTCCTCGACGGTTTTCTTCCCTTGAATCGGTTTTTCTGAGCTGTGGTACAGAAGAAAATTATTCGGATACCCATGATGCGAAGTGTAGACATAGGATCCGACGCTGATTCGGAAAATTTGGGCGCCATCTTTTTTCAAACTCTGGTCTAAAGGATTATGTGAGCAATGTGGTTTTTGAAAAGCACGAACCTTGGGACAATTTTAGTAGGGTGATTTTCGCCAGATCGGACTTTCGATAATTCAGATAACTAATTTTGATCAAAAATCTTATGTCCGGTACGCTTCAGATTTTCAATGTGAGATAAATCAATCAATTGTGTTATACGAAAATCCGGATCTATCCTAGTGGGGGGTGGGAGCTTGACCCTCTAACAACAACAAAAATTGAAAGTAGACTTGTCTACAGAAACAACACCTGTGGAAAGACCTTTCTTTGTAAATTCTTAGCTGGTGACGCCGTGCTGTCTACATTTGTTCCGCATTTCTAGCGATAACCCCCTCCGACTAGGACAGACTCGAAAATGCTTCTTGTTAAAGCTACTCTTATTTGAAATATCACAATATCTTGCCGGGCTGTTCAAAATCCCACGGTTGGCATTCCCATCCTAAACAGAGCTTTAAAGTGATGATGGACATAAACTATCCTAATGGACGTTGGATCCGCCGATTCGGATAATGTCTTCCGAAGTTCTATTAGGGAGGCCAAAAGTAATGAGACAAATTGAAAAAAATTCTTTATCTCTTTATAACTCATTTACAACTCAACGATGCTGAGGAATGTATTTGCCATTAAGGGCAATGACCCTGCTGCCATCGCTTAGCCAACTTGCTGATCCCATCCTTCCAGAACTGCTTAGGCCTGGTGCTGATCCACTGCTCGTTATGGTTGTCGAGGTCTGCTTGGGTTCTTGTGTCCCTTCAGACCAGGAAGTCCTGTAGGCTCAAGAAGTAATGGTAGTCGCATGGAGAGATGTCCGGCGAATACGGTGGGTGAGGCATGTGAACGTAGCCCAGCTGAGCAAGCTTATCCGTGGTCACTTTAGCCCGATGGGGTGCATCGTTGTCGAAGAGGAGGATCTTCTTGAAGCGCTGAGACCGAATAAGTGCGAGTCGCCGGTCCATCTCTTCTATTTCATTCACCATGGCCTCGGAGTCTATCGTCGTGCTTTTGCAAAACAGCTTCCAGTATAAGGGGCGCAGACTCAAAAGCTCAGAAGGCGCTTCTCGCCGTGAACATCCCGCCGAGCGAAGGTCGGTAACAGGTCACCAAGCCTCACCTAGACTCGCTGCTTGGCAGCGTTAAGGTCGGGGGCAGACACAACTCCAACGCCGCGCGAACCCACCTGGCGTCGCGCACGGTGCGCGGCGAAATTGGACGAGTTGTCGCGGTCCGATACTTCCGACGGCTAGAAACACTTCCTACAGGGACATGCGACACGCCTTTGCCTCAATTCAACGTTTCTTGGAGATGGTATATGAATGTGGTTTCAATGGGGCGATCAGCGATAGTTTATGCAGGAATCCTTGTCATATGGATGGTTTCTGGCGTCAGTATTTGCCATCTACAACTTTCCCGGCCAATTTTTACCCGTGATTATAGCTATACTACTTAAAAAGGTCACTATCACCCATTCTCGGATCAATTGTCCTACTGAACATGAACATGAACATGAACTACTGCAGACTGTTGCCTACCACATTCTGTGAGATCTTAAGTTCCTTGCTAGAAATGTGGTCTGGGAGCTTAAACACTGAGAACACTTCGTCGTACCCCGCGGCTAACCATGCGTCACCGAGTGCACGTCCGCGTTTCAGCGCCGCGACATCGCACGCGGCTAGCGCGCGCCGTCGCGTTGGAGTCCCTGAGCCCGTTAAGGTAGAAGACGTACTTCCCATCTTGCATGACTATTGAGTCCAGACTGTTCGGGGTGGGAATTGGGCGAGATTTGCGCGACACAGGTCGACTCGTCAGACCTGGGCTTCGGCATGAGACAGAATGGGGTTTTGGCATGCTTCTGAAAAGGGCGAAAGTGGTCACTTCTTAGGTGGCCTTCAGTAAGTAGCCAACAAACGTACAAATACGAGAAGCACGAAACCGGACTGCAGTCACGACATATATGGGCATGGAGAGTCTCATTACTTTTGCCCCACCACCCCCCCCCCCCCCCCCCCTAATGGCACAGACCCGTGACGCCTAAAAGCATATGGGGACCATGACCAATTACTGACGATAACAGGCTTGCTTAGTCATCCTTCTAGAATGCTAATTAGAGGTCGTTAACTACGTTTTGAGGAAAAATTTAAACAAGTTCTATAAAAGTTGTTGAATTTCCTGAACAACACAACAATAGCGTTGACCACGAGAGTTTCTCACAAGAACGGTCAAAGTGGTTTATCGGAGGCGTTTTTAATAATGAGTGTTCACGTTTTTAGCAACCACTGGGATTGCTATCTTCTGTTGAATCTTTTTATTTTCACGGTTCGAACTGCTTTTCGTTCTATGAATTCAACCTTCTCTGTTTCTTTCTTTTATATTCTTTTCTTTCTTGCTTGCATGCCCATATCTACGTGGTTATTCCGTCGAGCATTCTTTGTAGCGCCAAACATTCTGACTACAAATCAAGCATGAAGTAATATAAAAATCAAATACTGAAACACTAAATCATGCTTGACGGTCAATCTATCCGAAGGAGCGATGAGGGAGCGAAAAGTGAGTTTGTTTGAACAACATTTTAAATATAGAAATTTTTGTAAAATTTTTTCCCCGCTTCAGCGATGAGCCAGAGGGGAGATGTTACAACAAAAAAGGATTCGTTTGAAGGAAGTGGCGAAACGAATCTTTCTTTTTCTTTTCTTTTTAATTTTTTATTGGACAATTCACGTTTGGCAGACATTATTTAATGTATGCTGTCTATTGTTTCACATTGTTTCGCTTTGTTCTATCTTATTCTCTATTCATCTTTTGTAGACATCCTGCTGTTTCCTTTGCGCATCACTACAATATTCGCTTACCATCTGTCCCTTTGACCTCATCTCCCCCAGCTCTCACTTGTTGACTGCTATCTGCGATGAGAAGAGTCACGTTCTCAACCTCTCGAAGAAGTCAACGTTTTCATCGACGTTCTCGAGAAGAAACGAGGAAAACGAAAGGCTGATGAATGTTATGAACCAAATAAAAACTTTAAGAAGACCAAACCAGTCAACAAGAAGGTGGTATTTTGGTTCCGATTTCGCAGAGGTCCTTAGACTAAACCCTAACTTTTTCATCTGTAAGATAGGGACGGTCCCTAAGATTTTTTTAGGAAATAACCGAAGCCGATCTGTCTGTGGTATGTATCTGAAACTTGGGTAATTGAACCACATCTTGTACCATTTGTTGCTTTCACCTCCTTTCCCCAGTTCTTATTCGCTGATCGCTATCCTCTCATGTGAGGAGTCAAGTTCTCTCCGTAGAGGTCATCGTTTTACGTCGACGTTCTCAAAAAGAAGGTGATGTGCCTGAAAAACACGCTCACAAAGAAGCAAGACCAATGCTGTCGCGTTTCCGGACTTCCAGCAAACGTTAACCTTGGCGAGCCACGGAAAAACGTCACGAAGAATGACAACTAAAGGACTTTCGCCTTCAGCGAACAATGGTCTTTAACAGAGCCTGTTTAGGCGAACTTGATTTCAGATTGTTTGGAGGACTGATCACATCGAGTCAGAACTAAGACGAAAAGTTGACACGCCAGCAGACTTCGGAAAAAAAGAAAATTCTGCCAAACCTAAACCTGTTCAAAATTTTTGAAATACTCATCGTACGAAGCAGTGGTTCTTGTGTGGTGCCTCGCTAATCATTTTTGAGTTGTTCCAATTTTCGTATATATTCTGTCGCTAAAGCGACTATCATTACTGAAGTCGTAATCTTTATTGTGTAAGCATTTATTCAGTCGATCAATGGGAATATTTCTTACAGTCTTCGGAAGCGCTGATCTCTTCGCCTTCGCAAATACCATTCATTCTCTAACTCACATATGAGCAGCCGAGCAGGAGGCTAGACCAGCTCTTCGACTACAAGCCTAGGCGTCCGAAGCCCATTTCTCTCCTTTTAGCACTTTGTTCAAGTTTATTCATTCAAGTTAGCCTTTCTTTGTGTTAACCTCAATTTCGCTTACATGTGATGCCTCATGTTTATGCTTTATTGATCTATCATTATTTTGGTTTAATTACCTAAGTTTGAGGTAGTAAACGTCTGTTGCATATGACCAATGACGACAAACCACCTGGAGTGGTCGATCTGCCTTTACAGCGAGCAGTACACGGGAAATTATCAAGTGACAGACAGTTTAACTGGCAGTTCCCTGGACCTTGCTTTATGCCGATGACGTGATGCTCGCTAGCGAAGATGAAGAGGTACTCGATCTAGAGGCGCAAGCTTGTCGTGATCGCTTGGAGCGGTTTGCACTCAAACTGAACGTGAAGAAGATCGAATATCTAACAACGGATGTTACTGAGTCCAGCTCCATCAAGGTTAGTGGCATCGAGCTTCCACGCACTGCGGTCTTTAAGTACCTGGGATCAGCAGTCGCGTCTGACGGCAAACTGATGGTCGAAGTGAATTCACGCGTGAGCCAAGTGGCGCTCGTTGACTGGCGTGCTCTGCGACAAGAAGATACCAGAGCGCTTAAAGTCGAAGATATACAGAGCAGTCGTCCGGCCAGTAGCCACGGCGCTGAGTGTTGGCCTGCGACTAGGGAAGTTGAAACGCGCCTCAGCGTCATGGAGACGAAGATGCTGCGCTGAACGGCTGGAGTCACGCGCATGGACCGCATCCGAAACGATGCTATTCGGCAGAAGTTCGGTGTCGCGCCGATAGCGGACAAGATGCGCGAAGCTCGCTTACGATGCCACGTTCTGCGTGGAAAAGAAGGCAGCGTCCGCAAGATAGGCCTTAACTTCGAAGTAATTGGAAAGTGGCCTAGAGGGCGCCCGAAGCAGCGCTGGGCTGATACGTTACATACGGACATGAAAGTAGCTGGTGTCCACCCTGATCAAGCGCAGGATCGGGAAGGGTGGCGTCGTAACACCAGAATAGCGGACTCCGCCACGAAGTGGGACGAACGCTGAAGAAGAAGAAGACAGTCTAACTTACTCAACACATATTCAGGGATGAAAAGCCATTTTGGAGCATCTTACGGCGACATTCCCGTTCTCGTATAACCTATAAGCTAATCAAAAGCGAAAGTAGCTGCTACGAAGGACTGGCCTAAACTACGAAAATGTATGCCTCAGCGGCCTAATGCCGAAGGCCTGAACTCGGTATGACGTGAAGAGCTCAAAAAGGTTTTCATGATGGTGAAATGCTAATAAATTTCTAAAGTGGTTGAAGCCCTGCTTTCTCTACATAGCAGTCTCAGTGGTCTTCTACTATGTAGGCTGTATCACCTGCCGTCCTATTAGTAATGGAGCTTCTCAAGCGGGCATCAGCAGCGTCTCCATTCGTCCCTGTCTCGTGCCAGAGTGCTCCATTGGATCCTCCCAGCTGGAGGAGCACGAAGAGCGTCATATCGTTCGTCCAGGGCTTGCACTTAGAAGTCCAACGAAGGCATTGGTGGGCGTCCACATGTTGTGTATCTAGTGGGATACAGAAAACGACTTCGGACCTCAAAGCTACAGAGCTTACGTTTTTTGTTTTCTGAGAAAAATTCAAAATTTCCCATTCCTAATTCGGAGTACGGGAAAGCTTTCCTCCTCACTGATTGTTGAGCAGAAGTGAAATCCAAGTCAGGTTCAGCGTTTCCTCTATATAGCATCGCCCCAGCTACAGAAAGTTTGTCGCCAAGTCCTACCCGGCCATAGTAACTCAACGTCAACCCAAAGACTGACAATCGAATTGGCCCCCACACACGTAACTCAATCACCTCCGGACACCACAATGAGCTTCATTGCACCCGACCAGCCGCCGGTGTCGGTCGCCGTCTCCTCATGCTGGATCCTAATGCTCGTCGCCGCTTTAGACAACATCGGTGTTTGCCTTAGAAGTACGAGGACGAGCGTCGACCTTCGGATGGATGGCCTCCGTGGCGGCGCCTCGTTCTGCTGGTTTCCCGTTCTCCAGGCGTTCTCCCACGGCTGCGTCTCCGATTTCACTGCGCTTGTCAATAAACGAAAGCGACCTCAGTCGTTATTTATCTCTAACCTCACTGCTCTCCTGTTAGACTAGCTTGTTTGCTTCTTCAAATGCCTTGTGGTTCTAATGATTTCTCAGCATAAAATTCGCAACTTCTATCATTTGAACCGCCAAAAGAAGAGACGCTGGGTGAGTGCATGACGTATCGCTTCTTGTAGTTTTCTGTAGAAATTTCGTCTTCTTTTAGTAGTTTGATCGAGAAGTCTTGAAAGGGTTTTCAATTTTTTCTTCTTCATTTCTTAATATATTCAGAATACAATGAAAGTCAATCATTGTATTCTGAATATATTAAGTCAATCAACATCAATCAACATCAATTAATCAATAAACAGAGTAATCATCACTGTTAGTCGCCACGGTGCTCCATCTATGTACTGGGCAGGCCGGCGATCCCCTCTTACCAGAGCTGGGGAGACTCGAAGGGGTCCTCGTCCGCTGAACTTGTGTCTCCAAACTTTGTGAAACATTTCTCAGCCAAGAAGCCCTTTAGGGAGCGGAACAAGTGGTAATCTGAGGGGACTTTGTCAGGAAAATGCGGCGGTTGGAGTAGGGCAGCCCAGCCCAGCCCCTCGATCCTTTGGCGTGTCGCTTTAGCCACATCGAGCCTGACGTATTCGTGAAGAAGACACGTTGAAGACCGTCTCGGCCGCCTTTCCCGAACAGCTTCCACAAGTTTCTGAAGCTAAGGGGCGTAAATGACGTAAATGACAGCACTAGCCGTGTGCCCTCGCGGGAGCAGCTCGTAGTACAGTATCCCTTCGAGTCCCAGGAGCAGCATAGAAGAACCTTTTTGAGGTGCACTTTCGACCTTGCTTGCGAAGGCGGCTCTACTCCTCGAGCTAGCCAAACGGCGTTGAATTTGTAGAGAACCCATTTTTCCCCAGTAACTAGGTGTTTCAGAAACTTCGTGTGAGGCGAGTGGAGAAGGAGATACTGGTAGATGGATATGCGGGTGAACCGCATGCTATCGGTCAAGGCGTGCGGGATCCTTCAAGTCAGCACTTGTAGCAAGGCTCCGGCTGGTGGCCTCCGGATCCTTCCTTACAGCGTTGAGAACGGCAAATCTTCCACTGCTTAGGGGCGTCCCGACCGAGGTTTATCTCTGAAGACAATGTCTCCTTTTCGATCCGAGCGAACCAGTGGTTGATGGTGTCGATGGTAGTGGTGCCCTCCTCCAGATTCGGACTGTTGCCATCGAACCAGTGTGCGGTGTCACTCCTAGTAGATGATGATGGCTCGAAGATAATCTCGTTGACGTCGCACTGAAACCCAAGGAAGAACATGTGCGCTTCTATACTTTTGGTACACCCGAGTCCTTCGCAAGACGGATGTCAGCCTCCAGATCCTCCTTGACAGCGTCGAGGACGGAGGAGTCTTCCACGGCTTGCGGCGTCCCACCGAAGTTTGTCTACGAAGTCCGTGTCTCCTTTGCAAACCGAGCGGCTGACGATGTCGACGGTAACCAATGCACTTCTGCTGTTGCAGACTGCTAGCGTCAGTGCAACGGTGCCACTCGTAGAAGATGACTGTTCAAATATGGTCTTGAGGAATTGAAATTGCACTGAGACCCAAGAAAGAGCCTGCGCGCTTATATACCTTTGCCGAGGAAGCTTTGAGAATGTTTTTTGACGACCCTATGATAGATCGTGGATATCAGTCGAGATCGGAAGTTGACTTTTGAAGAAAACCCTATCAAGACTTTCTGATCAACCTAATATCAAAAATAGCATCCAAAATAGCGCTCAAAGAATTTCATGAGCGCCACTTTTAGAAAGAGGTGGAGAAGTGCTAGGTTATCTTCTCAAAATCAGAAAATGAAATTTTAAAAATAAAAGAGATTAATTAAAAGATTGCAAAGAAACGCTCTTCCCCACAGGGTTTACGCAGTTTTTGTAAACTGATTTGTCTTCATTTTTGCCGCCCTTGTCAAAAGAAAAGTTATCAACGAATGGAGCACCAGGACAGGTTCAAAATTGCTCTCATTTATACGTTTCTAAAAAAAGTTTTTAAAGTTTTTAAAAAATTTCAACTAAAGGGAGAGAAATTCCTTTAAAAAAATAAAAGAAAATAAAATATAAAATGAACTAAAGTAAAATAAAATAAACAATACAGTCATCGTGGATATCCTGCTCAAGCAAATTTTCTTCTATAAAGCGTAAATGTTAAAGGTCGGTGTTACTCAATCTCTTTCGGGATTGAGTAACACCGACCTTTAACATTTTATACTATTTTTATATTATATTTTATTTATATATGACCTACTCATTATATTTTTACCAGGGCGGTCCTGAACCTAGAACCCTGATTGGGATAAGCAGGGCTGCCTGCTCACCCTCTGATTGTGACAATTTAAAAACCATTATTCTGAATTCTAATTGTTAGAATCATTTGTAAATCTATACGTAAAGTTATCCTAATTTCACAGTTCTGTAAAAGTTCAAAATTGAACAAAAATGAAACAACATTTGAATAGAATTAGATAGAGTCCGGTGCATACCCATGTCCAAAATCTCTTGCAAAAAAGCTGATCCTTTTAAAATGAGCTGAGTAGACTTTTTTAAATAAACCCCACTTTGCATTAAAAAGTGTTCACTTTCATCTGAAAATGCGACGTGCTCTCCGATAAGCCGATGTTTTCTCGGAGAAGCTTGTGAGGTGCAGTATTCTGAAACCTGATGCACGGAAGAGGCATTTCTATAACTCGTGTTTCTCAATAAACGAACAAGAGTGCATGCAATTCGAAACGAACGGTTCTTCTCCTGCTTTTTCTGGCGAGTCGCTCAACGTCGCCGTCAGACACACACACACACACACACACACACACACACACACACACACACACACACACACACACACACACACACACACACACACACACACACACACACACACACACACACACACACACACACACACACACACACACACACACACACACACACACACACACACACACACACACACACACACACACTTTCAGAATGGCACAGGCGTGTATTTTCAACAAAAGCGTTTCCGAAATTGCTCTGTTCATCTGCACTTCAAACTGAACGTTTCCTAAACCAAAATCCACTTCTTTAATGTGAAAATTAGGATGTTCAGTGAACTTCAAATTAAACTTTGATTCCGAATTTCTTCAAGAAGAGGTAAAAAGGTGTTACACTAGAATTGTTATCCTTTTGTTACGTAAGTGTTTCTATTAGCTTGTCGGATTATGAGCGTTGCTTTTGCTGAAAAAGAAATTTCGCTACGAGGAAAAGATTGACCATACATGAGGTAATCTCCGTTATCATCAGTGGCATGTCGCCAATGCCCTTGCAAAGAGTGGATGCCTCTCTTGAAGAACTCCGTTGGTTGCGACTCGAAGAAGTTGGGCACCCAAATTTCGACTTCGTCACAGCTCTTCAAAAAAAATTCTCTGCCAAGGCGTGCTCCACCAACCGGAAAAGATGGTGCAAGGACAGGGCTCTAAGGCGGATCAGGCAGAATTTCCCAGCCCAACCCCTCAATTTTTGCAACGTGATATTTGCAGCGTGCCGACGAGCGTTGTCATGGAGGAATTTCACAGTTGCTGTGTCCAGTCGTTGTTGATGCAGTGCTTGGATCCACGAGGTTCAGTTGCTCCTTGTAAAGGTCTGCCGTAACTTCTTGGCCTAGATCCAGCACCTCAAAATGCACCACACCTCTACTGTTCCACCAAGCACAGAGCATGACTTTTTTCGTGGTTGTCAGGCTTCTCGATGTCTCCTGATCCTCACCGGGGCTCTGCCATTGCCGGTTTCATGTGGTGTTGTCGTAATGGATCCACTTCTCGTCTGACGTCAAGATGGAGTCATAGAAACCGCTGTTCTTGGTTTTACGGATGAGAAATCCAGCGAGGGCGACTGCCTTCTTCGTCTCGCTGAGCTGATGTGGCACCTATTTCCCACACAATTCGATTTCCTGACTGCATGCAAACGATCTGCAATGGTAGAATGGTGACAAGCAAACATCTGTGCGAGCTCATGTGTGATTTGCGTTGGATCCGACTCGATAGCTACCTTTAACTCCTGGCGATCCATAACTTCAGGACGCCGTTGATGTTCTTCGTCTTCAAGGCTCTGCTCACCGTCTCGGAAACTTCGAAACCATCGCTGGCATTGACGTAGCGATGGAGCTTCGTTACCAAATACTTCAGATAAGATGGGATGGGATTCTGCAGCAGTTCTTTCTTACTTGAAGTCGTTCAGCAAACACTCCCGCACTCGGTACTTTTGCTCTATCATCGTTAATCTAAAAAAATTCTTTAAAAGGGTCAACGAATCGGAACGAAACTTTGGCGAAAGATGCCTTCGAAAACGCTTGTTGAACGCGTACATGACCCAAGAAATGATAATGGCAGAGAAATAGCAAATCGAAAGCAGGCGACATTTATAATCCGGCAACCTAATAGACAAACGTTAAGAAGAACAATTTTTCTGCTGCATGTTCCACTAACAGACCGTTCCTTGCCGTCGTCCAGAACGCTGTGACATTTTGTACATCAATGGCCCAAATGCTGTTAGCGTAAAGTTAACAACCTTTATTATTTGAACGATCGATGATAAAGGACGGCGATCTACTTAATCTTTTTTGGGATGCCCAACGCATTCTATTAGAAAGTTACCCAGGTTCTGTCGTTTTTTTTACTACCGTGGTTTCAAATGTTGTGAACTCGGACATGCTTTGTAGTTTCGGAGTGGTTTATATATTTTCTAAACGCGTATTTTCTCCCCTATTCAGAACCACTTTTGATTTGGTTTAAAATGTGCTCCTTAGATTTCTCAGGGCTTGGAAAAAGCTGGACAAGATGCGCCTTCGCGCCATTTTTTTGTGGCAGTTCAAACTTGGGCGTAAACAGCAGAAACAGCTCGAGACATCAACACCGTATTTTGGACGAAGGTAACTTGCGTACTCAGGGTGGAGCGGTTGTTCAACAGACTCCGAAAACGAGACGAGAAACTTACAAATGACCAACACAGCGGGCAACCTTCGGATATAATAGGGGGGGGGGCAAAAGTAATGAGACTCTCCATTCCGTGTCCATATATCTCGTGACTGCAGTCTGGTTTCATGCTTATCGTATTTGTATGTTTGCTGCTACCTACTGAAGGCCACCTGAGAAGTTACCACTTCCGCCCTTTACAGAAGCATGCCAAAACCACAGTCTGTCTCATGCCGAAACCCCAGCCTGACGAGTCGACCTGTGTCGCGCAAATCTCTCCCGACTCCCAACCCCGAGCAGCCTGAACTCAATCTCAATCGCAGGATAAGAAGTACGTCTTCTACCTTAACCCTGCCAAGCAGCCAGTCTGGGTGAAGCCGTTGCCGACCTTCGTTCGGCGAGATGTTCACGGCGCGAAGCACTTTCAGAGCTTTTGGGTCTGCGCCCATGGACCGGTATACTGGAAGCTGTTTATCAAAAACACGACGATGGACACCAAGGCCATGGTAAACGAAATAGAAGAGATGGACCTGCGACTCGAACTTATTCAGTAGCAGCGCGTCAAGAAGGTCCTCCTCTTCGACAACGCCGCACCCCATCGGAAACAAGTGACCACGGATAAGCTTGGCCAGCTAGGCTGCGTTCACATGCTTCACCCACCGTATTCGCCGGATATCTCTTCATGCGACTATCTCTACTTCTTGAGCCTACAGGACTTCCTGATCGGAAGGGACACAAGAGCCCAAGCAGACCTCGACAACCATAACGAGCAGTTGATCAACACCAGGCCCAAACAGTTCTGGAAGGATGGGATCAGGAAGTTGGCTGAGCGATGGCAGCAAGTTATTAATGGCATACACATTCCTCAGCATCGTTAATTTGTAATTGAGTTATAAAGAGATAAAGATTTTTTTTTTCAATTTGTCTCATTACTTTTGCCTCCCCCCCCCCACCGTAATAGACGACGACCAGTTGAAGACGCTAATTAAAGCGAATCCGCGAGCAACTCTTCAGGAGTTGGCTTCTGGATTAGGAGTATCAGCTAAATCAGTTTGCACTGACTTCTCGATGACTAAACGATAGTGCCCGAGGTAAAAAGAGTAGATGGAAGGATGCCTGCTCCCATTACACATTAGCGATGTTTTTTCAAAGGAAATATCGAGCTTCCATTTTTCGGACCACTTTAGCAGGGCATCTAACGCTTTTTGAAGAGCACCACAATTGTTTATTGGGTAAATCTTAGAGTCGCCTGCAAACCGTCCATATGAGGAAGATCGGAAAGAGAAAGTTGGACAAGAGCATGATGCAGAATCTGCTCTCGAAGAATTCATCGCTTCTAGATCTTCGGAGTTCTATGTTGTTGGAATAAATAAAGTAATTTCCCGTTGGCAAAGATGTATGGATTGTAATGGTTTTTATTTCGACTGATAAGGTTATGTTTGCGCCGAGATATTTACATCTGAAGTAGAGGTCAAAAAACGACAGAACTTTGGTAACCACCTAATACTTCAAAGGGATATCGTGCAGGTGATTTGAATGCGTATTTGCGTATGCAATGACTTGAGGTGGCCAGCCGATGAACAAGTCAGCGCTTTATCCTTCCCAGACGAGTCTGGTACCAACTCACCGATCCGGGAGTGACCTAGGGCTTGGTTGGTCTGAGCGGGAAATCCGAACCGTGAACCTGATATGCATCGTGTTTTTGGTAACACTTCGAACCCTCTTCATCACTGACGTGCTGCACACCCCCAGGTCCCGATTCGCTGCACAGAGCCCCAAGATCCGAGTGCTTTTTAGGGAATTATCTCATTACGCAAAGTGCCTTTGTCGAGCCCAGCACCACGAAGGCGTCTCCGTCGGTGAGCGGTGGTTGGTGAAGTCCATGGTCTCGTTCGTTCTTCTGCTTCGCAACGCATATCAAAGAGCTCAGATTGGCCATAAATCATCGCATGGCGTTCATATGTCCCAGATTTCATCCTGCTGAGAAGTAACATCTCTTCGTGAAAAAACTCAGATGAACGACTTGATAAGGCACTGGTGATGAGGTCAGCATTCGGTTCAGCAGCCCCGTCCTCGTCCAGGCTTCTAACCATACGTTTAGAACCTTTCCTTCTTTCAACATGGACCAACGACAACTATATGGTAAGCAAAATTCCACACCAGTGAGTTTATAAAGTTTATAGATTTTCTTTGGGGCATTAGTTAAATTCTTGTTCGCTTTCGGATTTGACTCGGCACCTTGCCTTTAATTCTCTCTTAGCAACAGAAATTGCAAGCAATTTCTATCTAAGCAGGAAACGTTTTAAGAGATCTAACAAAAAAAACCTAATTTTTACATTTAGATTCATCTCAAAGGCTTATGCATTGATGTCTCGAAAACGACTACACTGCTTCTTTTAACAGAAGTTCTTTAATTCTTTAAAGTGCCGAAATCCGAAAAAGCTTCAGTTTGCCATACAAAGCGATTGCGTCATGTACCTGTACAGAACGTACCGATGTTTGCGTGATTAACGGCAGAATTAATTCCACTAACGTGAGAATGTGAGGCTGTATGTAGCTGCTCATTCCTGCCCATGAATCTGCTAATATTCAAATTTAAACTCATCCCCGCCCTGACAGCATGTAATAGGGAGACCAAAAGTAATGAGACTCTCCATTCCGTGTCCATATATCTCGTGATTGCAGTCTGGTTGCGTGCTTATCGTATTTGTATGTTTGTATGCTACCTACTCAAGGCCACCTGAGAAGTTATCATTTCGCCCTTTCCAGAAGCATGCCAAAACCGCAGTCTGTCTCATGCCGAAACCCCGTCTGACGAGTCGACCTGTGTCGCCCAAATCTCGCCCAATTCCCAACCCCGAGCAGCCTGGACTCAATCTTAACGCAGAATGAGAAGTACGTCTTCTACTTAACCCTGCCAAGCAGCCAGTCTGGGTGAGGCCTGTTACCGACCTTCGCTCGGCGAGATGTCCACGGCGAGAAGCACCTTCTGAGCTCTTGAGTCTGCGCCCATGGACCGGTATACTGGAAGCTGTTTACCAGAAGCACGACGATGCACTCCAAGGCCATGGTAAACGAAATAGAAGAGTTGGACCTGCGACTCGAACTTATTCAGTCGCAGCGCGTCAGGAAGGTTCTCCTCTTCGACAACGCCGAACCCCATCGGGAACAAGTGACCACGGATAAGCTTGCCCAGCTGCGTTACGTTCACATGCTTCACCCACCGTACATCTCTTCATGCGACTACCACTGCTTCTTGAGCCTATAGGACCTCATGGTCGGAAGGGACGCAAGGACCCAAGCAGTCCTTGACAACCATATCGAGCAGTTGACCAACACCAGGCCCAAGCAGTTCTGGAAAGATGTGATCAGGAAGTTGGCTGAGCGATGGCAGCAGGTCATTGACCTTAATGCCATACACATTCCTCAGCATCGTTGACTTGTAGTTGAGTTATAAAGAGATAAAGAATTTTTTTTCAATTTGTCTCATTACTTTTGGCCTCCCTAATAGATGGTCTATCAATCAAACAACATTGTGATGTGTTCCTCGAATGCATGGACGCAATCTCTTAGCTCGGCATAATAAATCATTTTCACTTTCTGCTTACTGAAGCAGAATTGATCATAGCTTTGTGGCAAAAAATGTCTACCAATTGGGTTACAGTTGAATTCGCACTGTCATACCACATCACCAGCTTAGCTAAATTTCTAGAAGAACAGTGAATACAGTGCGACATCAGTGAATCTCTCGAACGACCTCCAAAGAGGGAGTGGTGAGCCAGAACACCATGCACTCCTTTACGACTAGGATAGACATCCACATTTACGAAGCTTTGTAGATGAGCGGCAGTTACATCGTGATACACGGCACTTGCTGACCACTTCAGGTTACTCTTCAAGGCGTGAGTTTTACCAGCCGGCGAGTGCTCCGTCTGCGTGGTTTGGTCATAGACATGAAGTGGTAACGAGGAAAGCACCCTTGAATCGGGAATACGTCTAGTGTTTGACTATCGTGTGCGATACCCTCTTCGATCGTTGTCATAGTTGTCGTTCAGAAAACCATAACTGACGACTGCAGCGTCGTTGAGCCACTACTAAAAGGTCTTGTCAGGCTATCTACACTCATACTTCGATGGTCATCAGCAGGTGTTGTCCCAGCGTGGACAACAACTGTTCCGCTCGATGTCTGGCGACTTGCGTCCTGTGAGGCAGCCCGCGCTCCCTAAGCGACCTCGATGATGTGCATGTCCATCTTGTCGGTGGTCCTTCCAGCGACTTCTTCTTGTTCCTTGGAAGTGGTCCGGTAACTCGTTGATTCCTTCTCTTTCTTCATATCAGCCCCAATCTTAATTTCAAAGACGCTGCTATCTGTACAGAAATTCTAAAAATTGACCACACTTCAAGGTTTAAAGAAGACTTTGAAGCTACACTTTTGCATACTAAAAGGCAGCTATCCGTTTCAGGTTGTGACAGTAATCTTTCTCAATTACTCGTTATTTGAATGCATTCATGAATGCAGAAAAACAAATTTATCCAATGTAGATACCCTCCAAACCGCTCCGAACATTCATTTCATTCAAAAAACTCGTTACGCGTTTTCATACGCTTATAAATTTTGATCCCAGTTTCAATCCAAGCAGCTTTGCTATAGCATCCTGTTCTCTAACTTATTCCTAGATGTGATGCTAGTGATTGGATGGCGTTTGGGGTTTCGGCGTTGGGGTCTACCTTTTCATCATGTGATTGGGTTATTCCTTGCCACCTCAACCGAATCTTTCTTCTTTTCTCCTTATTTTCTACGGGCGGTGGATCTTCTCTTGAATCATGGTGCGCTCTCGGTGTGAGTAGTTATACCTAATCTTATTTTCTGGCGCTCTTTCCATGTCTCTTGCACTATTTTTTTCATGGCTTTTTAGCAAATTCTGGTGGTGTCTTACATAATACACCATCAACAAATTACTTCAAGAAGTTTTCCTGCCTACAAAATGCCCAAGCTTCAGCCGGAACGATTCGATCTCCACAGAATTATTGCGCTCCGAACACGCCCGCGCGTGCAGTTTCAGAGCTGTCGCGCCCACTCGATTGATAGGCTCAGTTCTGTATGCATTGTTCATGGCGCACTCCAAAGACAAGCGGACAGTCTTGGAGCAATTTCTGATTATGACGACTGGGGATTTTCAATAAAACTCTCTAAACGCTCGCTCTATAAGTTGTCGCGCCCACTCGATTGATTCCGTCGGGCCTATACGCATTGTTCAACTCTACTGAGATTTATATGTCAAAAGATAGAGCTTGGGCTGCTGAGCTCAAATATATGTTTATTTTTACAAGTACCTAATTTTTCAAAAAGTTATTTAAAAAGCCGCTTTGGAACGCTTCAAATCGGCTTTTTCGGCAGTTTACCAAAGGACATGCGCGGTACTGTAGCAATAATTCTAAACACCTAAAACATGCTTGTTTACGTTTAATTTTCATTCGTCACGTCCAATGTCAACGAGAGGAGCTCAGATTGGCTTACATCAGCAACTCCACCTTCGTCCCCTCCCTTACTGATGAGCACAGAGGCACGATAGTCTGTTTGATTTTTGTCAAAGGGCCCGTGCGAAACGAAAACCAAAATATTCTTGGCTTTCAATACTTTTACAGTTAAAGTGCGTTTTCATAATTAATCCATCGGTCGTCTTTTCGTCGAAGCAGTTCGCCAGCCCGACAATCCTTCGACCTTCCCAAATGCTGATGTGAGTCCATTAAACGAGATTTCTCGCCCAAGTCTCGGATTCGGAACCGGACCTGCTATTGCTCGCGCAATGTTGCCTTCAGAGCACTGCCTTTTAAAGCACGATGTATCGACTGCATCGAGGAAGGTGATGCCGTCTTGCCAGGCCAGGTTTCAGTAAAGTACACAATGCTGACAGTACAGACGCGTTGAAGGTCGTTTTCGTAAGGTCTTTTCTCTGGTCACTAGCTATAAGGCAAGAATTGAATAGAAGGCTCGCTTTATATTCATGTTACTCGTCCATGCTACGATTCACGATTTAGGCGCGCCTTGCGAACAAATTGCAAAAAAGCAATGACTTTAGGGCACAATCTGTTTAGAAGCCTTTCCACAAAAAAGGCTCCGTCTTGGCCAACCCTATAGTACGTACGTTAGCCCGACACTTGAGTATGGAACAACAATATTGTATCCAGTTAGGAAGAAAAACATACTTGAACATGTAAACGTCCGAAATAGCTTCACTAGAAAACTGAATATAAGGAAATGTGGCTTTGATTACGGTGCTATTCCCAATAGTAAAGTAGGAAGAAAACAACTTGGACTACAGACACTTTCACACAGACCAAGGATATACGAACTTTTAATGGTTTACGAAATGCTCCATGGTTTCTGTGAACTTGAGAAACGCAGCTTCTTTATGGTGAGGCCATCTAGAACCCGAGGTGGAGCACATAATCTTTCCATGAATACTACAAAATCTTCAGTTTGGCATAATTTTTTGTTAATAGAGCAGAAACGTTTCGTTTTCCGAAACACCCGAAGAAATAGAGGCGTCAAGTGTTGTACATCGCAGGCACAACGTTGGAGGCTCCCAAAATTCTTCTTTTTTCAGTCGCACAAAAGCTATACAAAAACCACGAATATTTTGGCATTTATTGACAGCCGTAAACCAACATCTCGCTAAGAACGGATTTTTAGGTCAGGCTAGAAGTACTTGTACATATAAATGAACTGATCCGTCCGTCGGCACATACGTCTTCGCGGTTCGAATATATAAAACGTGGTAAAAGCACAGTTATTCCATACCAGCTGAAGCCATTTATTGAGAATGCTAGTCGATTCATCAAAAATTATAGGACATAACGTGGCAGAACTGGTTTGTTCTTCCTTCCGTTCTTCGTTTATTTCTGTATGTTAGTTGTTGCATATTTCCTCTAATTATCATACTTTCGCATAGAACAGTAGCCAATGTCACACGGGTGTCATTATATTTATTTATTTATTTATTTATTTATTTATTTATTTATTTATTTATTTATTTATTTATTTATTTACACGAGTACAAGTAGAATCGTGTGGGAACTGTAAAAATCACCAAGCGATAAAATCAAATGCAACCTACACATATTATCCTGGTGAAAAAGTAATTGATGGACGACGTCTCAAGGAATCAGTAAGTTATGACTTCAGATGTGATTTCAGGAATTTTTTAAAAGCTTCGTAATTCCCAGAAAGATTCTGTCTTCTCCGAAGCTCCTCAAATGAAGGGTCCTATGCAAGAAAAAGAAGCGCCTACAATTCCGCTTGCCTCTTCCAGCATCGTATTACACTTTACTGTACAACCACGAGTGTTAGATGCTCTCAACGTCACTAGGTCGGTGAGTTTTATACTGCTTTCATCGTTAGCAATTTTGTGAAAGAGCAATAGGTCAAAATTCTCCTTCATCTAAGCTCAAGAGTATCCAGCCCAAATTCACGATTCCTGATTTTACTTGACGGAATTTGGTCAGATGCAAACCCCAGGTTATGTATCATAAGCTTCCTGGTGAAGCTGTTTTGAACCCGTTCTGTAACATCGCTAGCCTTTCTTGTCTAAGAGTTAAAAACTGGCATACCATACCACTTCCGATTGCATTGTTCTTTCCTTGGATTTTAGCCACGTAATAAACAGGAATAATAGTAATGCTCGCTTTCTACGAGATTTTCTATTTAGAAAACGGATTGTTCATCATATTTCCCGGATAGACGTATGAATCAACTTGCTGTAGAATGGTTCCTAATAGCTTCACCGTTCCTGTCTCACACCACTGGTTACCAGATGCGGAGAGCAAGCGTTGGACGGCATTGCCTAGGATTAAATATGACTTTTACTTTGTTCACGTTCATTTTCGAGCCGATCTTCGTCCACACCACGTGAAGTCCGTTTATCATTGTTTCCTTCTCGAAGGCGTTGTTTGATATCAAAGCGATATCGTCGGCTAAAGGGCTCCGCACACTTCTGCGGCGTTGCCGCAGCCGGCAGCCGGCAAAAGTGGGGCGGAGCCTTCAAGTTGCGGCGCCGTCGCAGCGCACTCCAGTCGGGACCTACTCGCTCCGAAGGAAACGGCGCTCCGGTGAGCAACGCGCGCCCGAATCAAATCAGCTGACAATATCTCGGTTGACCATTGAAGGAGGTATGTCCGAGTCCGAAACGCTAGAACAGACGACGAATCATGGATTAGAAAACGATGCGCTCCTTGAACCCAGTACTGACTTTGCCTACAGCGTTTGGTACTCCATTTCCTTATAGCAGGCGACGGTTTGTCATGGTTCCTTCATAACGGTAAACATGCGCCTATATACTCCAAGTAACGGACCTCCCACTAGATTTTACCATGAACTTGTATTAAGCTAGCACCCAAGAATTTACAGTGAAGCAAGAAACCAGAGGGACAAAACGCTTACGTCGTCAAATCGCCTATCGACAACCGTTTTCGGTTTTTTCAATTCAATTTTCTCTTCATTGTAGCTGAGGCTCTTGAAAAGATCTGCCTCTATATGCTAGAAATGAGGGATAAAACTAAAGTACTGCTGCATTAACGCTCCCAATTAATGGAATACGAGAGAAGAGCAATATTCCTGAACGAGGCGTCGAAAAATAATCAGCTGATTGGCTCTATCGATCAGCTAACTTAAAGGACGCGTGTATCTTCATTTGAGTTTCCCACCGCGATCGGGGCTAGAGCGCAGACAGTCTCACCTGCGGCATTGCCGCACCGACCGCAACAATGATTTCAATCATTGTTGCCGTCGGTGCCGTCGATGCGGCAATGCCGCAAAGGTGTGCGGAGCCCTTAACGGAGGCTACTGATCTTCTTCCGGTCAATGAGGTGCGACGGATTTTCCCAGTCTAGGCTAGTCATAGATTCTGTATGAATGTATGACTAACGTAGCGCAGTTGTGAGCAATTCATGAGAAACGATGTCTCTCCCTTCTCAGCGTGAATCATCAGATTTCACTTCATCAGCTGAATAGTTCGAAAAACACGATAGATACTGTCTCCTTGCCTTGCTCACTTTTCGGTGAAATTCATCAGATTCACTTCTACAGCCGGAGAGTGCCGCAAATATTCTCCGAGTAGATGTATTTACGCGTTAGGAAATGCTATACCTTCCAGAACAGCTTCGGTTTCTATGGAGTCGAAGGCTTTTTTGTGGTCCACAAACGTGAGGACAAGAAGAAGATATTCGAAACTTCTTTCATTGTGCTGCGCGAGTGGTTGAATGTTGTCCAAGGATAAGAACTGATTTGCCCTTTCTTACTATCAGCTACAGGTTCCAAGTTGATCCGCACTAACCCGTTATCGTGCGCCGATCTGGTTAGCTTAGTTTGTAGCTAGTAATAAACCGGTCACGTTTATGAGCGCATTCATCTGCTCTACTACCGCTATTACTGCCTCATGGTCGCTATATCATGTCGCCTTTCCTTATCCATTCCTATTAGGTTGTAACGAAATAAATGGCACTAAACCACTGTAAATTTAAACAGTTGATATCTCGGCTTGTAGGCAAGTTTATTAATCGAAATAAAAACCTTCTGATTCTACACATCTTTGCCAACGTGAAACAAGCTTTTTTTTATCCCAGTGGCATAAAAATCAGAAGTTCTGGAATTGACGAAATCTTCGAAGGCACTTTCAGCATCCTGTTGGTATTTGAATACTTTCCCTGCCAAGAAGTCGCCAAGATGCTTGAAGAAATGGTAGTCTGTTGGGGAGAGGTCGGGAGAAAACGGAGGATGTGGTAGAGTTTCAATGCTCAGCTCATTCAATTTCTGCAACGTCATTCGTGCTACATGGGGGCGAGCATTGTCGTGCAGAAGAAGAACTCGCCTTCGGTTTACCAAGGCCGGCCGGATATCCTTCACTTTTTCATCATTTCTTCAATTTCAATGCAGTACTTCTCTGCCGTGATGGATTCACCGGGAGGGAGGAAGCTGTGGTGAATAATTCCCAGCGAACACCACCATACTGTCACCATTACTTTCTTTTGGTGCAATTCCGGCTTCGCAAAAACCTTGGGGCTCTCATCGCTGTCCACCCAATGTGCCGATCGTCGCCTGTTGTCGTACATTATCCATTTCTCGTCACAGGTTACGATGCGATCAAGGAATGGGTCCGTTTCGTTCCGTAGAAGCAGTGCGGGCGAGATCTCATATCGTCGGTTTCTTTGCTCCTCAGACAGCTCGTGAGGCACCCATCTTTCCAGCTTTTTGGTCTTTCCAATTTCCTTCAGATGCCGGGCAGCTGTGTTGTGACTGACGCCAAGGACCTTCGCTATCTCCCTGGTACCTTTGCGTGGATCCTCCTCTACCACATCTCTCAGCTTGTCCTCATCAACATCACTATGCCTCCCACGACCTTCATGTTCTTCCAAGCTCTCATCTCCATTCCGGAACTTCTGATACCAACGATACGCCGTCCGAATTGTGGAACATCCTTGACCGAATGCGGCGTTGATCTTCTCGTCCGCCTCCTTAGCGGTAGTGCCCAGCTTGAATTCATACAAGTAAATGCCTCGGATTACCCTTTTGTCCATCTGCAAAAAGTCAATAAAACTCTAAAGTTTTCCCACTTTTACATAGAAAATTTGGCACTCTCCGGTAGAGCAAAGTTTGCGCCTCTAAAGGATATGTCACATGTTGCGGTATGTTCTTGATCAAACGCGTAAAGACGCGCCAAAAAATGGCGCGAGCCAGTGCCATTTAATTCGTTACAACCTAATATTTTTTCTTGCTGTAAAAGAAAATGTCCTTCGATCCTCAATCATGCTGGAGAATGAAAACATGTTGCACCCAATACCGATAGTGGGGGAGAACACCACAGCTGAGATTTCGCGGGATTAGAGATCGTGGATCGCTGTAACGCTGTAACGCATAACGCTTCATTCGGGTTGCATCTAATAAAAAACACCCATAACGATGTTTGTTGTATTCAAAGCTCTGGCGCCGGGCTGGACTCGAACCATCACCTTCTGCTGGCCTTGCGGGGAACGCTGCACGCCATTGCACCATCGACGCTGTTTGATTGAGCGCAAAAACTAAAAAGAAGCACCAAGTAAATATGAAAAGGTGAAGAAATGAAATAATAGGAAAAAGAAATAAGAATAGAAAGTTCGGAGATTGCAAGTAAAAAGACGTGATACATATGTACTTACTTTGATACTTTGATGGTCCTTTTGTCGGCTGGAGGTCTTCTCAGCGGCGACCCCAACTCTTCCAGACCGCTCGATCTCTGGCTGTTTGCATCCAGTGAGGCAGACTCCGCTCTCTGAAAGATCTTGAGAATGAGTCTGCCCATCGCGTTGGCGGTCGTCCCAGTGGTCTCTCATGGTCTCTCGGGAGCCATTCTGCGACACGGAGACTCCATCTATCGTCCTTTCGTCGAAGCAGGTGTCCGGCCCAGGGATATTTGGACTTCTTCATGTACTGCAGCGGGTCTGCTAATTGCGACTTCTCCCGTAACTCCAAGCTTCGTAGGCCTTCTCGCCATTGCTGACGAAGGCTTGTCCTCAGAAGACATCTCTCCAGTGTATGATGCGTAGTTTGCATCGCTCTGGCGATTGTCTTGTTGTCGGGCCGGGTTTCCGTCGCGTAACACATCGCAGGCAGTACAGAGGCGTTGAATATCGAGGCCCTGAGGCCGGCATCCTTGACCTGATCGGTGACTTCGCGAATCGAACTGAAGGCTGCCCATGCTGCGCGTCTCCTGCGGGCGATTTGAGGAGCGAAGTCGTTATCCATGTTCAGCTCTCTTCCCAGATAGACGTAGGAGTCGACCTGTTGTGGAGCGACTCCATTTAACCTTACGAGTCCCGTGTCACCCACTGGTTGACCACAAATTGCGTTTTGGACATATTCATGTTCAATCCGATCTTCATACCTGCCACATTGAGCTCGTTCAGCATTTCCTCGACTTCTGCCGTGCTGGTAGAGATCAGAACAATATCGTCGGCGAAGCGAAGGTTGCTGATCCGTTTACCGTCGACAAGCTAGCCTTTATTGTCCCAGTTCAAGTCTTTCACGGCATCCTGAAGTGCCGCTGTGAATAGTTTGGGAGAAATCGTGTCTCCCTGCCGCACTCCTTTCCCAATAGGAATTTTAAGCTTTCGATCGAACAGCTGGATGGTGGTCGATGTGTTCGAGAAGCATTCGTCGAGAAGTCGGATGTAGGGCGATGGTATACCAGCATGTACAAGCGCGTTCAGAATGGCGTTGATTTCCACAGACCCCTTCATGTGTCACCTCATCGTGGTGAAGGGGTGAACATCACTTAGTGATGGCTAACGGCACAAATGGTGACGCAGTACACGATGCTTTGTCGTGTATGGGCGGCTCTCACGTATCCCTGGCCAGGAACATGTGAGTAACCAGACCACCGGTATGGCTCAAACAACTAAACCCTCGCCCCAGTCCTCCGCGCGCCGGAGGTGGACTTCTACGAAAGACGTGATATAAAACAATAAGGTCCTCAGTAAGGAGGGAGGTCTTTGACGAAAACAAGCAAAAATTAGCTCACGTATTTTTTTTTATAACGAATACATATACAAATGCCATTTCATAGGAAGATAAACGATAATAAACGGTGGGATGTATTGATACGAACCTCAAACTTGAGTAATTGAACCTTTCAAACTGTGCAAAGATGTGTGTATTTTTGTCAATCGCTTTTGTTGTACTGTTGACAATGTCTAGCTCTATACAAACAACATTTCTTCGCGACGTCCTGGTAACGTGCACTGCGCAATCTTTTATTTCGACACTAAAAACTGCTACCGTTGTGCACTCTAAAATAGAATTTCTATGATAAATTTTAAAAAGAAGTCATAAATTTTTCTTGAAAATGCTCTCATCGTTCTTAGAAAGCATTTGGTTTTATTTGGAAGAAGCTTGTTTTGATTTGCAAGATGTCCAGTTTGATTTTAAAAGCGTCAATTTCACTTAGAGTGGTGTTCAGTATAGCTTGAAAAATGTCGATTTTCATAGGAAAATCGTATAGAAGGGTATTTAAAAAGACTTTTAAAGGAATTGTCACAGGTCACTGTTGTTACACAGCAACCCTTGGCAGCAGGCTGCATACCAGTTCTCTTGTTTGCCTGCCAACTCATAGTTACCAAACGACCCGACATGTATGAAGAATGAGCGTACACCTTTTGCTGAGGGACAAACCCACAACACACCACTCTTTCCCGCCTTATTTGGCGACCTGTCTCTCTTCCATTCGTCTCCTTGTCAAATAGCCGAAGACGTTCTGGCCGTCGCCGTCAAGTGGACGCGAGCTGAGTGCATCTGAGTGGCCTCCGATGGCATTTCCTGATCCGCTTCCGTAGGAAGAGACCGGAAATGACGGCAGGGTCAATGAATAAGTGTCCTTTGTTTAAAAAACGAGAGATACTAAGGTTCGTCGAAAAAGACCTACACTCCAGCATTAAGACATATTCCTTACTTGTACAGAAAGCTCGTTTACAGAAAATGTCGCGATTAGCGGAGAACCAAAAGGACGCTTATTCATCAACTTATCCATTAATTCTGACTGAACTTCTATTCTTTTCTTAGGGTGCTGGTAGCGCAGTCAGACAAGTCCTCAGCTACTTTTCTTTTTTCGCGGTACTCATGCATAAAAAAGTCGGATTTGGTACTAAACGGGCTTGTTCTTGCATCGAGATTGTACGTGAAAATGCCAAATGCAAAGCCAAAGCATAGTTTCGGTGCTTAACATCACAGGCGTGGAGGAGCTGCCAAAAGGATTGGTCCATGTCGCGAATGTGGGCAGCAGAAGATGGTGGAAGCACGCCAGCCAATGGCTGTGGTTTGCTGGTGTGCCATAAGAAGGGATTGTGCCGCGCACTCGTTCCATCCATTGCGTTGTCTATTGGAATAATAGTGTACTTGCTGTTCACATTGGTCCATATGATATGAATTTAGAAACAAAAGCGTTTATAATAGTAGAAGCCCAACATCACTCTCCAACCTTCAGTAAACAGCATTTGTTTTGTTTTATTTATTTATGCATAAAACGCGCCCATCTCAAGGAAGGGAACACTAACAGCATCAATCAAACAAGCGTTGTAGTTTCTAGACGGGTGCACGGCACATCCTCTTTACACGAGCAATTCTTTCTTTGTGTTGGAAGAAGCCAAGACAATTTTTTGATCAGAGGAGTAAAATTCCTTTGCTCATTCAAAATGTGTACACATTTCTTCCAAGGGTGCACTACATATAAATTTTCTACACAAAATTTCTTAAGACGAAAGAAAACTTTATGTCCTTTATGTTGAAGCTTTTATGCTTATTTTCTACGTTTGCCTGTTTTGTTTTTGCTTTTTGCTTAAGAAGAGGTCAGTATTGGAATTGGATGGGTATAGGGATCAGGGCTTTCTAGCTTCTTTTTCTAGTTGGCCTACTACACAATTTGGTTTCCCTAATCTATGAAGGCGTTTGATTTCCGTGCACGTTCGGTTTCGATCGCATGCAAGTCAGATTTTCTAAGCGACCCTGACAGGTTTTCTAGCAGTCACCTCTTGCGTTGAGCTGTGAATACCACATTGACAGGTTTCTGGGATTGAATGCCCTTTACGATTTCAGCGAACACCTGTACATACGGCAGAGTACGATTGCGAAAACGGCTACATTTTCAGAATATCCTTTAACGCCAGAAGAGTTCAGATAGTATGCAGGTGGTGAACTTGGTTTTCGAGTGGTGTAAACATCAACGGCGGTCAAAAGTTCTGCAGCAACGTCAGCTCTATCCCAATCGGGGGGGGGGGGGGGGGGGGAGGGGATGTTGTGATTTGCATCTCAGGTCACTTGCTTAGGATTCTACGAAACCTTCAGCTGCTATCTCCTCATGTGAAGGCTTTTATTCAAAGTCAGAGGATGTGGTAGTGTGCATAGGATAACGCACACAACTGACACTTTACTGTTGCTCCCTCCGTCGACTAGGATAGATCTGCTACTCCTGATTTGTGACTGAATTCTGCAATTCTTCAATGTTTTGGCAGTGACTTTGACGTTATCGTATGGGGGAGGATGCTCCCTCGGCAGTTTTCGAACTTATACCTGCTTTCGGGGATCCTAAAGAATGTGTCAAAGAGGGCCTTGCCGTGAGCAATTCTGTTCTAATTTATTTACCTTTGGTATGCCGCAGTTGGCAGGGAGCGCCGAATTTGGTTTCAAGTCGATCCATTGTAGGTTCGAGTCGCCGGTGCGGTGACAAAGCTGTCCATCCCACTTTACTCGAAAAATTGGTGCATTCGAGGAAGGATGAACAATTGTCTATCAGTTACCGACCGCAAGTCCTTATGTGGGCTAAATACGCTTTTAGATGCCTCCAGGAGAAGTATCACCTGCATTCCCGTTGATCATGGACTTGCTCGAGCGGACGCCATCAGCGTCTCCATTCGTCCCTGCCGCGTGCCAGAGTGTCCCAATAGATCCTCCCGCTCGACTGACACGAAGAGCGTCATATCGGTCTTTCAGTGCTTTCACGAAGAAGTCCAACCAACGTGTTGGTGGGCTCCTGCTGTACCCTTGACATCCCACGGAATCCAGTCGCTGATGGCTCTCGTCCAACGAGTGTCTGCCAAGCGCATTGCGTGGCCGGCCCACCTAATTTTCGACCACTTCGTCTATGCGACAGCGTCTCTCCTCTTCACGTTAACTATGCTCTTAAATCCATGATATCCCGCAAAAAGTTAGATCCGAAGCGCATCCTAAAATGGATTGATTACTGTCTTTCACGTTTCCGCTTCGAGGGAAAGTTTTCGAGATTGAGTGTGGTCTGTCACAGCTAGGATATTTCTAGTATAGATTAAAGAGCTGATCTGTCCATATGTCTCCGTCCGTATGTCAATCTGTCTGTCTGTTCGACCGTCTGTGTATCTGTCTCTCGGTCTGTCAATGTATCCGTCCGTCGCAAACTGCTTCAATATGTAGACAGAAGGAAGATTTACATTTCATTAACATTCCATACTGATTTCGCTTCATACTCAACCAGTAACCCGTTCCATACTTCCATACTGACTTCATTCCATACTTAACCAGTCTGTCTGTCTATCTCTCTGTCTGCATACTAGTTTGTATGTCTGTCTGTCTGTCTGGCTCTCCGTCTGTTTGTCTGCCTGTCCATCCGACCGTCACAACTCGTAGTGTATGAAAGCAGACTTCTTTACGTGGTAACCACGCGAATATCTTGACCAGTGGACAGACTTTACAATATGTGATCAATATTGATCCATTATCGATTGATTTTATCGACGTTTTTCCTACTTTGATCGTTTGAGGTGGGAATCACTTGAAACAAAGCACGATGGGCAGGCTTTATATTTATAATAAATAAATAATGGAGGTCTTATCAGTTAGTAAGCCTCAGCCTGTAGTGAGACTTGCCGTTAGATTTGCTCACCCCTGGCAAAGGATAAAACATGGAATGCGCCGTGTATTTTACTTCTACCCAACTGACCTATACATGCAATGATTTGCTGTGGCTAGTCAATAGATACATCTGTTTTTTATCATTCTCAAACAAGGCTGGTATCAAAGAGAAGATCAAGCAGAGGTGAAGAGTATGGCTGGCCTGAACGGAAACCAAACCTTGAATCATTTTTGGGTGCAGACGAGAGTGTGGACCCCCTCTCAATGCGCTACCCGTAGTCAATGCAACGAGAAGAGTCAGTAATATCTTTGCTGTTCTATAAGGTGAATAATTTGGATCGTATCCCAGACCTGAAAAAGGCCTAAGCTCTGAGACGTCGTCGGCAACCAGATCTGCCAACGATCAGCTTCAGATTCCGAAGGCAGGATAATCGACATGGTGAAGCTTAGCGAACCAGCAACCTTGAAGAGACTTAAGCGGTCTGCTCTAGTTCGCCTTCTAGTCCCACGTCCATTCAACGAGACTTTATGGAGGTGCACTTCGGCGGCGATGAACTCGTCGTTGTAGCAAATCTGCTGCGCGAGTAATTTGTGCCCGAAAAAATCGAGGTCAGCGCCATAAGTGTGAGCCTCTCGCTCTCGATCGTCGCGCCTCCTCGACGTCGTCATCGAGCCTCCTCTCGGCCTGGCGACGACGTATTTGTACTTATTATATTTCCGGGCTCCGAAGTGGACACTGTCTATTGACGACGGAACGACGGTGGTCGGACGGTCGTCTCGCTCGGCTGTCACAATGAGCGGAGCGCGCCAATTAGGCTGCTGACCGCCGTCGGGCGCCAGGCGCCATCCCGCCTCAGCCAAACCAACAATCCGACGCGGACGACGACGTCAGCGTCACAAAAGAAACTCTTCCACCACGCGACCCCCTCGCGGCGACTACCCCTCCGCCGTGCCTTGAAACCACACCCACAATTATCGCCGGCTACCGGTAGTTGCACTTCCGTCGCCGTATTTCGCTTCCTTCTGCATGGTTAGGGTCATCACCTTCCCCTAGGGTTGCAGCACTACTGTTCTATAGAGGAAGGTGTGTCTTGTTCCCGAGCTGGTGCCATGATGTGTGACGTTGGTAGGGCTAAACGCAGGTGTATTCTTGTTGTCATCTGAGATTCTTCGCTGAAAGCATTCTTCTTATGTAGCTGTCACAGTATCAACTGTTGTCCCGCTGATCAGCGTGCTCGCCAGTAACGTCTCAATTCGTCCCTGTCGCGTGCCAGAGTTCTCCAGGGGACCGACCTCACTCGAGGAACACGAAGAGCGTCATACCAAATTTACAAAAGGATCTGAGAAAGTACGCCTAACTCTCGACAAACTTTACACAACGTCTTCTTCGAACACGCGTCGCTGCAAGCATAAAATTCGTTTCCCAAAGGCAAGGTCCCTACTGTTGTTGCTACCGTATCATAGAATGGGAGGGTGTCTAACTCCCAACCTTCTATGATACGGTAGCATCCGATTCGAAGCATCTGGTTCGGACTTGTCGCCCAGGCCAACCAAGGCCTCTATCGTTTCGGTGTCGGTGAAGTGGTGCCAGGCTTGTCTGGGAAGGATAAAGCACTGACTTGTCCATTGGCTGGCCACCACATGTCATCGTAAAAATCAAATACGCATTCAAATTGCCTCCGTCGAAGTAGGAAGTACGTGGCACATTCCAAGAGGAATATCTAACGCATACCTTCTTTTTACAACATCATTATACAAATCAAATACGCATCCAAATTAGCTCCCGTCGAAGTAGCGCATATCAAAAAAGAGATAACTAATGCCAAGATTAATAATATTTTATGTGTTTGTGATTTTTTAAATAAGCTTTTTTCGGAAATAACTATTTAAAAATATTTTTGACCACAGTTCAGCTACCACTTAGCTTAGGGGCACCCCTTTCTTGGGACCACCTTTAAGCAAAGGTTTGCATGAAGACTGCATCGAAACTAAGCATTTTTCGTTTTTGTTCGGTATTTTCTTTCCTTTTCCTGTCTATCGACTCATCATTGCAAATCACCGTGCAGAACAATTATGTTTTCAATATTTTGCTTTCGTTTTCATGTTTTTTTTGTTTTTTTTTTTCGTTTCTTCAACGTTCTAGGGGAGTGTAATGCACGGCGTGTACTGTAATGGAGCAGAATAGTACCGATCTTCGGCCTTTTTTCCTTTGTCCCCTTTGATTTTGTATAAAACAGAAAGCATTCACCGTATAGTTTGCTTTCGTGTTTCCTTCACCAGTTGCTCTGTTTGTCTGCATTATTATATCATCCTTCTGCTGAGTGTTTTGTAGCAGACCACATGACCCGCTGTTTCTGTCCCTCGTCGGCACCAGGCAGCCTTCTCTTCCTTTCTCACGATTCTTTGTCGATTGAAATCGCATTCGTGATTTATATCGTTTTCACTTTTGCGCGAAGCACTTCTGGTTTCAGAACGGACACCTCTCGTGCTGAAGTAAAAATACTTGAGGTCGAAATGGACCAATTTAAGTACGGTGGATTAATCGTTCGTTTCAAAAGAAAACTGGCCACGCTTCTTCTTGTTATTACGAGAAAAAGCAGTTTATAAGGCATTGTATAGAACAGTATTAATCGACGACCACTTCATGTTGGAAGTGGGGAGGGCGAGGGGTGGGTGGAAGGGGAGTGGACAGCTCGGTTCAGAAGGGCAGTGCATGTGCAACACTGCAAGTATGGAGTCTAGGGGCTATGACGACGGCCGAAATACAACCAAAGAAAGTGGTAGTAACGAACAAGGATAAGCACACAAGAACGAAGTGCATCGTATTAGTGACAGATACATATTCCGGCAACATTGTCGTCTGAAAAAGAAAAGCAATCTCTTTGAAACGGCAGCATATCCTCGTGTAGCCAATCTGGAGTAGTCCTTTGGAAGTAGTCCATTAGATGGACCTGGAATGTGTAGGATGGCTTCCACCTGAATAAACTAGCGTCAAGCTTATTCTATCACATTACTAACCCTGCTATTACCTAAGTTCTGTCGTTTTTTGATCTCTAACTTCAAATGTAAGTATCTCGGCTCAAACATAACTTTGTTAGGCGAAGTAAGAACCATTACAATCTACAAATCTTAGCCAATGAGGCAATAGTTTATTTAATCCAGTAGCGTAGAACTCCGGAGATCTAGAAGCCATGAATTCTTCGAGAGCAGATCCGCCCTTCGAGCTCGCCGTTTGTAAGTATCGTCAGCACTCCTTCTACGCAACAAAAACGACCCGTTTCCGGAGCGAATAGTGACTTGTGACAAAAAATGAATTGTCTACGACAATCGACGACGAAGTGCTCAATGACGGAGCACCTAAACACTGTCCAAAGCCGAGTATGCACCAGGAAAAGGTGATGGTGATCGTTTGGTGGTGTGCCACTGGTTGAGTCCACCATGGCGTTCTCACACCTGGTGGAACAATCACTTCTGAAAAGTACTGTCAGCAGCTGGATGAGATGCACAAGATGCTACAGCAAATGTATCCAGCGCTGATCAACAGAAGTGGACTGATACTTTTGCAGGACATCGCTACGTCGCACGAATGATGATCCCCAGGCAGAAGCTCCATTCTTTGGGGGTACGTAACACTATATCATTTTCCGTATTCGCCCGACCTATCGCCTACAGACTACCACTTTTTCAAACGCCTCGACGGCTTCCTTCGCGGAAAATTCTTCAGGATAGCGGTAGTCTCCAGGTTGTTCAGGGCTCTATCTACGAAGGACTCCACAGTCCTAATCACAGCCTACAAATCGTATGCCAGACCGGTTGTTGAATACGGGACTCCGGTCTTCTCCCCTCACAAACGTTCCACTATTGATAGACTGGAAAAAGTCCAGAACAATTTTACCAGGAAGCTTCTGATTAGACATCTGGGTTTTGGTTATGACCACATTCCCTCTAGCACGGAGAGAAATATTAACTTCAACCTCCGAAGATTGTCAACACGGAGAGTTGCTAATGATTCTTCTGCTGCTTCATAAAATTATTTCCGGTAGTTGTGGCATCAAGCTGGAGGATTTTTTCTCACTTAGACCGTCTACCACCAGGGGAGGGCCAAGAAACTCTAAAAAGTCCCGCCAGAACCAATTGCCGTCGCTTCTTTTTTGCCAATATAACGTTGCCGCTGTTTGAGAAACTTTCCAAAAACAATTCCAAAATATTATGCTACAGTACCTTCAAAAAACATATCCTCAATAGGATCGCTCCTTGATGTCCTACGTCGTTTAGTCTGGTGTGGTCAACCATTTTCCTTAGTTACGTGGCCTTCCTTCTCGGTTTCTCTCACTCCGCTTTTATTTCATCCTTCCTAACGTTTGCTTTACAGTTTCTGTATTTCTCTTAGTACTTCAATAGTTGTTTAGTTGCTGTTTTATTGTTCGGTGGATGTTTGTTATATTCCTCTCGCTATTCTACATAAGTAACTACTTATGTAATAAATATCAATAACTTAGGTAACGACCTTGCTAAAAAGGATCCAGCGTTGCAGCGGTAGTAGGTTTGTCAGGTTGTCAGGTTCGGTTCGGGTTGTCGCAAGCAATTTCTGCTAGTGGCAGTCTGTCGAAAACGTCATACAATTCCAGATTAGAGTCACTAGTAGCTGGCTTGCACGTGAAGAGGAAATCAGCTAAAGTCCTTTTGAACTCCTTTACATTTGCACCAAGGCCTTAACTCGCTCCTCGTGTGACAGATCGAGTTGTTTCTGTCGTTTCTGGACTTATATGCATGTAAACAGCTTTTACACTAATCGTCCGTTGGGCACCTCGATGTATTGGACGAATGCACGGCGTAATCTCTCATTACTATGCGTCAGCCAATCTTTTGCATTTTGCTGTTTTACAATAGACCTAAAATAGCGCGACGCGTGTAGCGTAGTCGGACGACGTGCCGGCTGCCGCGTGCATCCTCTTCCAGGTTGCTGGTTTGGATTTCCCAGGCCAACCAAGCCTTCCACCGCTCCGGAGTTGGTGAATTGGTATCAGACTCATCCGGAAAGAATGAAGCGCTGACTTCTACATCAAATGGTCATCGCAAGGCATTGTATGTATAAGCCAAATTGCCTTCATATTGCCCCACGGTGTCTCGCAGAAGTCGTGTGTGACGTGTCCCAAAAGTGACTGAATAGCGCCGCTTTTTAAGCATTATCTTCTCCTTAAAGAATGTTGAATCGTTAATTCTTCAAATACCATGGAAAGGCGAACTTTTACCCAGAAAATTCATAAGAGAAACGTTGACATGCATGCACCGTGCTTATTTTGCGTACATATTCATTCAATTTTGCTCAAAGAAATGGCACGCTTGTTTATTGCTGAAGAAGTCATGCTAAATAAAAAGTGTCTAGATTGTAATAGAAAGTATCAATTTCAGATGGAAGTTATCCAGTTTAAAATATAAGGCAGAATAAGATAAAAACTTAAGTATAAAATGAGTAGTTCAAAATCTTTTGAAAACACATAGTTCAAAACATGCACTTTACAATGTATTGGTATTAGTTAAAAAATAAAATATATATGATGCTGAATTTGATTTGAGAAGTGTTCAGATTAAAGTAAAAATAGAGTATTACTTGGAAGGCTATACGAAGACAACAACGAATAAAACTAACAGAACTCAAAAAGTGGGGATTAGCGGAGAAAATGGAAGACATGAAGTCCACGTTTAATGAAAACCTGACCCTTAAAGACAATTTATGTCCCAGTACGTGGTAATAATACGTCCTCAACACAGTGGTCACATGCACTTCAGTCGTAAGAAGTTCCCCAAACCCCAAACAAACAGCCACTTCCAGTTGGAAGTGGCCTTGTCTGAAGGTGTCGGAAAAAACGCCTCGACCAGTTCCGAAGGCGCGATGTTTGCCAAATGCGCTTTCGAACGCCCGTGCGATGTGAAGCTGAATTGAATGCGTGCTTCTAGATGGCAGAAATAGAGATTGGACAGGCCTTTCACCTGAAGAGGCACAAAAAATAGGCGGTCGTAAGGTAGAACAGGTTCCAGACTATCCCTATCAATGTGACGGAAATGTACGAGGAAACGCTGCTGCATGAACGGAACGACGCTCGCGCAGCTGCCTTTGTTGACCTGTTCATGCTGCCAATCGGCCAAACGTCGCGTTGCTTTTTTGACCGGCGCGTGGCGCGATCCTCAATCTACCATCCTATAGTTGTCCTTTCGCATATGTTGTTATCTCGATGCATTGTAACGCTGTCGGATGAGACAACTACTGTCGCCTGTACCGCGAATCAGCTCCTCGGTTCGGGTTCTCTCCTCAGACCAACGAATTTTTCCATCCCTCTCGGTATTGGTGAATTAATGCCAGACTTGTTTAAGGATGAAGTACTGTCTTGTTGATCAGCTGGCCACCACAAGTCACTGTATGGGCCAAATACTCCTCAGCAGAAACCAGAGTACGTGACGCATCCCATGGGGAGTGTTGACGTCACCCTTCATCCTTCATTCGTTTTATTTTATCCTTTGTAACTGGTCACCAATAGTCACTTTGTATATGCCAAATATACATCATTCAACTTTCCGCCACGGCATACCGTGAAAACAGAAAGCGTGGCGTATCCCGCAAACAGATTGAGTACTGTCCATATTTATATTTTTCTCTGTACGTATAATATGTTTGTGTGTATGGATGTATGCATGAAAGTATCTATGTGCGTATGTATATGTGTACGGATGTGTACATATGTATATAGAGCAGTCGGAGGAAGTTCCGCCTGTCGCGTGCTCCTGATACCGGATTCCTGGTTCGGTTTCCCGCCCAAGCCAACTAAGCCTTCCATCTCTCTGGAAATCGGCGAGTTGATACCAGAATTGTCTGACTTATTCATCGGCAGGTCACCACCAGTGATTTTATGGCCAAGTACGTTTCCAACTCGCTTCCGCGATAAAGGATAAAGGATAAAGGACGGCGTTACTCAATCGCTTCTGGGATGCGTCAGCGCATTCTACTTCTACGGGATGTCGTGAAGGCGACATGAATGCGTATTTGGCCATACAATGACTTGCGGTGGCCAGCCGATGAACAAGTCAGCGCTCTATCCTTCCCAGACAAGTCTGGTACCAATTCACCGACCCCGGAGGGATGGAAGGCTTGGTTGGCCTGGGCGGGAAATCCGAACCAGAGACTTGGTATCGGGTGCACGCGACAGTCGCGTCTCCTCCGACTGCGCTACACGCGCCTACTTCCGCGATATCTCGTAGAAATAGAATGCGTGGCGCATCCCGAAACAGAATGAGTAACGTTGGCCTTTATCCTTTATGTATGTATGCATGTATTTATTTATTTATTTATGGGGACGCTGAGCAGTTGCAAAATTTCTTAGTTAAAAAATCACAATTGTTCAAATGAAGCGTTGTAGCGCAGTCGGAGGAGGAGTCGCCTGCATGCGGTGTCGAGGTTTTTGTTTCGGATTCCGTCTAGGCGAAAGAAGCCTCCCATTCGTCCGAATAGGCAGATTCGTACCTGTCTTGCCTGGGAAGGATGGGATAGTTAGTTGTCCGACAGCTGGCCATAGCAATGCATTACATGGGCAAAAAACGCATGCAAATTTTCTGGGTGACATCCCGTAGATGTAGTAGAATGCATAGCGCATCCCGTAGAGGAATAAATTTACGTCAAACTACATCCATTGCCTTTTGTTCTAGTTTTCTTAATCACTCATTTATTTTCTTAATCATAAGGATGCTGAGCAGCTACAATAATTTCAATTTTTATTGACATTATATTTACCTTGTTTGATTTTTTTAACCCACTCGATGACAACAAGGGCGCGCGTAGCGCAGTCGGAGGAGGCGCCGGCTGTCGCCTGCACCCGATTCCAGGTTCCTGGTTCGGATTTCCCGCCCAGGCCAACCAAGCCTTCCATCTCTTCGGGGTCGGTGAATTGGTACCGGACTTGTCTGGGAAGGACAGAGCGCTGACTTGTTCATCGGATGGCCACCGCAAGTTATTCTATGGCCAAATACGCATTCAAGTCGCCTCCACGACATCCCGTAGAAGTAGAATGCGCTGGCGCATCCCAAAAGGGATTGAGTAACGCCGTCCTTTACATTTTTATTTTTTAACCCACTCGGTTTAACTCAACCCGTCGAACTCCTTCATGACTTTTGTAACTAGACCTAATCTCTTCGTTAACAAAGATAAATTTTTTCTTTAACACATGTGCTTAAGCCTGGAGAGGCTGGTAGAGAGGCTATATGCTGTTACTGGATGTTTTGTTGCGATCAAAACTCTTGCGCCAGGCGGGACTCGAACCCGCATCTTCTGCTTTCCGAGCAGCGATGTTCGCCTTACACCACCGGCGCTGCTTGACCGCACGTAACATCCGCGATATCCACCGGTTCCATGCTGATATCAGCGACCGGCCCATCTCCGTATCACGGGTGGGTGCTGACAGACCTGGAGGATATCGCGGATGTTACGTGCGGTCAAGCAGCGCCGGTGGTGTAAGGCGAACATCGCTGCCCGGAAAGCAGAAGATGCGGGTTCGAGTCCCGCCTGGCGCAAGAGTTTTGATCGCAACAAAACAAATTTTTTCCATTTCGCAGCGCTAAACTCGGCTTGGACCTACTGATCTTGAGTTCCTGGTTGATAAACTCATGAGTTCATAAAGCGTTTCTCAACGGAAAAACGGAATATCTATTTGAATATCATTGCGCACGTGAGCATGGAGCAAACAAAAGCCTTCGAGCAGATCTGAAACTCGCGCTGTTGCGGTGTTTAGTCAGCATTTACTCACCAAAGTCAACGCCTTTCTGGCATGCTTTCGCTGACATACCACACTAGCTACATATATTGATTACGTTGCTAAAATTCCGTGTGGAAAATCGCGTAATCGAGAACTGTATAAAATGAAACCTAGGACAGATTTAGCCTCTCCGCGTCAAGATTCCGTTATGCCTTTGGATTGTTTATCAACGTGCATTCCAGTCAAAGAAGACGTGTGCGTTAAGTACCCTACTTTGCGTGTGTGTATGTTCTCCCTGGGCGCGTGCAGCGCAGTCGGAGGAGGCGCCAGCTGTTGCGTGCACCCGATACCAGGTTTCTAGTTCGGATTTCCCGCCCAAGCCAACCAAGCCTTCCATCCCTCCGGGGTCGGTGAATTGGTACCAGACTTGTCTGGGAAGGATAGAGCGCTGACTTGTTCATCGGCTGACCACCGCAAGTCATTGTATGGAAAATACGCATTCAAATTGCCTCCACGACATCCCGTAGAACTAGAATGCGTGGAGCATCCCAAAAGGGATTGAGTAACGCCGTCCTTTGTCCTTTATGTTTTGCCGCTGCTCAGTTGCTTGTGATTGGCTAGCGTGCACCCACCTTCCAGTGCTGTCCACATTCGCGACACGGACCAAGATGACTTATGCCGTTCATCTCGTTTTCTATATGGCCCTACGATGAAGAATTCTTGTCTATCACGTCCGTAGAAACAATGGAAAATTTTGAGAGCCACAACGAGGTCGTATGTTCTTATTTTTAGTTTTTTAGAGTGTTTGTAGTACATGGTGTTTCCTTTTTTGTTGGGAAGGTATTTAATCGAACGCAAATTTTTCGATAAATAATTTTTTTAGTGAAGCAATTTTGAACTTTCCAAGATTATTTTTTTCCTCGAAATTGTGTAAAATACTGTTGTTACACATTCTAGCATCGGCTTAATGTATGTTTTTTTCTACATGCTTTCTTTCTACATGCTTTGAAGAAGACAGAGTGGTTTTTGGTGAAAGGACTTCTGATGAGATTGTGTACTATCGCCTTCATATTATTTGAAATTTGTTCGCAATGCGCGTCCGATGTCAAAGAGAACAAACTCCGGTGCGGATTTGACGCTAGCTAGCTAATTTTCGCCTAATCCGTAGATGGAGTGCTGCTTATTAATTTATTCGTTTTCTTATTTTTCCTTTGCTTATTTATTTATTTATTTATTTATTTATTTATTTATACGTGGAGTTCCACGCAAAGGAGACAAATAGACCAAAATGCTTCAAAAACGGGACAAATAAAGCAGATTTTGGTTGATAGAAACAACAGACAACAATACAGCAGGAGGTGAACTGTTAACAAACGGCTTGAAGATAAAGGGTAGAGGATAAAGGACGGTGTTATTCAATCCTTTTTGGGATGCGCCAGGCATTCTACTTCTACAGAATGTCGTGAAGGAGTGTGCTAAGCCTATACAATGACTTGGGGTGTCCAGTCGATGGTGCACAGCGTTTTGTCTATTTGAGACGAGTCTGGTACCAAATCACCGACACTGGAGGGATGGAAGCTTGGTTGGCCGGGCGGGAAATTCGAACCAGGAACCTGGGTACACACGACAGACGGCGCCTAATCCGACTGTGCTACACGCCTGCCCAGGCGCCGCAAGCGAGAAAAATTCATTAAAATTTATAAAAATATATATTTTTTAAGTCTTCCTAAAGCCTATTTAAGCAGTAACTATAGTAAGCTAGAGTCGGTGGTTCAGTTTAAGTTCCGTTTTCTTCGGCACACACATGCACGAGTCGTAGACCACAGTTTACCTCAAACTTGGGTAATTAAACTAAAACTGCATGATTATAAATACATTGCATATGAGAGCATCTAGAAGTTCATCCTACAAAAAGGTAATGTGAAGAGTAAATAAAAAGGAGCAATGAGCAGAGCGCCATGAGAACTTTCCCATGTGACTCTTTTAAAAGGAGTTTTTTGTTTGCATAGCGCAACAATCTGATAAAGCCTAAAGCAAAAATTCTTTTACAATATCCCACTAATCGTCCTATGACCGCGAGAAAATCGCGATATATAGATTGAATTTTGCCGATGCGCCATGGTCTGAAATAAGGTCCAGAAATTGCTAAAACGTTCTGTGGGCCTGTAATTTTGAAACACTTCATTAAATCGGGTGCGCACGACAGCCGGTGCCTCCCTCCGACTGCGCTATCATTCCCTAGAGATAAAGGATAAAAGGATAAAGGATGGCGTTACTCAATCCCTTCTGGGATGCGCCACGCAGTCTACTTTTACGGGATGTCGTGGAGGCGATTTGAATGCGTATTTGGCCATACAATGACTTGCGGTGACCAGCCGATGAACAAGTCAGCGCTCTATCCTTCCCAGATAAGTCTGGTACCAATTCACCGACCCCGGAGCGATGAAAGGCTTGGTTGGCCTGGGCGGGAGATCCGAACCAGGAACCTGGTTTCGGGTGCAGGCGACAGTCGGCGCCTTCTCCGGCTGCGCTATACGCGCCCTCCGTAGGGGTACATTTTAACATCTATTGAGAAACGCCCTGGAGACGCCTGTTCCAAAGTCTATAGTACTGATTTAACTATTCTGACAAAAGGTTTTCTATGAGAAAGCATGTGTGAGTGAACTTTTAATCTAGACGCAGTGCACATTCCTGACCTTCACTGTTCGCTCGAATGTTGATGGGATACGTCAGACAGCTTCTGGAGACGTGGTGCAGTAGCATGAGCTCAAGATTTTTGAAAAATTCAAGGCGATGAGCGTGCAGTTTACCCATGTGGTCGATACAACGGTAATCATTCTGAGAAATTCTTCTGACGATTCAGCTTTCTTGAATCTCTCTCTACCTCCATCTGCGCTTCACATCTTTCCTTCGAACCCCGGCTGTTCACCTCCAGAATCTGCACTTTCATTTTCCATGTCTGGTCGTCAGTTTTTCAGCGTCTTTGAAGCGACCGACGCGATATGCTTCCAGCTACCAGACTGTCTACGACAACTCACACACACACACACCCGCCCGCTCCAGAAGCCCCATTTGTGGCGAAAATCCGGCCAGCGTACTCAACAAGAGTCACACACTCGCACAGAGTGCTTGCTGCTCGTCTAATCGCTCGCTCGGCTACTCGCAGGAAATTGCGCTGACCTCCTCGTCGCTGCACCCAAACGTCGGCCATCATCGTTTCGTTTTTACGCTGATGAAACAAACATTGCTGGCGCTGGATTTATGGCTCGTTTCAGTGTCGGCGCCAGCGCCTCGCGCCGCCAAGGCTTCTTCAGGCTGGTTCTCATTAAAGATCCTCTCCTCAAGGTCGCCCTCACCGGCAAACATCGAAGAAGTCCAGGTCAAGCTGCTAGCTGAGATGATTCACATATCATAAATGTTATACTGCCACGAACGGTACAAGGTCGCTCGTCGATTAGTGCATTCTAACGAGAACCTATGCGAAGATGTTGTCGTTATCCTACACAGTTCCACTGGTTTTCTCGTCTCGAAGAAAAAGCTACTGCTTCCGTCGTAACTATTCTTCTTCAAAACTGTGATTAATTCGGCTACTCCTAGCTCAAACCATATTTATACCTTCTCGCCTATCGACAGAAAGGAGAATCAATCGCTCTGACTTCTGTTGTTTGTCTCACCTCTATCACCTGTCGTCCCGTTGATCATCGATTTGCTCGAGCGGGCGCCAGCAGGGTCTCCATTCGTCCCTGTCACGTGCCAGAGTGGTCCAATGGATCCTCCTCACTCGAGGGACACGAGTTCGTTCAGGGCTTTCACGAAGGACCAACGCGTTAGTGGGCGTCCTGGTGTTCTCTTGACATCCCGCGGAATCCAGTCGGTGATGGTCCAGCGGGTGTCTGCGAATCGCATTACGTGGCCGGTCCACCTAATTTTCTCCATCGTTATATTGATAAAAACCACTCTGTTGTCTTTTCTCTCCCATCAGACTGCCCACTGGTTCAGAGACCTCGGAAATTGATATGAATAACAACGTAATTTTGTCTCCATACTGATACAAAGGGTAAAGAACGGTGTTGGTCAATCTCTTCTCGGAATGCGCCACGCATTTCACTTCGACGGGATTTCGTGGAGGCGAAATAACTGCGTATTCGGCCATACGATGACTTGCTTTGCCCAGCCGATGGACAGTTCTATATCCTATACTAATCCTTCATCCTTCGTAAACACATATGGTACTAATTAACCGACCCCGAAGGGATGGAAGGGTTGGTTGTCGGACCTTAAACTGTTAACAAATGGCTCGAATATAAAGGTAGAGGATAAAGGACGGTGTTACTCAATCGTTTTTGGGATGCGCCAGGCATTCTACTTCTACAGAATGTCGTGGAGGAAAGTTTAATGTGTGCTTGGCCTAAACAATGACTTTGGGTGTCCAGTCGATGGTGCACAGCGTTTTGTCTATTCGAGAGTCTGGTAGCAAATCACCGACCCCAGAAGGATGGAAGGCTTGGTTGGCCTGGGCGGGAAATCCGAACCTAGAACCTGGAATCGGGTGACGCGACAGCTGGTGCCTGCGCTACTCGGAACCCAATCTTACCTGAAGCCGTTTAAATAGCCGTAGCTTAATGCTTAGTTTTTTGTGAGAAGAATTTCTTCGAATACTTAAATTCGTCTCGCCCTCACACAACACCGTGATTTTTAATTCAAAATGCGATATCTCTTTAAATTAAAGATTAATATTCTTTACTTATTTACGATATCGTGGGTGTTCCTTTCGATGAATCGCTGGTGATGTAAGGCGTAGCATCGTCGCCCGGAATACAGAAGATGTAGGTTTGAGTCCCTCCTGGCGTAAGAGGTTTGATCGTAACTAGACATTCATCAAACTACACCGTGATTTTTAGGAATTCTAGGGAAGGTTGAGCTTCTTCCTGAAACTCGTCGCCAGGTTTAAATACAGCCTACCCTTTCGCGCATCAACCACGAATTCTCGAGAAATCTTGAAATCTTCGCTCCGTGGTAGCGCAGTCGGAGGAGACGTATGCTGATGTGTGTACCCGAGATCAGGCTCTTGGTTCGGATTTCTCGCCCAGGCCAACGGAACCTTCCACTCCTTCGAGGTCGGTGAGTTGGTACCAGATCTTACTAGACAGAGAAGGGTAAGACGAGACTTCCCCATGGGTTGTGTAGGCCAAACACGCGTCCAAATTACCTCCACGACATGAAGTGCGTGGCACATTGCGCGATGGAGTTGATTCATGCCATCCTTTGTTCTTTATGCTTTATCCTTAAGATAGCGCAATAAGAAAACGGCTCCAGAAGCTGCTGTTGGCACGGAATTAGCGTTCACCTGAATGAATTGACGTCCTTTAGATCACAGAATCGCTCAAGGGCCATTCGGCCCTGTCGTGTGCCAGAATGGTCCAGTAGATCATACTCGTTCGAGGAGCACGAAATACATATATCCTAGTTTGCCTTCTCGGCTTCTACGAAGAAATCGTATCAGCCGAACAAAGTGTGCATGAGTTCTGCTGAAAGAGTTCGCTGTTCGGTAACTTATGATGTATGCGAGAATATCTCGAAATTTTTGCTGAAAAATGAAGTCTGATCCCAAACGTCGGGAATTATAGATTTGTGCGTAGAATGCAAAAACTTTAGTTCCGTGTGAAAGGAAAGCGTCATTGCTAAAAGGCCACACAAGAAGCGTTGAAATATGCATATTACTCGTGGAATTCTTTTTCGGAAACATTTTTCTAAGAGTCCAGTCGTTGGTCATTTGATCTAACTGCACTTTCAGAAGCAACTTCTTCCCTATATTAGCTTCGCTTCGATTGATATATGTTTTTGCGCCCCTCACGGTTGATTTACCACGGATCTGATTAGTGTTTTGCTGGGTCGTTTAACCGGCTTGAGCAGGTCGTTGTTCGCTAGCTCGATTTTTCTTTTATGAGAGCGATTTTAAGCTGTGTCTAGTCCTCAGTTACGTGCTGCCTCTGTTGTCGAATTACCTGGCTTTTTTTATTGTTTTGCATTATCTGTTTGACACTGCTAGATGGACATCATGATTATCCTGGATGGAAAAATCGAGCCCAACTGGTAGATCTTAGAGACGCCGAATCAGCGCTCTCTGCCTACTGAGCCATGTATGAATCTGCCCACTCATCCTTCTGAAAGAAAACCTGAAACTAATCCAGTAATGTGTGCGCAGATATAAGAGATAATTCGAAAGATTGAAAGGTACATGTCGCGAATATGGGCAGCATTGGTGTGTGGGAGTGCATCAGCCAATTATAGCCAGGCAGGCACCAGCCGAACAGATGCCAGCTAATTAGTGTGCTGTCCGCCTTCCTCTTTTCCCAGTGGAACGCACATCCGATGCGGCCTGATGTGGTGGCGTGTTCCCACTTCTAAATGCTGCCCGCGTTCGCGACATGTACTAATTGAAATTTTGAACTAAAACTATTTGTGACTTATTTAATAAATTTTTGTTTTTAAAAGAGAACTTGAGGTAGTGCAATCGAAGCAGAAGGCGCGCACTCCCGATTTGACTAATGGTTCAGGTTCAGCTCAAGCCACTCAAGTCTTTAATCTTTGGCGCCACTGATGTGATAGCGTTCGTCCTCTTCGCTTCATGGGCGATAAAACACTCGTTTGTCCTTCTGTTGGTCACAGAAATCGAAACTTTTTCAACGAACGACGTGAACGCTATTCATTACGTATCTCAAGGAGTGCTTCTGCCCGAAGCTCTGTCCTTGCCATTTCATCGTACAGGCGTTGATTTCCGACAACAATTAGACTCTGAACCGGTTCGTCGGGTTCTGACGCTTCAACAAAGCACCACGAACAAGTGATCGATGAGTGCTTTTTAAAAGGAGGCGCTTCTTAGTCGACAGAGCTCCACAGTCTGAAAATCTCCGGTCAGATTTCTACTCAAGTCTCCTACATTTGTCAAGCGTTTTATTTTTCCTTTATTATGCGCAGTGCCGGTGGTTTGCTTTCGCTCGAGCAGCTTCATTGATTTACAGCTTTTTAAAAGATTACAATCACTCGACTATCAGGGCCTGGACGGTGGGTGCCCTGATTGGTTAGCGCATTTTTGGTCAGTGCTTTGATTGGATGCAGTCGACTAGCGTGTTCTCGCCTCCCATGTAGGACACATTAGCGAGCGAGTTAGTATACAATGTCGCATGAATATTCGTCTCATTTTTAGTTCTACATTACTTTTTGTTGACTAATATTCAAAGCAAAGGATTAACGATGGAGTTGTCAAGGACGGATTTTGGGATGCGCCGCGGATTTTACTTTCATGGTATCGGCTGTGTCCTTGGCAAATGCTATAACCTGTGGTGGTCAGCCGATGGACCGTCCAGTGCTATTTCCTTCTCAGGCGAGCCGGTACCAATTCACCGACCTTGAGTTCCTTGGCAAGAAATGAAGGCCTAGTTGGCCTTGGCAAGAAATCCGAACCAGGGACTTGGGACAGAGAGGAGGCGCCTTTTGCGATTGCGCTATCGGGTATTGGTCCAATGCTAAATCCTTTACTTATGTGTGATTACAGCGTAGCCAATATCGGTCAACTTGATGATTCCGTTCTCGTTTGGGCTTCTTTAGGAGCCTTTAGAAGTAGACGTCTGTATCCACAGTGAGTCCACCCATCCTTCTTCTAGAATGGCGACGGAGATCCCATTTCTCCACAAGTTCTGAAGAGACCAAATGCCAATACTTAAGCCGAATAGAGAGCTACATCAAACGTGCTATGATATCGTCAGATATCAATCAAAATTCGAGTAAAATAAAGGAGAACAGACTGGCTAGATAAGAATAACCTAATCTAATAAAAACATTTCGGACTCAGTAAGAATTCCTTAGCTTGCGTGCTGCTCCATGTTTGTTTTCTAACTATATTTTTGTGACTATTTTACGATAAGCTCTACAAACTGGATGCAAGACGATAGTGGCATTTATTTTGACTTGAGCAATGCATTTGATGTTCTCGCTCTCGAATAACCTATGGGCTGTCGCAAAATTTATCGCCGAAACGGATCGCTTACTTCAAACTGCTATCACTCAGCTTAAACACAACTTTATTAATCGAAATGAAAATTTTCCAGAACATATGCATTTCATTTCAAGGGGCGCGTGTAGCGCAGTCGGAGGAGGCGCCACTGTCGCGTGCACCCGATACCAGGTTCCTGATTCGGATTTCCCGCCTAGGCCAACCAAGCCTTCCATCCCTCCGGGGTCGGTGAATTGGTACCAGACTTGTCTGGGAAGGATAGAGCGCTGACTTGTTCATCGGCTGGCCACCGCAAGTCATTATATGCCCGAATACGCATTCGTGTCGCCTCCACGACATCCCGTAGAAGTAGAATGCGCTGGCGCATCCCAGAAGGGATTGAGTAACGCCGTCCTTTATCCTTTATCCTTTATGCATTTCTGACAACAAACGGGTAATGAACCTAATCCTTTACAGTAAAAACTGATTAACGAGATCAAGCAGGGATCATTCAACATCGGCCGAATTAGTGAATTGTTTCTGATGCATATGAGAATCAAGAGCTCGGAAAAGTGAGAATCAGTGGGAAAGGTCGGGAGAATGTGGTGGGTGAGGGAGAACTTCAATGCCTAAATGGGTCAATTTTCGCCGAGTGATTTGTGAGGTGTGTGAGCTCGGTTGCTCTGCAATAGAAGCGGTCCTCTATTCACCACTGCCGGCCATCATTTTGCAAATTCTCATACATTTGGTCCAAATCACAGCAGAAAGACTGACTAGGTTGCAAAAAGCTGTAATGGATTACGTCTTTACAACAGCACCACAAATTAAGCTAACCATTTTAGGATGAAGGTTGGGTTTAGAAAAGGATGTTGGAGGAGCATCCTCATCTACCCAGACAAATCCCCGCTTCCTGTTATCGCAAAGGACCCATTTTTTATCTACAACTATAATACGGCTTACAAAAGGCTCATTTTCAAAGCGAACTAGCGGGTCGGAGCAAGTGTCGAAACGTGCCAGACGCTGCTCATCGGACAGCTCATGGGGCACCCACTTCGACACCTTCTCCACTCTGCCAATTCTCGCTAAATCTCCCGCTACCGTACTGTCATGCACGCCAAGGTCCTCTGCTGACGTACGTGCGTTCGCCTCCGGATTTTCTCGACGGCTCTCCTCAAAACGTCATCGCCAGGCGACTACCGCGCCCGCGACTCGGTTCTTCCTCGAGATCAAAATCGTCAGAAGCGATTTTTTCGAAGCAGAGCTTCACCGTTCCTTCGCAACGACAGTCCGTCCCCAAAGCGCTGGGCAACGGCTGTGTGCAGGGTAAAATTAATGTGCCACAAAAGCTATATATGCACTGTATGCCAAGAAAATGCACTCAACATTTGAATGATCATAAAATTCCTGACCCATTAATTACTAGTAGTTACAAAAACTTTTAAGCATATAGCGCAGTATCATGATACAACGAGTTCAGTGAATGTTGTAGCATGCGGTTAGTGCTTCAAGATTACATCAGTGTTCCTAACCAAAAGTGCAAATTTCAATTTTTAATTTCTTCCATATTGAAGGTGTGTTATTTATCCATATTGAATTATATGATTCATTTTTTTAATGAAGCTTCACGAATATCTGGCATGAGCTGTTATTTTGATGGACTATGGCGACTTACTGAATTTTGACACAGAACTATTGCTTCGAGAGCAATCTTGGAACTGTCCAGCTGTGTAACCTTGGGCGTAGGGTTTCTAGGCCGGCACAGACTGAATATTCCTGCGGAAGTGTGGACCCACCACCGACTAATCAGTGATCCAGTTATCATCTTATCGTTAGATCCCAGAATGAATTCTGAGTACTGGTTTTGGTGATTATATTGTAACTGCTAATGTTGAATGTGCAGATATCTGAGCAGCCACCACTTCGTCCATGATGCCACTGGTTTTCAAAAATGTTGAAAGGAAGTTAGTCGGAAACGTTAGTTTAGGAGTTTACGGAAACCTGGTCTGGAAACGGTCGCCTAGAAAAATTAGAGCGACATTCACATATTTTTGAAAGAGCAGGGAAAAAGCTACCGAACGGCATGTGTGGCTTTCCCTGAGATCGAATGATCTAGGGTAAAAAGCTTACTTATTTATGCATACCTCGAAGCGGAGATTAATTTTGCGACAGCCCAATATTAGGTTGTCCCATAAGTCCTTGCCGTTTTTTTCAACGATTCACTGCAGATTACGCCGGCGGTCTCTTGCATAGTGCTGCATAGCCTTCGAAAGAGAATGATTTGCTCTATCAGATCGTGTATTGCATTTCTTTTTTCATCATGAATTTTGTCAATTTTTAGGTCGTTGAAGTGAAAAGTGAAAAAGTGAAAAGTAGCCATTTGCGCACTTGTTCTCTCCGCTTAGGTTTGTAATTTTTTGCACATTCTGTGCAAAAATCGTTGAGTATGTCCGTGTGATGAATGATGACG
>OX375865.1:104500083-104727911 GCA_947359475.1 Heligmosomoides polygyrus bakeri
AGGGAGAAGCCTGAAAATAATTGGCTCTCGTTCCTAAATGTCGAAATCTCCATTGCCAATGGATCTTATAGAACAAGGTGGTATCGCAAGCCTTCCAACAGGAACATCCTAGTCCATTACTGTTCCTCACACCCCATTCAGACCAAACGAGCGGTAGTCCGTAACATGTTTCGGACAGCAAAAGAGGTCTGCACAGGTGCCATGGAAAGACAATACTCCATCAATAAGGCGCGCGATATTGCTGTATCTAATGGGTATACTCCTCTAGGTCCTTTCACTAGGGGCCACAGCAGTAACATCTCTCGTTCAGGAGTCTCCGGAGACTCTAGGGACAACAAAATAGCATTCTGTATGCCGTTCCTCTCCGATGAGGTTAGCAAAGCCGTAAGGCTTTGTCTGAGGAGATGTGACCTAGACAAGCTCGTCTCGCTGGTAGAAATACCACCTGACACTTTAAAGAAGCAGCTTGTCAGGAACCGCATATACGACCAAGAGTGCGTGACCCCTAATTGTGTAGTTTGTCCCTGGGGGAAACCGGGCGACTGCAGCAAGAGTGGAACCATCTACTTAATCTCTTGCTGCGCCTGTGGCGACCAATACGTTGGAGAGACGGCGCGACCCCTCCACATTCGGATCAAGGAACACCTGCAGGGCAAATCCAGGTCGCGGCTGTCCACTCCACTGGGCACTCATCGGGTTGAAAGACATGCAGGGGAAGATTTCGACATTTCGGTCAAAATTCTTGGCCTGGAATCCGACATCACTGCGCGAAAGACACTGGAGGCCTTTTGGATCCATTCTAAAAATCCAAAAATTAACCGGAAAGAGGAATGTCTTGCGATCACCAGCGAACTTTCCCCGTTTTTGGGACTCTGTGGGCTGACCTAGGTCTGGGCCGCGGTCTGACCTGGGTCAGTGCGAGGGCAGTCACTGCCCTATATAAACCAATACCTCCACAACACAGGCACGATCTAAAGTACCGACTGCCTAGCTTGTGGTCTCTTCTCCACTTCCGTGGATCCACCTAAGGTTGGTTCTTCGCAGTTGATCTCTTTGGTTTGCTGAGTAGTACTACATCAACTTTCCTGTAAGGCTTTGTTGAGGGATTTGGTCGTTCAACTTTGCGAATGTTCTGTCTCATTTAGGCCCTTGAAGAAGGCGATTTTGCCGAAACGTCGGCCAATAAACGCATTTACCAATCTCGTGTGGCTTATCAACATCAACAAACAACAAACACCGATGCCGAGATTCAACGATAGTCGGACCTGGAGACCAGCAAGTTCACTCCAAACCGTTCCATTCCGCCCAGAAGGACAACAAAGACAAACCACTCCCTGGAAGATCAACTGCTGTAAACAAAGGGCGCCTGCACCAATCCATCAAGTCGAATTCTTCTCAAACCTCACTAGAACTGACCGATGACACCTCCTAGTGAACCACCGATCTTCGGCTGCAGAGGACTGGAAGGTCGCCAAAGTCGCCTTCGTCAGTGACTCATGCGTTGACGGAAACCCAAGTAAATCGCTATACTTCCCACTGCCGAGAGCTCCGGCACCGGTTCAAGCGAGGGGACCGGGATCGAGTCTTTACCAGCGGTGAAAAGCGGATGCTTTACGACAACCACCATGCCGGAAAGCCATAGGTGGAACGCAACGAGGTGGGGATTCTGACTTCAAAACCGGAGCTCCACCGGATGAAGGGCCTGCTGTGCGTCTGGTGGATGCATAGTGGTCCAGTGGACCGCGAGCTGCTCCACGTAGTCAAATCATCCTCGGCGCTCACTTCTGCCAACAACTCGACCAGTTCCAGCAAAAATTAGTGGAGAAAGAAATCGATACGAGCCACTGTTTCATCCACAGGGCAACAGCCGACCGATTCTGGAACTTCAGCCGCTGGCAAAAATCTAAAAATTGGGCTGGACCAAAATCAAGCCAGCACCATATACCCAGGACAATGCGCCGTCTGACTGCCTTCTGCTTCGGCCGATGGATCACCTCCTCCATTATAGGCGCTTCGCTGAAGTCGATGAGATAACGGCGGTGGTACACGACTTCTGCAAGTCGAAACTGACCGAATTCTACAGATATGTAATCCACTCAGTGCATGAAAAGCGGAAGAAACTCGTTGAGAATAACGACAATTACTTCGTTTAAGTCAATCATTTTTGCGGTATAATCTTATTTTTGCAGGAAGGCAAATTTTGTTGCAAAATTTATGACCCAACCTGATAGTTCTGATCTCATTCCCTTTGTTAGAAATGAAATAGTTGACAATGCTTTAACACATTAGTTCAAGCCTGGAGCGGCTGGTAGAGAGGGTATATGTTGTTACAGGATGTTTTGTTGCGATCAAAACTCTTGCACCAGGAGGGACTCGAACCCGCATCATCTGCTTTCCGGGCAGCGATGTTCGCCTTACACCACCGGCGCTGTTTGACCCGCACGTAGGCGTTTGGCATGATGTTAGTGGTGAATTCATATAAACTCTTGAAAGAAGGAGCGGCATTACTGAGGCCACCGAACAAGCCCGACTTCGATTCCACGCTCAAGTCAACAAAGAGCTTTGTCCGTCTAGAAGAAGCCAGCTAAGGAATTCGGAAATGTTGTCGCGTTTGCTTTTTTCAATAGAGCTCCCGATTCCGCAATGAGGACTGAACGCATGGCGCATCCGCGGGAAGATCATCACCATTGTTCTCCACTTTAACACAATATCTCTTGTCATTGAAATTTTCTACGAATAAAAATTGCTAGTGAAAATCAAAGACACTTTTAAAATTTTACGTCGTTTCTTAAAAATTGATTTTATCCTTAATTTTACATGAAAAAGTCCAAGCCATTCTTGTAATCTGCGTCACGCCTTTAGAGAAACATTCAATCTATTAGGTTGTAACGAATTAAATGGCACTGGCTCGCGCCATTTTTTGGCGCGTCTTTACGCGTTTGATCAAGAACAAACCGTAACATGTGGCATATCATTTAGAAGTGCAAACTTTGCTCTACCGGAGAGTACCAAATTTTCTATGTAAAAGTGGGAAAACTTTAGAGTTTTATTGACTTTTTTGCAGATGGACAAAAGGGTAATCCGAGGCATTTACTTGTATGAATTCAAGCTGGGCACTACAGCTAAGGAGGCGGACGAGAAGATCAACGCCGCATTCGGTCAGGGATGTTCCACAATTCGGACGGCGTATCGTTGGTATCAGAAGTTCTGGAATGGAGATGAGAGCGGAAGAACATGAAGGTCGTGGGAGGCATAGTGATGTTGATGAGGACAAGCTGAGAGATGTGGTAGAGGAGGATCCACACAAAGGTACCAGGGAGATAGCGAAGGTTCTGGCGTCAGTCACAACACAGCTGCCCGGCATCTGAAGGAAATTGGGAAGACCGAAAAGCTGGAAAGATGGGTGCCTCACGAGCTGTCTGAGGAGCAAAGAAACCGACGATATGAGATCTCGTCCGCACTGCTTCTACGGAACGAAACGGACCCATTCCTTGATCGCATCGTAACCTGTGACGAGAAATGGATAATGTACGACAACAGGCGACGATCGGCACAGTGGGTGGACAGCGATGAGAGCCCCAAGGTTTTTGCGAAGCCGGAATTGCACCAAAAGAAAGTAATGGTGACAGTATGGTGGTGTTCGCTGGGAATTATTCACCACAGCTTCCTCCCTCCCGGTGAATCCATCACGGCAGAGAAGTACTGCATTGAAATTGAAGAAATGATGAAAAAGTTGAAGGATATCCGGCCGGCCTTGGTAAACCGAAGGCGAGTTCTCCTTCTGCACGACAATGCTCGCCCCCATGTAGCACGAATGACGTTGCAGAAATTGAATGAGCTGAGCATTGAAACTCTACCACATCCTCCGTTTTCTCCCGACCTCTCCCCAACAGACTACCATTTCTTCAAGCATCTTGGCCACTTCTTGGTAGGGAAAATATTCAAATACCAACAGGATGCCGAAAGTGCCTTCGAAGATTTCGTCAATTCCAGAACTTCTGATTTTTATGCTACTGGGATAAAAAAGATTGTGTCACGTTGGCAAAGATGTGTAGAATCTGAAGGCTTTTATTTCGATTAATAAACTAGCCTACAAGCCGAGATATTAACTGTTTAAATTTACAGTGGTCCAGTGCCATTTATTTCATTACAACCTAATATTACCAGTGCATACAAAAGTACCTAAAAGATTCAAAGCCCCTTCTCCGACTACACTACACGTGCCTACATTAAACTGCATAAAAATCATTACAATGCATCATTACAGTATAATATCATAACAATCATTACAGCACAAATTTGTGAATAAAAACCTTGATCAACTGCTTAAATACTGAAAGGCAATCCCTGATTGAACCTTGCTAATTATATCATTTTTATGTTTAAAAGAACCCTTTCCAAATCAGATTGGACACTCTTTTGAGGAAGTCTGACGCTTTTGAAATCAAGCTGAACAACCTCCAAATGAAAACGTTCTTTTTTCACATTACACTAGAGGCTCTTCGAAAAGTTAGAATAATTTTTTGTCCAAGGAAATTTTAAAATTTAGTGTGATATTTTTAAAATAGGGCGCGTGTAGCGCAGTCGGAGGAGGCGCGACTGTCGCGTGCACCCGATACCAGTTTCCTGGTTCGGATTTACCGCCCAGGCCAACCAAGCCTTCCAACCCTCCGGGGTTCGGTGAATTGGTACCACACTTGTCTGGGAGGATAAAGCGCTGAATTGTTCATCGGCTGGCCTCCGCAAGTCATTGCATGGCCAAATACGCATTCATGTCGCCTCCACGACATCTCGTAGAAGTAGAATGCGTGGCGCATCCCAAGGGGATTGAATAACGTCGTCCTTTATTCTTTTTTACCTTTAGCTGCATTAAGCGATTTTAAAAATAAAGGATAAGGATAAAGGACGGCGTTATTCAATCCCTTCTGGGATGCGCCAGCGCATTCTACTTCTACGGGATGTCGTGGAGGCGACATGAATGCGTATTTGGCCTTACAATGACTTGCGGTGGCCAGCCGATGAACAAGTCAGTGTTTTATCCTTCCCAGACAAGTCTGGTACCAATTCACCAACCCCGGAGGGATGGAAGGCTTGGTTGGCCTGGGCGGTAAATCCGAACCAGGAACCTGATATCGGGTGCATGCGACAGTCGGCGCCTCCTCCGACTGCGCTCCACGCGCCTCTTAATGCAGCTGCCCGAATAAATGAACCCGCTGGTTTACCACTTTTTAAAGCTTTTTTTTTAAAGCGTAGTAGTCGAAAGTGTTCTAGCTTGTAAAAAAGTAGATCGCCACGCACTCGTCTCGCTCACTGCAATGTTAATTTTTTCAATTGATAGCGCATATAATTCTTACATAAACCAGAATACATATGTGTTTTTCACAATTGTTCTTGTTGTACCTTGCCATACTGATAGCTACACACACAAGAGCAGTTTTTGCTGTGAATCAAAGAAAAATAGCAGCGAGCCATACGGGTGCATGGCACGAACTCTTCTTTAAACACTTTAAAAATTGCTGTTTTTTTTTCTTTCTAAAATAAGCATTGAACTGCATGTTTTGTTTAAAAATAAATATTCTATAAAATTCCAAACAGCGCGCTCTCTTGTTGGCGCAGCAGAATTTTTAAAAAAGCCGTTCTAAATTTTCCTCAGACAAAAATTCATTCTACAATTCTCGGAAGAACTGATTTAGTATAGGAGCCGCTAGTTTTGTTCTGGAAGATGTTCGGTTTGATCTCTAGAGCGTCACGTTTGCTTATAACAGTGCATAATTTGATATGAGAAGTGTCCAATATGACGTGGGCGCGTGTAGCGCAGTCGGAGGGACGCGACTGTCGTGTGCAGCCAATACCAGGTTCTTGGTTCGGATTTCCCGCTCAAGCCAACAAAGCATTCCATCCCTAAGAGGTCATTTAATTGGTACCAAGCTTGTGTCTGAGAATGACAAAACACTGACATGTCCATCGGCTGGCCACCCCAAGCCATCGTAGTGGTCGAATGCGCATCCAAATAACTTCTACGAGTTCCCGTGAATGTGTAATGCATGGCGCATCCCTGGAGGAACTTTATTCTTTTCATCAATTATCCAATTTGATGTGAAAAGTGTACAATTTAATTTTAAATAACTCCCATTTGACGTGAAAAAAATGTATAAAAGCATCGACGTCTGAGCAGACCACCGCAGGTCCTCGCTATCTCGTACAAGTAGAAATCGTGGCGCATCCTAAGAGGAACTGAAGCCGTTAACGCCGTTTTTATCCTTCTTATCCTTTGCTGGTGTTTATAGAGATGAGAGAATCTACAAGGCTCTTCAGTTTCTGTGTTCCCTCTTTTCATCCAGCGGCCTTGCCTCATCTCTAATCGCGCCTACGATCCTCTTTTCCAACGACCTCTGTGTTGTCAGGCCCTTATTGTGATTCATTTTAAGTAGCCAAGTGATTACCGTAAAGGGATTCCTCTCTGCATCTTCCATATTTTTCCCAGATTCCAGAAAAGGTCACTGGAATGAATAAAGCAGGATTTGCGAAGCTTATTGAGGACTAGGCACCGCTCATTTGCATCTGAATCTTCCTCAGCCATTTCCTATTCCTTCACAAATTGCCTTCGCTTCTATCATCCTTCCAGGGATAATTTCCATCGACTTTTTCCTAGAACTGTTCCGGAAATTGGTCGTACCGTTTATGACGTCTCAGTAATCGCCTACATTCCGTTTGATGAACTCTTGGCAATTTCAGATGCTTCAGACGATTGCCATTGTCTCATTGATACTCGCGACGGTCACAGTGAGCTCCAGCGAATGGCCGACTTTGCCTTCTGGTATGTTCTATAACCGACAAGCGCGTTAAAAACTGGCATATTAAAAATGAATACCGGTGACTTCAACTTGACGAAGGCTGCCAAAAAATTTTCGTTGTTCTAGTCGAAAGAACAAAACGGCAATAGGGTCGGCATTTAACCCTTTTCGGGATGCGCCACGCATTCTGCTCCTACGGGATAACGTGGAGGCTACTTTAAGGTGTCTTTAGCCTATACAATGACCAGCCGATGAACAAGTCAGTGTTTATCCTCCTCAGATGAGCCTGGTACCAATATTCCGAAAGGAAGGCTTGGTGAGCCTGAGGAGGGATCCGCACCAAAGCCTCGATTCGTCATGCTGCACGCTACTGCTGCCGTTTTCGACTGCACTAACACGCGCTCAGAACGATGACTAAATAGCAAAAATGGAAGATCTGAACACAGGAGTCAACTGACGCTCAACGAACACTGGTAAACCTTTTCCAGTCTTTATCCTATGTACATACTAGGCTCTATGAGAGGTCGTTGCTTATGAAATTTCCGATTTTGACTGAAGATTTTGACAGATCATAACTTTACTTGTAAGTCATTTTATTAATTGAAATATACAATATTACAATTAATACACTCTTCCCAACACGACAGTAGCTTAGTCCTTCCATCTTTGCAAAAATCAGAACTACGAGAATTAATAAAACATGAGAAGTCATCCTCGACATCATCTGGTTGCTGAATTTTTTATCCTTCACATGACGATCTGAATGCTTGAAAAAAATGATAATCAGTAGGAGACAGATCTGGTAAACATGCCAGATGTGGCAGAGTTTCGAACCTAACTCAAACAGTTTCTGGAGAACAAATTTTGTAACGTGCGGACGCGCGTTGCCATACAATAGGATTGGTCCTCTTCGGTTGATCAAAGCTGGCTGTTTTTCATTCAACTTCTGATCCATCAGTTCAACTTTGGCAAAGTGCATCTCTGCCGTGATAGCCTCTCCAATCTCCAAGAACCTGTAATGGATTATTCCAGCCATTGCCCACCATACGGTCAACATGGTCTTCTTCGCATGGAGACTTGGATTCGGCATCTCCTTATGACTCTCATTCTTCTCCAGCCATTGTGCAGAGCGACGGCGATTGTCATAAAGGATCCATTTTTCGTCGCATTCTGTGCGTGCTCGTATTGTTTTACCGCTCCCACCATGGCTTTGCGTTGGTCGTCGTCAAGGACTGACGGCAAAACACCTCGATCTTCATCTTCGAGTCTTCATCTTTGAGTATTTCATCTCCAGATCGAAAACTTTCGAACCAGTGGCGAATTGTGCGTTCCTTAGCGAAATTCTCCCCAGATGCAGCGCTGATGTTACGAGCTGCCGCCGCTGCCTTGTGTCCACTTTTCCATTCATATCAGTGGAGCACCAGAATATCACGTTTATTCTTATTCTAAAGGCGGAGACAAAAATTCGGCAAGAGGCAATGGTGTCAAAAAAGTATAAATGGTAAGAAAGCGGAGGCTCTATGCCTTCAGAAACTATATACATTACCTCAAAAGGGATTACTATTAGTCATGGAAAGTCGACCAGAAATTGAGGTAGTAAAATCGGCCATTTCATAAGCAACGACCTAATATGTTGTTGAGAGGTTTTCTGCAGACTTTAAACGGCATCTTTAGAAAAGTGTTCCACAAAACGCTTTGGGAATTTCTCGACCACATTTTGAACGCTGTTGAATAGCAAACCACTTCTCAAAATCCAGCCCTTAGTTTCCGGTGTATTCAAGTTATTAGTTTCCGGTGTATTCAAGTTTCAATGGACTTCTGAATGAGTGAGAAGAAAATCTAGTACGGTCGTCCATGTAGCGCAGTCTCCTTTCCACTCCCTACGACAACACCCGCTTCGATTATGAAGGTGTTCAGCTTCACCTGTTGGGAGCGTCGCAGTCCATTTGGAGGGTGTGCCGGCCGTTGTGTGCACCCCGAATTTTCTTGGTTCAAGTTTCGCCTCGACAAACCAACCGTTCCATTCCTTCGAGACCTATAGCTTTGTGGTAGACTTATCTCACAATCATACAACACCGATTTTCGGTAGGCCACCGCCAAGTCATTGAACGGGCGTAATACGCAGTCAAACTGCATGTCGCGATTGTAGGCAGCATTGGAATCAAAGCCCTAGGCCTGAATTTTTTAACAGTATTTTAACGGATCTTTTTTTATTAAATTCCGTCAAAAATACTCTTAATTGTGGAATACTACTTCAAATTAAAAAGTCATAAAAAACGTTCTATGCCCTAACTGTCCCAGTTTGGGATGTGGAAGCGCGCTAGGTGATCATAACCAATGAACAACTAATGCGGTGGCCAATCAGGTCAAGGGCCGTACACGCCTTTTCTGAATGGCCGATACGGTTCGATTTGGCAGCGCTTTACACCCCCCCCCCACTCCTCCCCGTCCACGTTAGCCTTGTCTACACAATATCACGTAGAGGTGTAATGCATGGCGCATTCCACAAAGGCATCAACTGACCCTATTATCCGTTGATCGAAATCTACAGTGAAAGATTCATTTCAGAAATGAGCGAATCATCAGCGCAGGCCGTGAGGCCACGACGTCTCACCGCCACCAGCCCACTTCCGTTCAATCGTCAGATTGGCGCACCGTCGTTACGAGCGAAACGTGTGATAACGCCAGTACCAGAAGGTCATTTTTCAACTTTCACTCAATAAATTTCCTGTAGGCGCGTGGCAGAGAAGTCGTAGGATGGGCCGGGTGTCGTTTGCACGGCGAATTAAAGTTCTTGGTTCGAGTCCCACCCTGGCGAAACCAGCGTTTCATCCATCCAGGGTCCGTGCATTGCTACCAGACTTGTCTGGGAAGAACAAAACACTAACTTGTCTGTCGTTTGGCCAACGCCAGTCACACTATATGCCAAAGACCCATTCAAATTGCTTCCAGACATCCAGCAAAAGTTGATTCATGGCGCGCGGGATTGAATTAAGCTGACGCCTTATGCTTAGTACCCCTCAGTTTCATTCCTTATTAGCTTTTCGTTATTATAACCAAGTGATCTACGTTACCCACCCTTTATCTATGGAAGGTCCGCTAAAGTTTTAGATCATGATAACCGGATCGCCTGACATCACTTTTTTTGCAAAATAGGACTTTATAAGACATTAGCTCAATGTGGTAGTCAGAAGCGATACTGAAAGGAATTGGTCCTAGTCGCGATTGTGGGCAGCATTGGGAGGCGGGATCGCTCAGGTCATCACTCACCACTCTGAAAACACGTGACAACTAGACAAAACAGGGCAAAAAACTAATAAATTCCCCCACCTTATGGAGCTCTGCTTCATGCTTCAAGGCGCATATTCTACCTTGTTCATCCTCTTAAGCAACCGTCTCCCTACTGTAATCGAACGCGACTGCGGCACGCTACCGTAATCCTGGGAGATGCCTAAGTACGGTCGGTGCCCTGATTGTCCATCGCGCGTTCGATCGGTGCTCTTATTGGTTATGATTGGCGCGCTCTCACTGCCTGTGCTGCCCACATTCACGACATTGACCGAACTATATTACTAGTTAGTCTTGAAATCATTGATGATCATGGCAGGCTAACTCTATGTATTTCAGGAATTCGGCAACAAGCAACATCCTAGAGGACCCATGACTCTGCCCACAACTTGAGCTTTTTCATTTTCTGCCACACTGTATCATGTATTTAATCCATTGCTTGCGGGTGACTTCAATAAAACTTTGTCATTATGAACAAGTGTCTTCTGTGAATATGTGTGTCGCTATATACAGACAAACCGTATTATGAACTTGTAGCGCTAGTAAGAGTGCCCTGCGAAATATTAATACACATTATAATACACATAATACACAATAATATTAATGCACATTAATATTATCATTAAAATTTTTGTTAATTATTATAATAATTACATCAGCATGGCTATTTTGCAGTTCTTTTCAGAAAACAAGGTTGAGCTCGGTTTGATAACTAGATGATCTGGTAAAGAATTTCGCTGGAGCACTGGTCCATCTACCCAAGGTTGGTATCGTTTTCATGGCCCCTCAGCCTTTCGAACGGGCTCTTGTGGGAAGAAATGGCATCATACTAGGTGTAGCTTCTCGAACGGCTTGCTTGGGTTTATTATTTTCTGAAGAAGGCGAAATTTCATCCGCCACCCGCTGCCTACCCTTCCGAGATCATTGGGTTGGTCCACCGGAAGCCAGCACTGTCTCCGTTCCTCCCTACCGCGTGACAAAGTGCTCCAATGTAAGCTACTCGGTCAAGGGCCGTCAGTTACAGTTCGTTCACCAATTTCATGAAAAAGTTTGATCGACGCGTTGGTGGGAGGTCATCGACCCACCTAATTTTCAACGACTTTGTCAATCATCTTCGTAAACGCCAAACTTTAAGCCAGAAAAAAGACTTTAAATCAAACCTGACTAGTAGACACCGGATCCGACGCCAATTCGGGTAATTCGATTCCGTCACGTCCGATTTTTTTCGAATCCGGTTAAAATGATTATGCGAAAAATGGCATTTTTGAAAAGCCCCGGACCTTGGGATGATCCAAATAAGAGTAGCATTAACGAGAATGGATTTTCTGATAACCAAATAACTGATTTGCCTTCGGATCTCGCTTTTAACAGAGCATCAGATTTATTTATTTATTTGAGGACGTGGGCGAGCCACGTGTAGACAATAAAACTGGTGAACATTCAGAGCAATTACAAAATAGGATAGCGATTATACGTCAAGAAGTGGTAGCAAGCATTTAGGTAATAGACACAAAAGTAAACTAAAGAGAAATCAAGGAGAAAGAAACATAACTGCCGGTCTCACTTGAGTGCACGCTTCAACCGTTGATTGAGATAGCATCTGAATCTTGTCGTAGACATGTCAAGAACTCCTTCTTTTAGCATTGGAAAGAACACACTTATGGTCCTGTGTGAAAAGAATTTTGACCTGATCTGGCTTTTCGCTACCGAGTCCGCGAGTCTCAATCCCCCACTTGTGGTTCTAGCAGGAGCAAACACAAAGAACTCATCAGGATCAATGTGTATTTTTCTTGTAAGAATTTTGTGCATCATAAGTAGATCATTTCTGACTCTCCTCGCCTTTAAAGTAGGCAGTCCAAATAGTCTAGCTCTGTCCACTCCACTTGGTATGGAAAGGTAATTTGTGCCATAACATCTAATCATTAATTCCCGAGTAAAGCTGTTTTGCACTCCTTCCAACAAATTTACGTCTTTTTGCTTGTAGGGGTTGAACACGGGGGTGCCACACTCGAGAATTGGCCGAACGTATATCTTATAAGCGCGTATAAAGACATTGGGATTCCTTGTTTTCAACATTCGAAAGAGGTTGTAAACGCGATTTAAGGCTTTGCTGACCAGCATACTACAATGATGTTCAAAATCCAGTCTCTCATTTACAACATAGCCTAGGTCTCGAACTTCCTCAATCTTTTCCAGACGTTTCCCTTCAATATGGTACTCCGCATTAACTGCACATTTTCCTATGGTCAGTAAATGAGTTTTGTCGACAGCAAGAGGCAGCTCCCACTCATTTGACCACTTTTCTATGAAATTTATAGCTGCTTGCAGTCGTTCTGTGTCCTCTAGCGAGTGTATGGTTTTATAAATTTTAATGTCATCGGCGCGCATTTTGCAACCGACATTAAGCTTAGAAATTTTGCCAGGAATGTCAGATGTGTAAATAAGAAAAAGTATTGGTGAGAGGACCCCTCCCTGTGGAACACCGCTGTATGCATGATGTAGTGAGGAATATGTCCCGCCAACCCTTACCTGAAAAGTTCTTTCGGTGAGGAAACTCTCAATCCATGCAATATTCTAGAGTGAATACCGACCATCTTTAATTTCTTAATCAATTTAGCAAACGGAACCTTAACAAACGCTTTAGCGAAGTCAAAATAGACCACATCAGCCCCTTTTTTAGCCTAGAGGGCCTTTGTCCAATCATTTAAGGAAGTAAGGAGCGCTGTCTCGACGGATCTACCCTTTAGGAAAACGAACTGGCTTTTGTGAATGACATTTTGGTATTCCAGATGCCTCAAGATATGCGTTTCATGATTTTTTTCAAAAGTTCTAGCAAAAACTGAAGTAATGCTAACTGGCCGGTAGTTTTTTGGGTCACTCAATGCGCCTTTCTTAGGAATGGGTGTAACCAGTGCGTGTATCCAGCGGGAAGGAACCTCAGCCCTCATGAAACTCAAGTTGAACACGTATTCCAAAGGATAGCCAATAAAGGGAATTATCTTCTTGATAAAACAAAGAGGAATGCCATCCGGCGTTGCAGAGAGCGAGCTCGGCCATTTCTCTATGAGTTCTACTATTTCGTCGCGACAGAATCTGAGAGAGGAGAGCATGGTAGGAAAGACCTGATCAGCTTCGAAGAGTGAAAGGTTGAGAAGACCCGTCTGCGATTTATTGAAAAAAAAAACTTTGGAAAACATCAGCCAAAAGATCGGCCTTGCGCTTCTCATCAGTTAAAGGTTCTCCATTCTCATCTAATAATGTATGCACCGTGCCTCTATTCCCTGCTCTTACCTGGATGTATCTAAAGAACTTGGTGCGATCCCTACTCTCAACCAACCTTTTTTCCACATGAGCTTGATACCGTTTAATCGCCTTTCCCGTTTTGAAATTGATGTGCTTATATTTCATCCACATATCTGAAACTCCGCTGGAAATAGCTTTGTTCCAAAAACGAGAGCGATACACCAACATTTTATGCAGGTATTCTGGTAAAGCCTGTTGAGCGATTTTATCCTTTCGTAACGGAACAAACATTTCAATAGTGTCATTTAAGACAGCCAAAATCACGTCATACATCTCATTAACTGTTTTGGAAGCTGTAAGCGAACCTATCCAGTCGATCTTAGCTAAATATTCAAAAATCGCTTCGTAGTTCGCACATTTAAAATCGCGTTTCTATCTAACGATTTCTGGTAAATTTTCAAACTAATACTAAACGTTACTGTTGCATGGTCACTACTACCAATAGGTACCCCAACCTGAACGTTGTCGATTAATGATTCGTCGTTGCAGTATACTAGGTCTAAAAAGGAGCTACCTCTTGTAGGCGAGTTTACAAACTGACGGAAATCGTGACTTGCAACCGTTTCAAGAAAATCTTGCGAAATTTTGGTTGGAGTATGCAGTTTGTCAGCAGAGTGTAATTCTGGTAAGTTGAAGTCTCCAAGAAGAATACAAGGATGTTCAACAACAGAAAAGTCACTGATTGCCTTAATGAGTCTATCTGAACTAGTTATGCTACAACTTGGAGCCCTATAAACCACAATGAACCTAGCGCACCTGTCTTTAGCGAAGATGTCACATATCAAGAGCTCGTAGCAATCTTTCACGGTATCTTCCAACACTACCATACAGTCGAAAGAGTTTCTCATAAGCAAGAGAATACCACCGCCTTTTTTGAATTTTCTATCGCATCTGATACCTTCATATTGGCTGTTGAGTACACCAAGCATAGGGGCAAGATCAGTTTTAGAATTCAGCTAGGACTCGGTAAGAAAACTAGATCACATTTAAGTTCACAAACCGCAGTAATCAGAAAGTCTGCATTCTTAACCAACGATCTCACGTTAGATAGCAAGCAGCGGAATAGTCCATGAGAATTGCTAGAAGTTCTTAAGAGTTTCCCGAAGAAGGAGGATGAATGGAATCTTCTTCAGGAGGGATGGAGAAATCAGAAAGTTGACTTAAGAGAGCCGGCTGTTGAGAACAACTATGGAAACTGTTTCCAGAAGAAGAATTAACATACCTTGTAGACTCATCCATTGACCGATGTCTCTCTTCCCATGTGAGAGATCTACGAAGGCGCAAATTACTAAATTGAGAGGACGATAAACGAGAGGCACGCTGAAGAACCTGTTTTTGAAACCGGCTAGAAGGCAGGACTACTTTTAAAAGTCGAGGAAAACGTTTTCCCATGCGAAAAACAGTAACCGGCAGACATTGCACATTGAGGAAACCAGGGATGCTAGCAACAGAGCTTAGGTCACGAACTACGTTATCGACGGAACGAGCACACCGAGGTTCTGGAAGATTTTTGATTACAATTGATATCTTTAGATCTGGATATTCACCCGGTTTATGCTCAGAAACAGGAGTGAGAGGCTGCGAAACAACAGTGGAAGGAGGAGTATCAATATTAGATTCCAGCAAAGCATTAAATTTAGATTTGAGTTCTGCATTCGCCTTCCTCAGCTTGATTACCTCCTCCAGCAGCTCAGAATTTCGGATGTTTGCCTGCTTGATCTCCTGCTTAGCCTCGATGATATAGTCGATCACGATTTTCATGTAGCTGGGCATCTCGGCATCCATACGCAATGCTTCAATGCACGATGACGAGAGCTTTCACGGTCAGTCTCAGCAACGTCCTGGTTGACAGGTCGGACTGGAACAGATGGAGAAACGGCAGTCAATAACTCCATATCCGATGGTAGAACAAAAATCGATTCTCCACTCAACGGGAAACGGGTTCACCTGGGCAGGTGGCAACGTAAAGAACTCAAATAAGTGTTCCCTTGCCACAAGAGACAACGCAGAACAAGTACAGAGACGGAAGGCAGTAGAATCGGAGAGTACAGCGGATCTCGGAATACTCGGTCAGGCGATCACGTTCGTAGTAGCGGACGCGACCACTCGTGGCCGTTGCAGACGCTTGTGATACTGGGTATAAACCTTGCGACACTGGGTATTTATGATCAAAATCATTTTTATCTGCTCAAAAAATCCGATCTGGTGAAAACCACCCTGTTTGAATCGCTTTAGGATTTGGGCTTTTCAAAGCCTATTCCTTTGAAGCGCTGTCGAACAACAACTGTGCATGTGAGAAAGAAAATTTTTTTGCTATGAAGGTGTGGAAACTTCCCATACGTCTTGTCTCAAGCTTACAACCATAAGTCTTCTAAGGATCCGGGACCTGTATGTAGGTATTATTACATTGTCCCATAAGTCCTTGCAGTTTTTTTTTTCAACGATTCACTGCAGATTTCGCCGGCGGTCTCTTGCATAGCGCTGCATAGCTATCGAAAGAGAATGATTTGCTCTATCAGAACATGTATTGCATTTCTTTTTTTATCATGAATTTTGTCAATTTTTAGGTCATTAAAGTGAAAAGTGAAAAAGTGAAAAAGTAGCCATTTGCGCGCTTGTTCTCTCCGCCTAGGTTTGTGATTTTTTGCGCGGCTTTTTATAGCATTTGGAAGACAATGTCCTGTACTACAAGAAAATTTGTTGGTCCTATTTTCTAATACATAATATACGTCGTCTACTCTACCTCATCTTCTTCTCGAAGCCTTCACTGCGCTGGGGATTCACTCGCCATCCCTAGTTCATAGCAGAGAGCAGATTTTGTCACCACGGCTTGATTACTCATGCTGTCCTTGGCGCTCTCGAGTTTCCCTTTTTCTTCGTTATGACACACCTGGGCGGTAATCGCATTAAATGCATGGCGCATTTTTCCCAAAGGGCAGATCGCTTAGCAGAACGCTTTCCTAATTCTCTGACGACTTCCCGTAGATTAGTAGTAAGTAGCAAAATGTGTAGATCTGTTGGACAGGTGCGAAAGTGGGAGCCATTGATACACAAAATCCACTGCAATGCGCGTCAGGGGGAGGGGGGCAACAAGTGATCTTATAAGATGACAAACGTGAGCTTCTAGAAATACCAAAATAACACATCAGAAAAGTCAGAAAACAAAAAAGTCAACAGTCAATCAACGTCAACAAAAGGTCATAAAACTAAAAAACGCATAAAAAATTTCAAAAGATTACGTAGGAAAAACTCCGACGGGTATATTTCGGCGTGCCGCGAACCGAACGCTGCCACGTGTCAAGGACGTGTGACACGCGGTAATGTGTCACATACACCAATAATTACAGAAATTTGCAGTTGTCTCAACTTGGTGTTGTTTTTTTTTGTCGCTTACATTGTTTCGTAAAAATTCCAACTGGGAACATCAGCAGAAGAAGGTCTCCAGGACACGGATTCATTAACGCGCATATCCGCGGGTAGGCGCGTGGAGCGCAGTCGGAGAAGGCGCCGGCTGTCGCCTGCACCGGATACCAGGTTCCTGGTTCGGATTTCCCGCCCAGGCCAATCAAGCCTTTCATCCCTCCGGAGTCGGTGAATTGCTACCAGACTTGTCTGGAAAGGGTAAAGCACTGACTTATACATCGGCTGGCCACTGCAAGTCTTTGTATGGCCAAATACACATTCAACTCGCCTTCACGACATCCCATAGAAGTAGAATGCGTGGCGAATCCCAAAGAGGATTGAATAACGCCATCCTTTATTTTTATCTTTATCTTATCTGCGGGTATGTAGGGTATAGAGGGTGGGCGCGCCCACGATGTGCATTCATAATAAACCTTACCTGCCACATCGTGGTTGTGACAGTGGGTCGAGAAAACCCATCGATCGTCATGGGTGTGCGGAGCATACCCGCTACTATTTCGCGCCCCATTTACAAAAATGAGCTCCACTGATCGTGTAGCTGTTTTCACGAGGTCCTACTGGCTGCTTCTCTGTCTCAGAATAAACTTGTGAAGCCTCCTGAAACTACGTCATCCAGAAATTATACGAAATCGCTAGGAATAGCCCGAAACACCGAGAGAGCTTTCCCGTTAAATTGCTATTTTTTCAACATTTCCCCCTGTTTGGGAGAGCTCTTCGGATGTAGCCCCTCATTGCTCTCCTCCTCTGACTTGAACAAGTTTTTCACTCCATATCGGCAGCGTAATCAGCGCAATGCTAGAAGAACAACATTTCTGAACATCTTTAAGGGATCTTCTACCTTACCCCCGATTCGCTTGATGAATTCAAATGAGTAGATGTGGTCTGTGGGAACAAAAGATATAAAGATATAAGCACTTTAAATGCGTATTTAGCCTATACCTGCAGTGTCCAGCCGATGGACAATTTAGTGGGTTATCCTACCCAGACAAGTCTGGTACCAATTCACCGAACCCGGAGGGTTGGTGGTCTAGACGGGAAACCCGAACCAAGTACATTGATTCGAGCTCCACACGACAGCTAGCGCTCTCCTCCTTCTGCGCTATCACGCATCCACTCCAGTCCATCATATGTGTAAAAGAAGAGATGGAACGTTTGCTTGACGATGGCCTGGAATTCAGGGAAACTCCATTGCTCGCAAGCAACAGATCAAAACGGCACCGCATGATATGTGAAGCTTGGAATCTTTGTATCCTTTGCATTGGCAGCTGCGATCTATGAAGCCGTGAATGACATCTACGCATACCACTGGCAACACTGCCAAAACATCGGTAGCGTGGTGACAACTGCAACCGTAATCAGCGGCTCTGCTAGCGACGCGAAGTCTTCGCAAAGGCTGTCCGTATTACGGGCGCCAGTAATGTTTCCATTCCTCCCTGTCGCGTGCCAGAGTGCTCCAATGGATCCTCCTCGCTCGAGGGACACGAAGAGCACCATATCGTTCGGTCAGAGCTTTCACGAAGAAATCCAACCGGCGCGTTGGTGGACGTCTTGGTGTTCTCTTGACATCCCACGGAATCCAATCGGTGACGGCAACCGCAAAGCGCATTACGTGGCCGGCCCACCTAATTTTCGACGAGTTGGTCCATGCGACAGCGCACCCTCAAACGAACATATTTGATTAATTATTCGAATAGATGAATATGTAGTCCATATTTCTAGATTTTCGAATATTCGAATATCGAAGGGCAACCATACATGAATATTATTCGAAAATCGAAAAATTTTATTCGAGTATCGGTTAAAATCGAGTAAAATTCGAGTAAAATCATGTATTTGAATATTATTCGAAAATCGAAAAATTTTATTCGAGTATCGGTTAAACTTGAAATCTTGAAGCAATTAAAAGGATCAACTTCTTCAAGCACAAGCTATTCCATTACTCGGTATTCGAAAAAATAAAAATGGGAATTATCCTATTTTCGATTATTCGAAAAAATAATGACCGAATAAGCGATTCAAATCAGTTTCTTTAAGCCTCAAGGGGCTGGAGTGGTGGTGTGGATGTTGCATTCGATCAAACGGCGCCGGTGGTGTAATGGCGTAGAGCATTCCCTCCCGGTTAGAGGGAGGTGCGGGTTCGAGTCCCGCCTGGCGCTAGAAGTTTTGATCGCAACAATACATCTTATGACAATGACCGAATAAATTCGTTAAATCATTAGTTCGATGAAACTTTTCAAAAGCACAACTCTAGTGACAACTGCCTCAGTAGATAGCGGCTCTGAATCAACGATGCAAAGCTGCACAGGTTGCCAGTGTCGCTCTTCAGCTTGCGACCCAGTCGACTGAAGAAAAACCATTCGGCCGAGAACGACTGGTCCACCTTCGGCATGTGCATCTGTGGCGGTCTCTGCTGCAGAAGAGTCCCGTCGAGCACCGACCGCTGTACGACTAGAATCGAAGGGCAGCTGGAAGGAGGCGCGTCCTCAGCGGCTATCGCGCGGCTACCGGGGAACGGCGCAAGGAGTTGTGTGCGGTATTCGTTGGTCTGCTGGACCAGAAACAAATACACGCTCACTACTTCATTCAAGGAATCACTCATCCGAGGTCTAGCACCTTCTTCCCAATTTTTGACGAGACTCGAAAAAGTCGACAAGAAGCTTCTCGCCTAGGCGGGGTATGGTCATTCAAGCGAACGGTACCACCACACGCTATAATTTACGGCTTCGACTACGAAGACAAGAAAATTGGAATGAATGACTTTGTAGATTTGTGCTTGTTTGTAGAGTGGTCACCATATTTGCTTCGACTGACAATGACCAATTGTTCGTTGATTGATTCCGCTTATATACCATTTTCAGGTCGAATTGGACACTTTTCAAAATTAAATTGGACCTTTTTCAAAGCAAATTGGACACCTTTAAAATCAAAATGGACATTTTTCACGTCAAATTGAACACTCTTCTAAGCTCGCCTAAGACTTTCGAAATCAAAGAGAACTCTTCCGAATTAAAACAACCTTTATACAGTTGAACTACAGGCTCAATAAGATGGTTAGAAGAAATTTTTGTTCAGGGAAAAATTATAATAACTTTTTTTTGAAATTTTTTTACTATACATAGCTGCTCGAATCAGTGTAATAATTTTATAAAATTTTTACTTTTGGAGAAAAAATATCACACTAAATTTTGTTTTGAAGCACAGTAAAACAGCGTCCATTAGGTGCATCAAAAAAGCAGATTGCGCCACGCACTAGAAAAGCTTGTCGCGATTTTTATTTGATTGATAATGTAAACGCTGTTTACATGAGACAACGAGGTATGTGCGTTCTTAATAATTGCGCTTGTTGCATGGTCTACAGTTTTTTTTTGTCCGAGAAAAATTTCCGCATAATTTCTTTAAAACTTTAATTCACTTACCCAATAAGTTAACCCTTTAAAATTTCATGAAATTCTAATTTTTCGTGGAAGAATAATGCTTTACAGCTTGTTTTAAAGAAAAAAGCAGGAAATTTTTATTGCCAAGAGAAGAGACGCACGCAATGCACTCGTCCAAGACGTCATGAATTTCATTTGATTAATAGTGTAAATGCTGCTTACATGAAACAACAAGGTGGGGTATGCGCGTTCTTCACAATTGTAGCTGTTGCAAGTTATTCTGTATTGACTGTCATTGTTGAATTACTCGCTTTAATGTCATAACCACTTTATTTGAGTAATGTCTTATGTAGTTTTTTTTTGTCTAGCTGAAACATGAAATGGAAACGGGGAATACTGCTTCCGTAGATTTGTATTATGTATATGTTGGTTATATTTATATGCTGATTTATACAAACGTGCAGATAATGCAACACTACCGTTGTGAAGAACGCGCATATCCCGACCTTCTTGTTTCATGTAAGCAGCATTTACACTATCAATTAAACGGAAGTCGCGACGTCTTGGACGAGTGCACGGCGTAATCTCTTCCATTAGCACTAAAACTTCCAGCGTTCTATTCTTTAAAACAAGCTATAAAGCATTATTTTTCCACAAAAAATTAGAATTTTATAAAATTTCAAAGGAAGTGTTCACTTATTGGGTATGTGAATTAAAGGTTTAAAGAAATTATGCTGAAATTTCTCTCAAACAAAAAAAACTGTAGACCATGCAACAAGCGCAATTGTTAAGAACGCACATATCTCGTTGTTCTATGTAAACAGCATTTACACTGCCAAGCGAATAAAAATCGCGACGAGCTTTTCGAGTGCATGGTGCAATCTGGTCTTTGAATGCACTATACGGCTGCTGCTTTGCTGCGCTTTAAAATAGAATTTAACTTGTTATCTTTTCTCCAAAAAGCAATAATGTTATAAAATTATTACACTCATTCAGGCAGGTACAGTTTTAAATTTTTTTTAAAGTTATTCTAAATTTTCCATGATCAAAATTTTTTCTAACAATCTTATTGAGCCGGTAGGTCAGCCTTTATGAAGGTTGTTCTAATTCAGAAGAGTTCTCGTTGATTTCAAAAGTCTTAGGCGAGCTTAGAAGAGTGTCCAGTTTGAATTGAAAAATGTCCAGTTCGACCTGAAAATGGTTTTGTGAAGCTCGTCATAACGCCACTAATTTTGTGCGCATAGACGAACAGACGCCCGCATGAACAGATTAGCCCCTTTATAGTGGAGGGTATGAGCCGTGGAACTCATTCTCGATCAGATGCGGTTCCTGGTCGAACAGAGCACCCTACGCTTCAAGAAGCAGCACGGTGATCAACTGCATAAAGCGGACTGCTACGTCTCCGCTTACTATTTATAGAGACGCTGAAACGGGAATTTTTCCAACCAGCGCACCAAAAGACAACACACCGCAAAATTCGTGCATTCATGAAACGGCTAACCAAAAGTCTCGGATAAAAACGATCAAGACTCTGTTAAGCACAAACGCTTTAAATTCGCGATACTTTTGCTCACATAGCCCGCCATAAGCAATGTTTTATCAATGGACATACGTATACCACTTTCACGTCAAATCTGCCATCCTTCTGAAGAAGCCTGACGGTTTTGAAATCAAGTTGAGCATCTTCCAAATCAAAACGTTCTCGTCGCCCATTAAACTAGAGACTCTTCAAAAAACGAGTTTGGCCAATTTTTTTGCCTAAGGAAGTGTGACAACTTGTTGCGCGTCGATCCGGCTCATGTTTGTAGCCATTCTGTAGAGGTTACTGATCAACCTGGTAGGAGAAGGATAGTGAAAGACCAGAAAAATCTCGCTTACCTCCCGTCTACACTCCAATCGCCTCGCGGCCCGACATAATGAGAGCCAGCAATATTGATTAAGCCGCGCCGCCTAATCGATATTGGTAATTGCACTATAACGCGCAGCGCGGTGATCCTTCTATAATAGCGTGTGTGTGTGTGTGTGTGTGTGTGCATGTGTGTATGTGTGTATGCGTGAGTGTGTGTATGCGTGTGTGTATGTGTGTGCGTGTGTGTACGTGTGTGTGAGTGAGTGTGTGTATGTTTGTGCGTGTGTGTGTTTGTATATGCGCGTGTGTGTGAGTGTGTGTATGCGTGAGTGTGTGTATGCGTGAGTGTGTGCGTGTGTGTGTGAGTGTGTGTATGTGTGTATGCGTGTGAGTGGGTGTGTTTGTATGCATGTGTGTGAGTGTGTGTATACGTGTGTGTATGCGGGCGTGTGTGTATCTGTGTGTGCGTGTGTGTATGTGTGTATGTGGTGTGTTTGTGTATGCGTGTGTATGTGTGTATGTGTGTGCGTGTGTCTATGTGTGTGTGTGTGCGTGTGTGTGTGTGCGTGTGTGTTTGTGTATGCGTGTATGCGTGTGTGTGAGTGTGTGTGCGTGAGTGTGTATATGCGTGTGCGTGGGTGTTTGTGTGTGTATGTGTGTGCGTGTGTGTATGTGTGCGTGTGTGTGTGTGCGTGCGTGTGTGTACCATACATTGGATCCGATCGAAAATTTTCGGGTAATTGGGTGATTCGGATAACGACGATTTCGGGAACACCGGATTTTTGGATGATTCGGATAAGGGCGATCGGGTTTTTGGTTGATTCGAATAACGACAATTCGGCGGACACCGGATTTTTGGATGATTCGGATTGGGTTATCCGAACCGGGTATCCGAAAATGATTCATTCGGATCCAATGTGTAGTGTGTACGCGTGTGCGTATGCGTGTGCGTGTGTGTGTGTGTACGTGTGTGTATGTGTATGAGTGCTCGTATGTTTGTGCGTGTGTGTGTCTGTGTATGCGCGTGTGTGTATGTGTGAGTGTGTGCGTGTGTGTGTTTGTCTGTGTGTATGAATGTGCGTGGGTGTGTTTGTGTGTGTATGCGTGAGTGTGTGCGTGTGTGTTTGTCTGTGTGTATGCGTGTGCGTGGGTGTGTGAGTGTGTGTATGCGTGAGTGTATGTGTGTGCGTGTGTTTGTGTATGTGTGTGTATGCGTGTGTTTGTGTGTGTGTGTGCGTGTGTGTATGTGTGTTTGTGTGTGTGCGTGTGTGTTTGAGTATGCGTGTGTGTGTGTTTGTGTGTGTGTGTGCGTGTGTATGCGTGTGTGTGTGAGTGTGTGATCTTGCATCATTCTCCATTAATACCTTGCAAATGACAAACAAGTCATCTGAGCATTATTTATTCATCGAGATGACTAGAACACTATCTTACAAGGACGAGACACGTTTCACTGAGTGAGACAACGCGCGGCAATGAAGCAACTGAAGCGAACAGCTTACAACGTAATGAATAAGTGAAGATTTAGAAGCGAGGCATCAAACACATGCACCGTGGCTAACAACAAGGCAACATACCTAAGTATTTAGGCACATACAACAACAATCAGCAGCAGCAGCAGTAATTATTTATTATGAACTAGAACCGTTGAAGTTCAGAGAGGTCCGTGATTGGAGTTGGGATGGGAGACTGAAAAAATACACGATCATTTGCAGAGAACATGGTGCATAAAGGATAAATGTCAGCCCCAACGACTCCTTTGTGGAAAGCGCCACGCGTTCTGTATCTACGAGATATCATCGCTAGTTGCGGCGGACAGCCAATGGGGGGCAAGTCAATGTCCCTCCTCCGGCAGTTTTGTACCAATTCGTCTACTCTCTGCTATATAGTGGACTTCTTAGTGAGGCCTTGGATGTTGGATGACGAGATCGCGCCATGCATCTGTCGAGTGTATTAAAATGTCTACTCGATTAGCAGTTCAAATGCAATAATATGAAGCTCATGCAACTGGCTTCCTCGTATCTTCCCTATAGGCCGTATTCAGTCGCGCAAAACTGCTTTAGGATGCATACAGCCTTCCGATTCTTTCTTCGATCTCGCGACGTATCTTCGGTGACTGGTTACCGACCACGGCCGCAAACCGACAAGGAGAGGTTCCCAACTCATGGTGAGCGTTTGCGATGCTGTTTTGACAGGATGTAGGGCCCTGTGAGCGGAGTTCAAAACCACAGTCAGTTTTAGCTGAACGCTTTTTTAAAAACCTGAAAAAGAGGCATGAGGACTGTGCGAAACACTCATCAATCTCTAGGACACCCCACGAGATGTGCCTCGGTGGCGCAGTCGGTAGCAGTGCCGCCTCGTAGAAGCACACCGGCGGGCTTTTCAGTTCGAGTCCGAGTGGTGTCAATACTTTTGCACGTTTTAGTTTGTTGTTTCTTTCTCATGATCACAGGAGGCAATTTTAGACCATCAATGCTTACAACAAACCAAGGCTGTCTATTTTCGCCTTCATGTGTGCTAGTTTTTCAACTATTCATATCTGTACCACCATGTCATACCGTATCACCCATGATACCGTAATTGCACACAAATAGCTTACCTTACGGTTAATATTATGAACCCGGGCCATGTTGGTACATAAGTGTACCAAAAATGTTGTTCTCACCTGAACGTGTTGTCGGCCGACTACTTTCCATCCGGAATATGTTACATGCAGCCGAGATGGTATATTGAAAGTAGATAACTTTTTGTATGAAATATTATACAAAAAGGGTACCACCCGTGATTTTTCTTTTGATTGCAGATTACAGGCCAGACCTACCGACACTTCTGCTATCTACCGACAGGGAAATTAATAATAAATATAAGAGTTTTAATTTATTAACATATAAGACATTTGATTCTCAGAGAAATGATATGGTGCAGATATGAATAGTTGAAAAACTAGCACATATGAAGGCACAAATAGACAGCCTTGGTTTGTAAGCACTGATGGCCTAAAATTGCCTCCTGTGATCATGAGAAAGTTAATAACAATAAACTAATACGTGCAAAAATATTGGCAGCACTCGGACTCGAACTGAAAGGGGCGCCGGTGTGCTCCTACCAGGCGGCACTGCTACCGACTGCGCCACCGAGGCACATGTCGTGGGGTGTCGTAGAGGTTGATGAGCGTTGCGCACACGTCCTCATACCTCTTTTTCAGGTTTTTAAAAAACCGTTCAGCTAAAACTGACTGTGGTTCTGGATTCCGCTCACAGGGCCCTACACCCTGTCAAAATATTAGGTTGCAACGAAATAAATGGCACTGAACCACTGTAAATTTAAACAGTTAATATCTCGGCTTGTAGGCAAGTTTATTAATCGAAATAAAAACCTTCTGATTCTACACATCTTTGCCAACGTGAGACAAGCTTTTTTATCCCAGTAGCATAAAAATCAGAAGTTCTGGAATTGACGAAATCTTCGAAGGCACTTTCGGCATCCTGTTGGTATTTGAATATTTTCCCTACCAAGAAGTCGCCAAGACGCTTGAAGAAATGGTAGTCTGTTGGGGAGAGGTCGGGAGAAAACGGAGGATGTGGTAGAGTTTCAGTGCTCAGCTCATTCAATTTCTGCAACATCATTCGTGCTACATGGGGGCGAGCACTGTCGTGCAGAAGGAGAACTCGCCTTCGGTTTACCCGGCCGGATATCCTTCAACTTTTTCATCATTTCTTCAATTTCAATGCAGTACTTCTCTGCCGTGATGGATTCACCGGGAGGGAGGAAGCTGTGGTGAATAATTCCCAGCGAACACCACCATACTGTCACCATTACTTTCTTTTGGTGCAATTCCGGCTTCGCAAAAACCTTGGGGCTCTCATCGCTGTCCACCCACTGTGCCGATCGTCGCCTGTTGTCGTACATTATCCATTTCTCGTCACAGGTTACGATGCGATCAAGGAATGGTCCGTTTCGTTCCGTAGAAGCAGTGCGGACGAGATCTCATATCGTCGGGTTCTTTGCCCCTCAGACAGCTCGTGAGGCACCCATCTTTCCAGCTTTTTGGTCTTTCCAATTTCCTTCAGATGCCGGGCAGCTGTGTTGTGACTGACGCCAAGAACCTTCGCCATCTCCCTGGTACCTTTGTGTGGATCCTCCTCTCTCAGCTTGTCCTCATCAACATCACTATGCCTCCCACGACCTTCATGTTCTTCCAAGCTCTCATCTCCATTCCGGAACTTCTGATACCAACGATACGCCGTCCGAATTGTGGAACATCCTTGACCGAATGCGGCGTTGATCTTCTCGTCCGCCTCCTTAGCTGTAGTGCCCAGCTTGAATTCATACAAGTAAATGCCTCGGATTACCCTTTTGTCCATCTGCAAAAAAGTCAATAAAACTCTAAAGTTTTCCCACTTTTACATAGAAAATTTGGTACTCTTCGGTAGAGCAAAGTTTGCGCTTCTAAATGATATGCCGCATGTTACGGTTTGTTCTTGATCAAACGCGTAAAGACGCGCCAAAAAATGGCGCGAGCCAGTGCCATTTAATTCGTTACAACCTAATAGCATCGCAAAAGCTCACCATGAGTTGGGAACCTTTCCTTGTGAGAAGTAACATGAATACCTAATTTTTAAATCTCTTCCTCAAAGCAAGAGTTCCGGCTCTGATTCAATCCCAATTTTTGCTGGAAATAATGAATCAGCAAACCAAACCATGAAAAATCGCAAATTTATCGTCCATAGATCTTCATGCGACCGACATTTACGCTTCCAATCAAGTACGCATGGCGATACACGTATCATATACCCGGCGCGACCTCGATACCTTCACATCGGAGACCTTTAAAAAGACTTAAGTACCTTTTGGTAGCTGGAAGGGAAGGATTTCATCACGCATCAAATATCGTAAACACAACCTATATTTCGCAGCGCATCCGAAGACCACATTTCTTTGAAAAAATCAATCGATATTGATTGCCCAATCGATTATGTCCACATGTCATGAATCTAACAGAGTACAACAATCAGTATTACTATCCTTCATAATCGAACCGACCCAGTGAACGTAGTTATTTCTGACACATTGACATCCTTTACAGCCATCCATGGGCCATTAATATTGCGCGGACGAACAAGGAGACGGACGGACGCATGGGTTAGCTATGTTGCACTTAAAAATTCGCTCTACTTTGACTGTGCTTGCTGCTAATTAGATGCTCCAGTAAAATAAACATCACAACACACAGGTTATATGCACGGCGCGATCTTGATACCACCGCAACAAAAGGTTTTCGCTTTATTGTCTCTTAAAATAAGCTGAGGCATTTTATTGTAATCGCATGGGGCGGATTTTATGACGCTTAAAATAGCACATACGCAACCGTTGCTGTAAAGCCCGTTCGAAGGCGTTTTGAAAAATCGATCGATATTGATTTGCCGATCGATTTTGTCTACGCGCAATGAAGCCTGTTTCGCAGCCAGAATCATCATCTTTCATAATCACGCTATCCCAATAAAGGTCGACATTACTGACACAATGACATTCTTTGCAGTAGTGACTCATCAGCCACTAATTTTGCGTGGATTGACGGGGAGACCGATAGACGCACGGGCTCACCCAGTTACGCATAGAACTTCAACTTTTATAGATCTCAGCTTCTCTATTCTCCAACCAATTGAGCTATTTTACTAGATGTAGGAATGACCTCTTCCTACCTTGGCATGGCGCTGCTCGCAAAGCGCACTCCCATCATCGTCACTCGCCTTGACAGCGTGTGAACGCGGTGGAAGTGGTGGCGCACAGATCAGCTGCTGATCGATGCTCCTTCGCGGTCGGGATCGAAGTCGTATGCCTGGAAACCACGAGAAGATCCATTGCATTTACAGATCGTGGAAATCGTCGCCGAGCTCACCTTCAAGCCCATCTATCGTCGGCCTCCTACCCATCTGATCCGACGGTCGAATCGAATCCACGCTGTTGTCGCGGATGCTTGCGAACACCCTCGCAGCATCGAAACGCTCCGACGTATTGCGACTGTTCGCTCTTAACATGTGAAATTTAAGGATTATTCATAGTCTCTGACGGAACGGGACGGAAGCCACTGACAAGGAAAGCCTCTGAAATTGCGGTGAGCTTTTGCGATGCAATTTCTGCAGGGTGAAGGGTCCCGAGTGTAAAGTCCAGAACCTTAGTATTTTTTTCGGAATGCTATTCTGTGGTCGAAAAAAGGCGTGTGAAAACGTGAGCGCGAAGTTCATCACGCCCTGTTGCCACCCCACCTAATGTGGTCGGTTAGCGCAGTGGATAGCGATGTCGCCTCTCGGGCGCACCGAGTGAGTTTGATGGTTCGGTTCCCGGTGTCGCCAAAGTTTTTGCACACATCGGCTCGTTATTATTATGTGCTTACATGATCATAAGAGGCAATTTGTGCACGATTATTTCCTTTAGTAAGTAAATATAGCCCTTTTGTGCTTTCGTTTAAGCTACCTCTCAATGGATCGTATTTGCACTGTATCATATCAGCAACGATACCGTAAATGCATAAAACCACATACACTTCACGCAATACGTCATGAATTTGGTTTGATACCGGTAAATACTTACACTATGTGTTTGTGTTCATTGACGTATCGTTGCTGATATGTTACGATCCATTGAGAGGTAACTCAAATGAAAGCACAAAAGGGCGACGTTTTCTTACTAAAAACATTATTCGTGTATTAAATTGTCTCTTTTGAGTACACGCAAGCATATAATAATAACGACCCGATGTGTGCAAAAACTCTGGCGGAACCGGGGATCGAACCATAAAACTCACTCGGTGCGCCCGATAGGAAACATCGCTATCCACTGTGCTAACCGACCACACTAGGTAGCATGGCAGCAGGAGTGATGAACATCGCGCTCACGTTTTCACATGCTTTTTTTCGACCACAGAAGAGCATTTCGAAGAAATTAACTATGGTTTTGGACTCCCCACACGGAATCCTACATCCTATAAAAATTGCATTGCAAATACTCACCGCGAGTTTGGAGGCCCTCCTTGTGAGTCGAAAGTGTAAAGCGTGCAAGTCGATCAATTTCGGGCAATCGTACAGAAAAATCAATATGCAGGATATTCCATGTCCGACCGTCTATGAATCTTGGCATAATGAATGTTAAATTGGAATTGTAAAATTGCTTTAAGCTTGAAGCCAAGATTGTTAATATATCTTTATCCGGCTAACGTTTCGGCGTAACCGCCTTCGTCAGAGCCTGGAAGAACAAGGGAACTTAGAGAGGTTATTCGCCCAAGGACCATTCAAGACACAGAGGTCTAAGGAGGCAGAAATGGAACGAGAACGAACGGAAGTGGCACAACCCTAACTAACCTTTCGATAGCCGAGAGGCTGTTACGTCACCCTCGGATGGAGGAAGATTGGGCGACTGAGACTCCCTCCTTCTCGTTATCGCTTGAACGACCCTCTCTCTATCACTATCTGGCGCCATACCCCAAATATCAGCAAATGGGGCGAGCTCCTGAGTTACCATCACGCGTTCCTCTCTTCTATTCATTACGGGATTCCTTGAGGCAATCCACAGCGCTTCAAGAGTCTTGCGTACTGTGATGTCGACCTCGCGTGCAAGGACTGTCACCGCTACCCCAAACATTGCGCCAACACGACTCCGCAGCCTGTGTTCTCCTAACGGTGTCGAATGTTTGCACCTGTTAAGTCCATCCATGTGTTCCTTCATCCTTACCCAAAGCGGTCTGCCTGTTTCACCGATGTATTCCGCATTGAGAACAAGTTATGAGGTACACCACCATGGACACCATGCAATCTCCCTCCAAACGGACACACCACACATGAAGGAGTGGTACAAGAGCAATCATACAGGCGGTTCCGCACGAGCTGCGCCTTAAGATTACGAGGTGGTATCTATCTCCTTGCGCGCGAAGTCGACATCACAGTACGCAAGACTCTTGAAGCGTTGTGGATTGCCTCAAGAAACCCCGTAATGAATAGAAGAGAGGAACGCATGATGGTAACCCAGGAGCTCGCCCCATTTGCTGATATTTGCGGTCTGTCGCCAGATAGTGATAGAGAGAGGGTCGTTCAAGCGGTAACGAAAAGGAGGGAGTCTCATTCGCCCAATCTTCCTCCATCCGAGGGTGACGTAACAGCCTCTCGGCTATCTTAAGGCTAGTTAGGGTTGTACTTCCGTTCGTTCTCGTTCTAATTCTGTCTTCATAGACCTCTGTGACTTGAATGGACCTTGGGCGAATAACCTCTCTAAGTTCCCTTGTTTTTCCAGGCGCTGACGAAGGCGGTTGCGCCGAAACGTTAGCCGGATAGAGATATATTAACAATCGTGGCTTCAAGCTCAAAGCAATTTTACAATTCCAATTTAACATTCAATACGCAGGTTTTCTCTGCGAGACCAGCAGTACTCAATTATGAATAGTTCCTACTGTATTCACCTTACACCTAGTAAGCACAGAAAACGAATTTCACTGTTGTTTAAACTATACATTGGATCCAATCGAAAATCTTCGGATAATTGGATGAATCAGATAACGGCGATTTTGCGCGTCTCGGATTTTTCAATGATTCGATAACGGCAACTTCGCAAGCCTCGGATATTTGGATGATTGGATCGTGATATCCGAATCGGATATTCGAAAATGATTCATTCGATACAATTTCAGGACCCAGCGCTTCCTACCATCAAACCATATGCATCTGCGTTTGTTGCAAAAAGGAGATATAATTACAATAAAAACCAAACAAATGACGAAACTGCTTACAATGAGGACGAAGACGACGTGGAGTTAACAACCGCTTGCGACGAAGACTTCCTCGACGTCGTCAACATGCTGAGCATAGTGGAACCTATAGCTGCTCCGCGAGATCTTAGGTTTAATGTGCCTGTGGATCTGAAATACATTCAATACTTGCGGATATCGGGTGACCTTCCAGAATACCTTTAAATGCTTGATATGAAACAGCGCCTTAGACGATCAAAGAACTCACCCAGCATCAAGCGAGCTACTGGAGGCCGCTTTTTTGGTTGCATCGATCCCGTTGCTTTCCACTGAATACCTTATCGATGCTCCTTGGGGCAGAATTGAACGCTAAAAAGCGAACGCTTAACGAAGAGGTTTTCTCCCCAGGTTTTTGAAGTCTTTGAATGCTAGAGGCATTTCTATCATTGAACCCTCCGGCTTTCGCCACGACTTTTAAAGGAAAGAAACGATTGAGAGTAGCAGTCGTAACCCGTCTACCTTCGTTGAAAGTAATTCGGTGCTGGATCAGAGAAACGAGGGTTGGTAATGCAAATTTACTGAAAAAAGAAACAACCAAAATTGGCTGGAAGACACCGTAGAGAAGATTGGATATGAGAAACTCCAAGTTGGGTTGACGAGCCTACTGAATTGTTGACGTCAAGACGTTGAGCTGACGCGGAACCGTGAAGGGGGATCCTAGAACTAAATCCGGAGACCTCCCCTCAGTTCTACCTCAAGCACTAGACGAATTAGTGACCACTGAGGCCTCGTAGTCCTCCAAGAAGAAAGGTAAACCTCAGCCACACAGGCTGTATAGCGTCACAGAGGAATAACCGAGTAAACCGCAGCTACACAGGCTTCCCGATGGCGGAAACACTCTCACCGATACAGCCACACAGGATGTGGACAGGACACAACGGGTGGTGAAAGAATTCGAAGGGCGGTACCAATAATCGATGACCTCCTCGGTGACTGTGATGACAACTCCGTTGGTTTGGTATTTTCTCCACTTATAATCGAGTTCTCTTAATTGAACACACCCAGCGAGAATTCGCTAGTAGTACACGACAGACCGTTACATATTGCGGACGGAGCTGCAAAGTCGCTAAAAAATTTCAAAAACTGTAAAAAGAACCTCACCGTTTGACCAAACTTGTCCTCCACATACTGCTTATGCTCGAAAAACCCTTCAACGAGATGATCATGGAACTGTTTTGTGATTTCTGTGCGAGACGCGTGAGCATACAAGCAGAACTCGAGGATCTCCACCTTGAACATCAGAGAAATTGGCCTCTCAGTGAACGATTCGAAAATTCAAATTCGCTTACTTGTTCAATTATCAAAGCGCTCAGATGCATAGCAAGCTGCTTCTCCTCAGAGTCGTAGACTCTAGAACATTCGTCCGAGAAGAACACCTTAACGAATCGGTTAATTGACTGAAACTACCTTCGTCACAGTTGTTAAATAGTAGAAACTCACCTCATAATTGCTGATCCCACCCATAACAGCTGGACGAACGACACCCAGAATCTCACCGGACAACTTCTTAACTGCATGCACTCGATTCAACAACACTAGGAGTGCCGTCTCCATCAACTCAGAGTTCTTCCGCTGCATCTGGTCAACAGAGCGTCGCAACGGATTCACGTATATCGGCGGCGAAGTGGAGATGATCTGTCATAGAGAAATTCAGTGAGACTAAGGTCTTTGACTGCGTAGCTGGTCCGCCCAACACTGTCGCCACCGCCCGTCGCTGGCGCGGCACGGGAGTATAGCAAAGGCCTAAGCAAAAGAAAAAAGGATAAAGGTCGGCGTTAGTCAAACCGTTTACCCTTCAGTTCTTCGTAGATAAAGACGACGGACATCAACACACAAGGGGCCGGATTCGTCAACGACTTACAGAGATTTGACAGAGAAATTACAGCAGAAAATCCTGATAACGCCAACATTTCACCACATCGCTTGTTGACAAATCGCATTAATTCACGTTTTTTTTTTGGAGTTTCCGCTGTAATTTCTCTGTCAAATCCCTGTAAGTCGTTGATGAATCCGGCCCCAGGATGTTAACTGTTAAGAAACAGCCCGTAGATAAAGGAGAAGAATAGAGGTCGGCGCTAGTCAAACCCTTTACGGGATGCGCCACTCATTCTACTTCTATGTGACTCCGTGAGACAATTTAAATGCATATTTGCCCTATACAGTGACTTGCGGTGGTCAGCCGACAGCCAAGGCAGCGCATATCCTCCCAAGACAGGTTTGGTACCAATTTATAGACTACGGAGGGGTAAAAGGCTTGTTGGCCTGGGAAACCCGAACCAAGAATCCGGGACGGCGTTCAAAATAGGTGGCCCTATTTGAAATTTTATAACTTTATTTTTAGAGTAAAAATAGTGATTTAAAGCTTATTCTGAAATGTAGAAAATCTTCATCACATTGAAAAAGGTCACGGAGCCATGCACTTGTCTACCTCGCGGCAAGTTTCACTTGATTGATAGTGTCAGTTGATAGAGCTGCTTACTTGAAACAGCAAAGTGAAGAGATGTGCTAATGAGTGCTTTTGTAGACCCGTCGACAAATGAGTAGACCCACGCAGAAATCCTGCTATCAGTCAAGCGAAAATCACGATGTGCTGGACGGGTGCATGGCGAAATCTCCCTTTAAGCATTAAACATGACACCTTCCTTCAATTTAAAACAAGGGTTCATGTCGCGAAGGTGGGCAGCATTGATAGATGGGATCGCGCGGGCCAATTATAAGCTAGCACAGCACCAACCGAACATACCCTAATTAATTGGAGCATCGACCGTAAATCCGATCTCTGAATGGCAAGCCCATTCGATACGACCTGACCCCTGGCGCGCTCTCACGTCTCAATGCTGCTCATTTTCGCGACATGTACCAAAGCAAGCTTTAGACCATTGTTTTCTCTTAAAAAATTGAAATTTGCAAAAATTTAAACAATGTGTTCACTTATTGCGACAGATGAATAAAAAATCAAAGAATGTCATACTAAACTTTTTTTTGGACGAAAAAATATTCTAACCATCTCGGGAGATCCCAGTTTAATCTGAAGCCAGATTTATCAATCACTTACCGCCGTATAAAGATGAAAATATCGCCAAATACCTATGCTGGTGAATGTCACATCAGGGGATTGGCGGTATTTTCACCGTTAGAGGGCGGTAAGCGGTTGATTGAGCTCCTGGAGGATTCTTGTTCTGATCAGGAATATGCTCAGATTGATTTTTAAATCGTTACTCTTGCTTAAAGAAGTGGCCATTTTTTATTTGATTTAAAGAGTGCCAACTTTGATTTGAAAAGCGTTCAAGTTGGTTTAAGAAGTGTCCAGTTTAAGTTGAAAGTGGTACATATGGGAGTAAAATCAGAAGGAATGCTTCCAAGTGTCTATACCTGCGTTGATCTAAGAATGCCCGGCAATCGTTCATACGTCACCACTGTGCGCTTCACGATCCACGTCCGCATTAGTTCCGAGTCCTTCACTGCTGTCCACTTCGTGTCTTTGCGCTCCTCGACACGACTATACTCGAAGTCACGAATCTGTAGACAGAAGAGCTTCAGGGTATGCCGCTATCAACGAGAACAAGCAGCTCTAGCCGGACTACAACGGGCTCACATTGTAGTGCCGGTAATAATCCTTAATGGATGGATTCACATGCGCATCCTTGAACGGGCAGGCGGTAGGGATTGGGTCGACGTTGAACACCTGAGTCAAAATTACACGCCGATGGCATTCTCACTGGCTATTTGAACGGGTAATCTACCTGCATGTATCTCCCTGGCGAGTTCTTCAGATGTGAGCAGTCGTCCATGGACATAATCGCCTCAGGACCTCCGTAAATCTGAACCTCTTTGGCTATAACGCACGATTCTCCATTCAGAAAAGACGAAGGTGACCTCACCTGCTGCATTCTCTGCATAAAATCAGCGTGGCGCTCCAGTTTGTCGCTGCGGAACACGAAACTGCAAAATCGAGACTAATTTCGTTTTAAAAACCCGAATTCCGACAAAATCGAGTCCTTTCCAAAGGCCAAAAGTAGACGAACCAACCTGATTCCATTCAAGTAACTAGGGAATCCTTTTCCATAGAACGCAACCAGATAGTAGTAGAAAAAAGCGCGATTTTCACGGTCTATCTTCCGATAAAGCTCCGCAATCCTTACCTTAAAACTAAGTTTCTACGCACGTTTCAAAGGGAGTGGTCTATGCAACTACTTAGAACACGGAATATTTAATGAAGTCAGCCAAGAAGGCCACTTCAGTACTGCGGGCAAGAAAATACAATTTCCACGTCAAAATAGCACTTTTAAAACTAATCAAAAGCCCTACACTTTTCAAATCAAGCTGGACATTTTTCTAAGCAAGCTTGACGCTTTTAAAATCAAACTGAACATCGTCCAAATCAAGATCTGCATCTTCCAGACTTAACTAGGGAGAGCTGATTGAAATAATTTCCCGTAAAAGGAAAGTTAGTATAATTTTCCCTGAAATTTTCTGATTCACCCAGCCAAAAACGGAAAAACTCCTTGAAATTTCACAAAATTCTCGTTTTACGAGAAAACACAATGGTTTAGAGCTTATCTTATAGTTAAAAGTTCATGAAAAAATGCCATTTTGGCAGAGGGTTTGGAAAATATAACGTCATGACGCTCAGGGAGAGCTTTAAGCTTCTTCTTCTTCTTCTTTTTCTTCAGCGTTTGTCCCGCTTTCTTGCGGGGTCCGCTTTCCTGGAATACTGGCGCCACTTTTCCCGATCAAATGCCTGATCAGGGTGTAACCTAGCCATCTTCAAGTCCTGGTGCAGCGAATCAAACCAGCGCTGCTTTGGTGTCCCTCGTGGCCACTTTCCGGGCACCTCGAAGTTAAGGCCAGTCTTTCGGACAGTGACACCACTTGCGCGAAGAACATGGCCGTACCATCTCAGACGAGCTTCACGCAATTTCTGAACTATCGGGGTGACACCAAATCTTTGCCGAATGGTGTCGTTGCGACACGGTCCAAACGCGTAACTCCGGCCGTCCACCGCAGTATCTTCGTCTCCATTACGCTGAGGCGCCTTTCAATTTCTGCGGTAACGGGCCAGCACTCAGCTCCGTAAATAGCTACAGAGCATCTTCTTGTCGCAAAAAAAAATCTTCTTGTCGCAGAGCACTCCCGTCAGAGCGCCACTTGGAGCTTCAAGCTTAACTGGAAAAATTTAACAACTAACCATCAAGGACGCCAGCTTGTCGTAGTCCACATAGGTGGTCTCATAAACTGGCAGAAGCTCCCTGAAATGGAGATCCGTGAAAAAGAACCGCTGTAGTAGCCGAAGGCATCTGCAACCTACTTCAGAATTTTGATCGCATCTTCCCACATTTCACCTTCTGCAAAGAGATCGGCAGCTTCACACAATAGACTGTCTTTCAGCTGGCGTTCCACAGCACATTGACGATTGAGTCGTCGAGCAATCAGCGACTCGTCTAGCTCCGTGTCATTCCACTGAAGCTGGCTATCAAATAACAAAAGAAACTGTAAATTTCGCTACTTATCTTGAAAAACCTGGTTTCGGAAATGAAGCCATGACAAAGGGCTCCGTTGCAATCCAGTTTATTAGAATTCAACTATGCTGCAATAGCCTGAAGAGCTAGTGGGTCAGTTCTTCCCCCGTACGTCCGCGCAAGAACACTGGTGGCTGGATGTGGATGATTTGCTTCACACGATGTAAATGAAACTATACTACGGCAGACGTTATTAACACGTTAACGACCGCGTCTTCTTCGCGTGTCTGGCGCGTGGGACCAACCGATTTTCTGCGACGCCGACAGCGTAGCACGACATCATGTCGTACGGTCCTACGCGACCGCAAAATTCGTCTCTTGGTGGAAAGCGATGATGAGGATGACGAGGTGGTCCAGGGCGATGTTGATGCTGAGGACGATCTCCTTTTACTACCAAATGACGACGATGATGGCTCAGAAAGTGGAGTAATAGAATCCGAGGCAGAAGGTGAGTAGAAGGAAGCTTGGAAGAGCGATTTTGAAGCCCCTAATCGGTGGAACTTTGCGACGAAGTCCGGCTTTCATGACGGTGTGTTCGACTGCGGTAGGCCGATCAATTATTATCGATTATTTTTCAATGACGAATTGTTAGATGAAGCCATTACTTGACGAGAAGCTCAATAAATCAGTAACCGAAACTCGTTTTTGTGGACCACGCGTTTTACAATGTCTAAAGGTGAAGCCTGACATCACGCCACACGGTCGTCAACGTGTTAAACTGCGCGGAAATAAAGCAAATGTGATGAATTCTAGACAAACTACACAATAGAGGATCAATACTTCTATATTATTCACTTAAAAACGCGTTCCATCGTTAGGTATATGTTATACTTCGGCGACACGCAGTGCGTAGTAGCCCGTGTAGCACTGTCGCTGAAGTATAACATATACCTTGAGAAAATGGTGCCGTTAGTCAATCCGTTTTGAGATGCGCCATGCGTTCTACTTCTACTGCCGCAGAAGGCAATTTGAAATCGTACTTAGCCTATGCAATGACTTGTGGTGGCCAGCGGATGGATAGTTAGCGTTTTATCCTTCCAAGACAAGTCTGGTACCAATTCATCGACTCCGGAGGGATGAAACGATTGGTTGGCCTGGGCGGAAACTCTGAGGCAGAAATCTGTTACCGGATGCAAGCGACAGCCGTTCCTTCTCCAATTACGCTACCACTCGGCCTTTGTGCATTATGTTAAGGTTTAATTGCCAAAAATGACATCTCGTGAACTTCAATTGAAGCCGATTCAAAAGGTGTTGCTAAACGAAGAACTAGCCTCCGCAGAGCAAATGTAGGTTCAAAAATGTGCAAATGAAAGTGAAGAAAGAACAATGAACATATTAATCGCATAAGTTATAGAAACAACTTACACTCAAGGTGTTCGCGTAGAGCAATAGCGTCTTGGCAGCCTCGATCTGGTTGTTGTACAGCATGTGTAGGTCGTATAGCTTGTACACGTACGTAATGTAGAGGTTGTGATGCCTATACTTCTCATAGTATCTCTGAAAGCGAACTTTACCACACGTTAATAAGGTTGCAAGACAGTGAAGATTACCCACCAGAAGCTGCACAGTCCGACTCATCCCATTCTCCATGCAGTCCGACGTTTCTCTCACCAGTCTGTATTCGAACAGGTGTCCTAGGAGGCGATCAACACGGTCGATCAGATCTCGACCACCGCCTTCCCACAGCTCTTTATCCGATCTGAACAGCATGGAATCGAAAAATGGTTAGGTCCTGTGTAGTTATTCAAGATTATCTGAAAGCTCCGCAAAAAGGCGGGGACAGAGCTGGACTAACTGGCATTGGCTCCTCAAAATTTGCGCAAACTGCTCTTGGAAGGCTCGTGTACCGCGGTCCTGGTCCACCAAGCTGTCGAGTTGAGTGATTAGTTCATCAGAAAACTGAAACGTTGGACTACTAGTTATAATCCTACGTAACTAAGATAACAGTTTAGAAAAAATAAGGTTCCAGTAAGAGAATAAGGCGGAGTAAAAGGACAGGCAAAACGGATGCAAGGCTTAATTAAGATCATTGCGCCATTTCTTTTGCAGGTTCGAGGCAATCAATGTCAAAATTAAATTGCTCCCGCCCAAAAATGGAACTGGTTGCTTTATTCTAGGAATTTACTGAACTAAACCACTGAAATAAAAATAGTAAACGCAGAGAGATAGCCATATAACCACAGTTGGTAATCTAAGCCTGTTTTGGGTGGATAAAGCTGCCAGGATTAGAATAAAGATACACTGTTATCCCCCCCCCCCCCCCCGACCCACCTACCCACCTGAACCACTTCTTTGTTATAGATTTACCTACGAAATCGCCTTGCTCTGGAGCCCAAAACAAGGGTGAGAAAACTCACCCTTTTGAAGTTTTTGCGGTCTTCGACGCACGAATGGAACTCGCACTGCATCATGTCGAAGAATATCGGTATCGTAGCCTCTCTGGTTTCATCATCCTCCACCAAAGCGACTTTAAGAAACGCTCCAACGAGTCGTGGAATGTAGCCCATTTTCTGGACAGCTGAAAGCATTTGAGTAAGAACCCATCTCCAAAATGTTCCGGATACTATTGGACGTCAGATGGTCGAACCATGGACTCAAGTTCTCGAAAGAAGAAACTACAAGCAAAAAAGGTTCTTAGGAGTCTCTTGCCAGAATTTCCATCAAAAATTAGAGTAAATCGGGCTTGGGAACAGCTCTCTAGATAGGATGCCTAGATTTCTGCGACAAGACGTTCTTCTCAGAAGTCACAAAAAGCTCAAATTGTTTTACACTTTTGCTTAAGTCTAGTGTGCTGTTAAAGAGCTCATAAACTGCTACGAATGCTTTGCGACGATAAAACTCTCCCGTGGGACGGAACTCGATAGTACACCTTCTACATTTCACGCAAGATACACTACATTACACTATTTGTGCTGTTTTGACCGGTGCTGGTTCGAATCCAGGCTAACGCTAGTTCCTATCAGTTTATGAGCTCGATGAAGTTCTTATTAGAGCTGGTGTTCAATTTTTCTTCTTAAATTGATGGGTCATAATCTTAAGCGATGATTTATCAATTCACTTTTATTTTTTGAAAACTTTAAGTGTGTGTAGAAACATACGCGTTAGTCTAAACCACATTGACCGCAGATCGCGAGCGGTGGCTTTTCGAAGCTGAATACGCGAGTCGGCTTCGTCCCGGAGCCATTCTTCGCTGGATTGTAGTGATGGTTGAGTGACGAAACACACAGCTGTCAGCATGTACTCTTGCCATACCTAAACAGCCGCAGTGCTGATTGAGTGACTTCCTTCCTAGTGATCACCACTGAGAACAGATTCAACGAAGAAATACTTGAACAAAATCGAAGTAGGAAAACTGAACCTACATCAGAGTAGAATCTCTCCCTCTCATTGGAAAAGTACCCTTGAATGGCACTCATCAGAAATCGCAGCGCTTTGTGAATCGTCCTAAAACGAGCACATAAGGGTAGATTGAGTCTACAGCACGGAATCTCATAGCTGTACAACTTGAAGAAGACAAACCCACAACTGTCCTCACTAAACTACCTGCCCCACCCAACTGACCGGAGGTATTATAATTATTGTCCCATATCTCTGACCTAGGGCACGTGGTAGCGCAGTCGGTGAATGTGCCGACTGTCGCGTGTGCTCCGATTGATGCTTCTGGTTCAGACACTACCCAAGGCAACCAAGCTCGAAAGTCGAGGAATTGGTACGACACTTCTCTGAGAACGATGAAGCATTGGCTTGTCCATCGGCTGGTTATCGCATAGGCCAAATGCGCATTCAACTTGCCTTCATAGCATCCCGGAGAAGTAGAATAACTGCCTTGCACTACTACCACTGGCCTGTTGATCAGGATTTCAACAAATTCGCGTTGAACATTCTGAGATCGAGGCAACATCTTCTGGGATAACTCCTACCCGATCTGGCCTTTTCATGCTCGGAAGAAGGCAAACTCGTGGAAACGATAGCCAGTAGAGCCGTCAGTCAACCTCGCGTACAGCTCTCATTCAGTAAAAGGAAGAACAGGATAAAAGAAGTGTTCATCAATCTCCATTTGGGATGCGCCAGGCATTCTACTTCGATGGGATGTCGTCGAGGCTAGTTGAATGCATAAATGGCCTATACAATCACTTGCGGTGGTCGGCCGATGAAAAGTCACTATTTTATCGGTGCCAAACAAGTAGGAAACCAATTAAACGAGCCTGGAGGAGTCGACGGCTTGGTCACCCTGGGTGGGATTCGAACCAAAAACCATCGATTCGAGTAGATGCGAAGACTGGCATAAATCCTCACTTGTTTTGCAGCATTATCATTTGCTGCCACGTAGACGGGAACGGACACTTGCACAGCAGGTCTCGAATCATTTGAAGCATTTCTAGGATGAAGTCCATCTTGTCTATGTCGCTTGGCCTACAAAAAGAACATCTTTTGCGCATGAGCCCACTTAAGTCGGAAGGAACGCACCTATTTTCTATGTAGTTGCCAAAGATCTGAGCAGACATCTTATTGAGCAGTGCAAGGATCAATGAGAAGAATCGGCCGCGGATCTCATCATTCTAAACAGCAAATGGAAGACGGTCACGAGAGCTGCCTCACAAGAGCAGTCCAACTTACCGAAGCGTTTTGTTCGCCGATATAAACCATCGCTTGAACTAACGGTCTGTACGTTCCATTGATGATGAGGTTCAGTTCTTCATCCGTACCGTACTGGTAAAACGGCGCAGCTGTCTAGAAGTTTGTTCGATATTAGCAGAACTCGCCAGTCGATAAATCCGAACGCAATCGAAAGGACCTACAGTCGCTGGGAAAAGACGCTCCAACAGACGACCGACGATGGCTGCACACTCCATTGCTCTGTCGGCAAACTCACGCTCTTCGCTTTGATCTGGATCCAGTTGGACTAGCACCAGTTCGATGCATCGTGGAAGGAGAATCAGGCGGCACGAATGTACCTATAGATCATCACAATTTCGACAATCACTAATCCTTATACATCGGATCCAGAATAAAACCTTCGCATAAGGGCGATTTTAGGGACATCGAATAATCCTATAGCGGTTGTTATGCGGTGCCGGATCATTTGAAAAAGGATAAAAGGCTAAATGATGGCGTTACTCTGTCCCTTTTGGGGTGCGCCACGCATTCTACTTCAACGCTATGTCGTGGAGGTGATTTGAATGCGTATTTCGCCCATACAAGAACTTGTGGTGGCCAGCCGACGAACAATTCAGCGCTTTATCCCTCCGAGACAAGTATGGTACCAATTTACTGACCCTGGAGGGAAGGAAGAGTTGGTTGGCTGGGCGTGAGATCCGAACCAACAAACTGGTATTGGGTGCACACGACGGCCGACATCTCTTCCGACTGCGCTACACGCGCAAAAGACTCAGGATAATTCGATAATTCGGACCATGGCGGTTTTGCGGACCCCGGATATTTAGATGATTCGTAAACCGCACATTTTCTACATGCCAGATTTCCTATACTCGAATCCGTCTGTAACTTCGAATAGCCATGTATCGAAAAGAGTTAGGTTGTCCGCAAAAATGAATAGTACAGCCAGACAGGTTCAGAACATAGAGTGTCCCTTTTTTCCTGTTTTTTTTTCTCAGGCTGCGATGCCTTTGAATTTCAGAAATCCTACTTTTCTAGTCCAACAATACCCCATCGTGGTCGGTGTAAAGTTGCCTTCTTTAGGCAAACCTTATCGTCCTCAAGAATGTTATCAGAACCCCCTGGGGTGCAAATCATAGTCGAGAATAGGCAGAAATTATGAAATTTATTCCTAAAAATAAGAATGAAAGGAATAAAAACGTAAGAGTACAGTGATCGGAAGTAGAATGCTTCTATATATGTTCACCTACTTGTCCACCTTCCTCAAAAAGGCATTACTACTAGCGCTCACCTCAAACAAATGTGTGTCTATCAGCTGCGACACGAATCCGAGCCTTTCGCGTGCCACGATATTTCGTCCGAAGCCATTGATGACTCTGATGAAGAACTTGCTGAAACGTCGAATATTTGACTCTCATGTGACAAGGTTAAGGTATCCATTTGCGGTAGATCCTGTTTATACTTTCGAAGTCGAGTGATGCGATGCCACGCTTAGTGACCAAATTGATCATTCGCGTCGCTCGATCAATTTTGTCACAATGTATGAGATCGGGTCGCTAGACGGAGCCCTAGGAGTGTTCTACTTCCAACGCGGTGTGATGCTACTGCTGAATCGCTCTTAGAAAGTAGCTCAGAAGCACGTCAATCACGTCGGGTTCGTTTGTTCTGCGGTACGATTCCCCGGCATAATATACAGTATCCCGAAATTCCGCCAAACAAGGTGTATCGACAACGAGGTATACACATTTTCACGTCAAGCTGCACACTTTTTCAAATCAAACTGGACGCCTCTCTAAGGAGGCTTGACGCTTCCGAAAACAGGCTAACCTCCTTGCAAATCAAAACCAGCGTCTTTGAGATGGAATTAGACGCTTGCTAAGAAGGTTAAAATAACTTAAAGAAGAAGGTTAGACAACAAAATAATATTTTTGACAGAGCAAAATTTTGCACGACTTCCTTTGAAATTTTTATTTCATCGGCCGCAATAACTGAGCGCTTTGTTTGAAATATTGTTGAAATTTTCAATAGGTGAATGTTTTGTTTGAAATTTTATACAATTTTCATTTCTCGAGGAAAATAATAGTTTGCAGCTTATTTTATTGTGCAGAAAGGCACAAATCTTTAGGCGTATTAAAGAGATCTCGCCGTGTACTTGTCTAGCTCATCGCGATTTTCATCTAATTAATAGTGTAGATGCTGCATACTTGAAGCAGCAAACTGACAACATGTGTGTATGTTTTTTTTGCAAACGTTCTTGTTGTACCGTTAAAAAATATGTGGCTCCACGCAAACAGAATTTCGCTATCAATCAGAGGAATATTGCGATGTTTAGACCGGCGCATTGCGCAAACTCTTTTTTAACATTAAAATGCCGAATTTCTGGAACTTGCTTGTCTTGAATTGGAAGATATTCGTTTTAATTCTAAAAACGTCAGAGTCCTTCCTAGAACCGTCCAACTTGGTTTGAAAAGTGTTCAATTTGACGTGAAGACAGCATACATGCGATGTCACGTAAAAGTCAATATCTACCCCGATCACGCGCCGCATCGCGCCTTGGCGAATGTATAAACCACGCCTGGAACCTATAGCTCTCCACAAAAAAAAAAACTCCTGAGGTAAGACAACTCACCTAAGATCTGTCGGTTCATAAGCTCCACTTGCACAAATCGGATCAACAATTGCCGGCAAATGTTTGAGCGCCGTGTTTTGTACAGCCATTCGCTCCCTAGTCTCTCCCATGAGACTGACGAGCGAATCGAGAACGCTATCCAGATGAGAGCGGAACGTCGCTGTGTAAGAAGTGTCGTCAAAGAAGCTGAAAAAACGGGAAACTAGAAGCAATACAAGTACAGTACATATGCTAATGATAGCCAACACTTTAAGAACAAACAACAACGGATAAACACCAAAGTGGCCAAAAAGACTCACTTGTCACCGCTTCGTTTTGACTGAACCACAGTCCGGAACAGTAGTCCTAGAACCTTCAGTAAATTTCGCGTTTTTTCGTTATTGACAGTCGAGGCGCTTGCGATGTAATGATTGAGACACCTCATCAGTTTTCTAAAAAACGGAAAATATGACAGGATAAAGTTATTGTTTACCTAAACACTGCAGAGAATCGCTGACACGACTGAGCGATCTACTGTTTACATTTCTAATCAGACCCCTGAATAGACAAATCCTGAAGGTGCGGAGAAAAGGGAGTCGAGTTTAAGGTGAAAAATCCCGAAGATCTTATCGTTATGCAGTGCCTTTTTGTGAAGATAATGGCAGAAAGGGCGCTATATCCATATATGGAACGGAACAGTTCAGAATGTCCACCAGTTGCATATATCTGGGTCGCGACGTCGACATCGTCAATGGCCTAGTGCAGGAACTGGTCACGAGGAGGCGAGAGGCTTAGAGGGCTTCTAACGGCGTCGACGGAACCACGAAGAACATAAAGAACGTCCGGCTCCTACCCATCTATTCGACTCCATCTTTCTTCCAACGTTAGCATAAGCACAAGAATAAGCAACGGCGTTAATCAATCAGGGACGCGCCACGCATTCTACTTGGACGGGAGGTCCTGGAGTCATTTTGAATGCGAATTTGGCCTACACAATGAATTGCGGTGGCAGGCCGATGAAGAAGTCATTATCCTTCTCAGACAAGTCTGGTGCCAACTTGGCGACCCCGGAGGGCTGGAAGGCTTGGTTGGCCTGGGCGGAAAATTCTAATCAGGAACCTGGAATAGTGTACAAGCCACAGCCGTGCCTCCGACAGATCTAATACAGGGGGTGCTTTATGTGATCACACCGGAAATTAAGGATAAGGATAAATGACGGCGTTACTCAATCCCCTTTTGGGATGCGCCACGCATTCTACCTTACAGGATGCCGTGGAGACGATCTGAACGCGTATGTCCCGGTGTTGTAAAAATAATCTTCATGTATTATAATTTCCAGTGTGCCAGCGGGTAACGCAGTCTGAGGTGCCGGCTGTCGCGTGCTCCCCATATCAGGTTCCTGGTTCGGATCTCCCGTCAAGCGCAACTAACTGTAAACCTTCCACCCGTCCGGGGTAGGTGACTTGGTACCAGACTTGTCTGGGACGAAGGAAGCGCTGATTTGTTCATCAACTGGCCACAGAAAGTCATAGTATGACCAAATACGCATTCAAATCGTCTCCGCGACATCCCGTAGGGAAGAATGCGTGGCGCATTCTAAAAGGGGATTGAGCAACGCCGTCCTTTATCCTTTTCCTCAATTTCCAGTGCGAACACACACCCCTTAAGACTGGAACAATAGGTACTTATCGGATTTCAGCCCGATAGCGCTAGGACGAATCACTAAGTCCCAGTAGGAGGTTAATGACAGCTAGCAGGACGTGAAGTTGAGAGACAATACTGTGATGAGCTGACCCCTCCGCTTGCACCCGGCTGGGCAAAAACCCGATAAGTATCGAACAATACAACGAAAACAATGCTTATAATGTCTCTTCTCCATGAGGTTGTTAGGTGAAACTATATTTATTGGTCTGTCGTTTCTTTCGGTCGTCTCTCGTCTTCAGACCTTCTTGGTGACGGCAAGGTCAAGGTTTCAAGACGAGAGGACATGGAGTTTATCCAAATAAAACACTTACATCGCGGCGTTGCAATAAGGAAATCTGTCCAAGTATTTCTTCAGCGAATCCGTGCTGGAGCTATGGCGTTGATCCTCTAGAACGAGACCATAATGAGGAAAGCAACTACATTACGGTCACCGCAGTTTATTAGCACCCACCAGTGAGTTTGAACAGCGCGACAATGACGTCGAACACAGGTAGTTCAAGTTGTTCACGCTCTTCCCACAGTTCAAACAATGCGTCAAGCAGGGGACACAAAAATCGGATCATCTAATGCAGAATATATTAACCACTGGGATAACAGAATTAGAAGAAAAAGGTGTTCACCTCATCCTGTACGTCTCCGAACGGTGTCGACAGCACGTTCAGTGAAGCGTTCAGATTTGGCCTCGACTCTCTGGAAGATGTTTCTTTAAGCACCGCTGCAAGATAGGTAGATCCAGGTTATTCTTGACGGAACATAAGGAAATTATAGTGTAAGAGTATAATGAGCGGCTAAATAGCTACGGTTCATTGTAGTGAAACGACAATCCGATCAGCCCTTTCGCGCAGGAGCTGCAAAGCACTCGCTATGGCTTCACCCAGAGAAATTGTAGTAAGTAGCCTATGAGTGCATGGTGATTAATGCCCTTGATCGGTACTTTTGACTTATTCCTTTACTTCTTTGGAAAGAAAACTAAAGAAGCGGAAAGGCGATCCATATCGAATTAGGCCTGTGTTAAACTTCGGCGACGCTGTTGTCGGCGACGTCGGCGACAGTGATGACCGGGTGCTATGCAGTTCGTCGCAGCCCGCGCAACACTGTCGCCGACAACAGCGTCGCCGAAGCATAAAACAGGCCTTAGCGGAAAAGCAGTCGCACAAATTCGAACAGTTGAAGTACCTCTCCATCATGGAATTTTTTTTGAGCCCACCGAACTCAGCACTTCAAAACATTTTTGGAATGTTGCCAACAATATAACGATTCATACATTTCATATTGACAATCTGAAGTGTCGTTATACACCGTCACTCAGAACTGAACACTAAAACCCACGGCTAATGCATTTAAGATTAGGTAGCAACAAAATCCAATAGCAGTAATTTCGCGCAAAATCGATAGAACCGATCGATAATGGCCAACCGACCGTTATTGTTAACTAGACATCCTCTTAATAGCTCACTGATTAAGGATACTTTCTAGATAATAGAATGAATTAAACAGGCTAGCCTGCAAATTTGAGCTATTTCGGTAGATTACGCGCTCCAAAGCGCTGTTGCTCGAGTAGCCAGCGAGAAGTATAAAAAGGTGACGGGAGCGACAGCGCTCGAGTATGAACAGAATCCACGGCGATCGTTTGGTTCAGCGTATTTGAATGTTTTGCACGAGTGACGGATTGCTCCCATCGCGAAGTCTGAACGGCAGGGATGTGCGGAATTTCCGTTTCCGTGTTCCGAATTCTGGTTTTCGGCCGTTTTTTGTTCTTCCGTTCCGCGTTTCGCTCCCTTTTGGGCCGGAAGACGGAACAGAAATGGTGACTCATCACTCATTATTGTTTGGTCTTGTGGAAACCGAATCTGAATTGTACTGCCTTGTAAATACCTCTTACATAATCGAAAGGCTGAAAAAAGAGATCAACTATGCGTCGCCTTTTTTGTGATTGTGTTGCTTTGAAACCGATGGTGCATCCTGATCAGGGATGAGCGGATTATCCGTTATCCGTTATCCGGTTTCCGGGGGATTTTGGCCTATCCGTTTTGTTGTTCGTTATCCGGCAATTTTGGGCCGGATAATGAACAACGAATTGGCCGATTCCGAGGTTTGGGTGTGGTATTGCATAGCTGTGTAAGCTTCACAACCATAGGAGTGATCGCGAGCAACAATAGAGAGCATTTAAATCTAGAAGGTGGGTGACTTCAGGCACTGGTGACGTAGTTGGAAAGACGTCTAACTTCCATCCTTCCAGGGTTGTTCATTTATACCACACATCTATGTAACCTACTATGGGCTGATTTCTTCATGAGCTTTTCACCGCAAGCCATATGCAGACCAAGAATGCATACAAGCTGTCTTAGTAATATTACTGACGGTCACAAGTGGAGGTCCTGGCACATACAAGATGAACTGTTTAGTGCCGAATTGAGCGTACAGGTTCAATCTAAATGAGTGGAGAAAGCTAAATTGTTGAGGTGTGTTTACAGAAACGATTTCCTGAAAGTATTTTCTGTACGCTGGTACTAGTAGTACCTCCGTAATGCTAAGAAATTGATCCTCTCTAATAAAAATCTAAATAGTGCAATTGAACTGCACTAAACTGATTTCCCGCTGCGCATGTTGGAGCTTCATTTTAATTTAAGATTACCTTTTGGGGACATTCTACTTCTGCTTTTCTAGTTTTCATATCTCTCTGCATGTGCATTTGGAGTGCACAATGGCTTGTAGTGGGTAGCCTGTAGAAAGCTGGTATTTCATCCATCTCATTCCACGTTCTTAGATCTTGGGATACTGTCGAACAAGAGTATCGATCCGCGTGAAGCTGCGAAACCAAGACTGTTATGCAGACTTTATTCGGCTGAGTCGGCCCAGCATAGAAAAGTCAAGAGGCATCGGAGGAGCCATTCATCCAAGAATCATTCTGTTTGCTCACAGCCTTAATTCAAAAAGAAAACCTGACGATTGATCAGTAAAACAACCCAACAATGTAAATATACAAAATGCCGTTAAGTTGCTGTTCAATGAAGTGTGAATGAATGAGTGAATAAGAGGTGAATGAGGGCGACTTATGAATGTTTCCATATTGCTAGTTGGGCTGTTTTACGCATCCTTTGTCTCGTTCTTCCAATTCGTTTTAAACGGCAAAAATATGAAAAATTCTAAATCGTATTATGGAACTGTGCTTGGATGAACAAATTCTAAATCTCTCCTCATTTTTTCCAGACTTAAATTAAGGTGATCATAACGAAACATCAGAAGAGTAGAGTTTGCAGAACAGTTTTAGTTTCACAGCTTGGTGGTCTTGCTACTTGTCCTCCCTGATGAGTTTGATAGCAGTTCGCGGGACCTGGTGAAGGAATTGTGGTTCGCAATTCGAACTCGGCATCGGTTTGGATGACAATGAAGAAGCGTTTCTTTTACTGAAGTTTCGTGAGAATCCCATAGGGCTTTGTTAAGGTGACTGCACTATGTTTAAAAAAAAAACTCCATTAAAGTCCTTAGAAAGAACTTACAATTTGACAGCAATTGCGTTCCATGTCTGATGTTGAAACTAGAGCAGTTTAAGCCCAGTTTTATTTTTGTTGTTTGTTCGTTATCCGTTTTTCCGTTATCCGGCGATTTTTGGGCAAAATTATCCGTTATCCGTTATCCGGGTTTGAACATTTTGTTATCCGCTCATCCCTGATCCTGATGTAGGAGCAGTATGATAACCAAATTGGAATGTTTTTCCTTTTCTTGAAACGATGTACTACCGAATAATATAAGGCCACAAAGGTTCCATGAGCGATTTAATAAAGAATCAAATTCCTTATCCGGAGCGTGCCTACATTTTTCCCCAACAATCTTGAGTCTGGACTGGAACATCAATTCTAGATCGGAGCTCTATGAGCACTCCTAGGTTGCTGACATTGCTTTCCACTTTCCATAGGAGATATTGGACCTATCCCAGTCGGAGGAGGGCACGCGGTGTCTTGCCTCTCCACCCCCCCCCCCCCCTTTGAGTCTGTCCCAGAGCTTCAGCTACTTCGGAATGATAGTATGGTACCCATGCGAACTTAGAGAATGGATGTGGTGTCGTGGAATGCTAAACCAACTGCAGCTTTAGCGCTACAACCTCCCAATTAGGATAGATCCGGGACATTCAATAGGACCGGTTAAGTGTTGTGAGCGGCGAAATCTTCGGCATCTTACTCGTCAGCTGGATTCATTGTGTTTAAAATACTTTCCTCACATTTACAGAAAGATTTTGCATAAATCTCGTTTCATTACACTAGTAATGATTGAAAAGTCATCTTAGTAAATTTTCATTGCTATATGTCCCTGCAAAAGAGTCTCATGCTGTCTTGACCGCTTCCTAAATTCGTTAACGACAGCTCGGCTATTACCACCAATATCCCGTGTTTCGTGTTCCGGTTTCCGCCTACTTTTGAGCTGTTCCACTCCGTACTCCATGCTCCGCTTTTCCCAACAACAAAAAAAAAATCCGCATATCCCTGATGAACAGGCCCTTACAACCAGTCTTTGGTCACATGTCGACACAGGATTACAAACGGCAGATATCAAGACCGGCTCACCGTAACCTTAGGCGTCGGATGAGACGTCCTTTGTGCAATCGCAGAGGCAGGCTAGGTAAAGGACTCCAAGGTGTGGGCCATACAATCTGCTCGTATGGAGACTGCTTTCTTCGCTCAGGGGGAGTCCTCGGCTGGGTTCTGCGCTTTTCGAGCGCGAAGCGCATACGACTGAAACAATGCGCAAAAACGCGCAGCGTCGTGTAGACGTCGAAATCTCCCAGATCTCAGATACTCAGCTGAAATGCAAGAATGTCACGACGCAGGAGAACCGAACCCCCGACATCCCTTGCATGAAGCAACCCCCTTACCCACTGCACCACGACCCACATTCCGGCGGTGCTATCGCGGGCGCGCAGGACATCGATCGGACGTCGTAACGTGGACGCCGACGAGCGATCTTTAAGCTAGGAGGGCCCAGACAGCAAAAGTCTCGGCGCGACCCGCACTGCGGTTACGGTGAGCCGGTCCTGATATCCGCCGTTTATAATTGTCTCATGCCGACATCACCACATTTTGCCACGTCAAGCGCTCAGCTCCACTAAAAATCAATAAAATCGATCGATAATGACCATCCCGAAAGTATTGTTTACCCAGCGTCAAACCTGTACAACGGTCAACACACTCACGTGACTCCCTCCAATGGTCAATTTTGCGCAAAAATCGATAAAATCGACCGATGCTAGCAGCGTGGCAACGGCTACCGCCGCACTGGCCCCGCGCAAGTTTGCACGTGCCGACTCACTTTGACAGGTTGAACATGTACGAGCGAGTTTCACGTGTTCGACAGGTCGGACAGCGCCTTATGAGGAGAGAAGTGACACACCGACGCATTAAGACATGCGTGGACGCACGAGGTCGGTCGTGCATGGAAGGATGGATTCCGCCAAGACGCACCTCCACCCGAGCACGTTCAGGATGTGCTCGTTCTGCGTCAGCAACGTCGAGCAGGTGAGCGTGTTTATTTGCACGAAACTCTTGTCGCTCAGGGAGAAGACGGACGAGTGCGGCTTGTTGGTGGTGTTCCCAAGATCTCGCAGCACCCTGAAATGAAATAATATGAAAAACACTATAAATGGGAACATAACGCTCAAAAATTAGTAGACCTTGTCCGACCCCTGAGGGCGGAAAGTTAAACTTTGTCTAGGGATTTATTTGGGGTACTGATCACGAATCTGACATCCGTTCGCTTGACAAGCCGCGCTACCAAGGAAGGAGGTTAGCAGGGATACAATGGCGCAACCTGATCCCAGAAATTGAACACTCCCTCTTTTCGATCCCCAAATTAACTCGCTCGGCGCAACACGTGGACGAGGGGGGCAGTGCTTGGTTTCGACCGCCTTGAGCGTAGCAGTCGGGTTTGGTGACGTGTAATTTCCCCCATTGTACGCGTACGTACGTGTAATGCAAGTTGCACCGAGAGGGGCCTAGGTCAAACGGGTAAAAACCCGTAACTTTTTCGAGTGCTGATGAACTGTCCCCCCCCCCCCCCCTCCCGTCCACTAGTAGCGCCACTCGCTCTCTAAACCTACGGTTGTTGATACTGTACCTCCGCTTAGCCATCGATTTAAACTTTTGCCAGTGACACTCGATGTTCTGAGTGTGAGCTCTGTGCTGGGATCGACGAAGTTCAACTGATAATTCACTGTCAAATGGGTGTAACCTTGCGGTAAAGCTGAAATTTGGTTGTAAGCGCGCCAGGAATCGTTTATTATGGTTGTACCGTGACCAGGGACCAGATTCGTCAACGACTTACAGCAATTTAACGAGAAAATACAGCCGAAATCCTGTGCGGCTTATCAAGCGATATGCTGGAACATTTCAACGCTATCAGGGATTTCGGCTGTAATTTTCTCTGTTAAATTGCTGTAAGCCGTTGATGAATCCGGCCTCTGGTTTTGGTGCGTAAGCGAAATGCCGGAACGCTTTTGAGATTGATAACGAGATACATTCGTCCCGGTACTTTCCTGGCGTGCTTACAACCAAATTTCAGCTTTGCCGCAAGGTTACACCCATTTGACAGTGAATTATCAGTTGAACTTCGTCGATCCCAGCACAGGAGCTCACACTCAGAACATCGAGTGTCACTGGCAAGTTTAAATCGATGGCTAAGCGGAAGTCCGGTATCAACAAGAGCGAGCTCTTCTGGAGAAGACAATTTGAGGATCGAAAAGAGAGAGTGTTCAATTTCTGGGATCAGGATGCGTCATTGTATCCCTGCTAACCTCCCTCCTTGGTATAGTATTCCTTGAGGTATACTTACCTTGCCTTTTTATTTCTATTTCCGTGGATACATTTCAAGTAGTTTTGGTCATTTTTGAGCACAATATTTATCAATAAAAACTCGTCATTGTTTCATTCTCATTGCATCGTCCTCACCACAGTACCTCTTCCAGCTTTTCTTTCAAGGCGATAAATGCTTTACAAGATATATTAAACGGATGTCAGATTCGTGATCAGCACCCCAAATAACTCCACTAGACAAAGTTTTAGCGAAAAAATTTTTTCGACCGAAGTCGTGACGGTGGAAGCGGATCTGTTAACTTGTGCCGACTCTTTTAGTAGTCAAGCATTCCCCTTTTGAGCGGTATTCTGTAAAACATTACAGTGCATCCAGCTGCTGCTAATCCACACGCCGATTAGGGCTTGTTCATACTTCGCGATAAGAGCGACAAGAGCGACTGGAGCGACGGATGTAGTGTGGTGTACGTAAATAATTACGCATTTTACACTACATTCGTCGTGGACGGAATGTGGAGTACGCAATTATTCACGCACACCAAACTATGTCCGTCGCTCCAGTTGCCCTTGTCACTTTTGTCGCTCTTGTCGCGAAGTATGAACAGGCCCTTAGCAATGAAGCGCGGAAACTTTCGGGCGCCCTGCTCTTTTAGCCTTTCCCTGCCACATTTCGTCACTTATCCAACATGGCCTGCTTGAGGAAGCGTTTTACTGTTGTTGTTTCTACAATTCGACTTCCGTAGTGGGGGTTTAGTTAGGAAATGACTACTATTTCCCAACTGCGGACTCCCCCTGAGAGAAGAAAGCAGTTTCCACACGAACGCTTGGACGCAGTAAACCCCTTCACCAAGAAGGTTATGATGGATAAGTGACGAAATGACAGGGGGTGGGCTAAAGGAGCAGGGCGCCCGAAAGTTTTCGCGCTTCGCTGCTATCCGGCGTGTGGATTAGCAGCAGCTGGGTGTACTGTAATTACCCTCCTACTCTGGAGCCATTCTAAATCGCAGTTCAACACACATCGGTCTTTAAAGTATACTGGAATAATATGTATTCCAACTTTTCCAAGAATGCTTTCTATCAGTGAGTTGATCTGAGCGTGACATAGAAAACGACACAATAGTATCGCTAAGGCCCCGTTTATACTTCGTCGCGGCGCGACGCGATGGCTATGCATTGGGGCCAAATTGATTGATTGCGTCGCTCGATCAATGTGGCCACAATACGTGGCGTCGCGTCGCTCGGCGTCGAAGTATAAACGGGCCGTAACGGCCCTTCTTGAAGCTACTACTTCAACATGAGCGGGCACGGATAGACTCCACTGAACACTGAAACGGCAGCCGTAGATCGCGTCACATGCGACGAATATTCGACAGCTTAGGCGTCAGCTTCATGTAATAAGACCAATGGAAGGACCCCATATTGCAACTGACAGACTTGGGATAAACAATAAAAAGTCCGCGTTAACCAGCCCTTTCTGGGATGCCACGGATTCTACTTCTGCCGTGTTCCCGCTTCGCGGAGAAATGTACAGAATGCTCTTAAACATGGGAGCTCAGTTAGCTCTCAAAAAAATTTATTCGCGAAACGACCAAAAATAAGTTTCGTGGAGGATTTCGGTGGCGCTATGTGTCTCCCTCAGACTTAAAGGGAGCTTGAATACGAGATCAACCTTGAACTTGAGCCCACCGATCCCAGACGCACGGTATGTGTAGTCGCTTGTGAAAAAAAACTTGGATCCCTTCTCAGAATGTTTAGACAGCCCAGCTACGCGACGTTTGTATGTGTCCGGTCCGTTCGCTTTTCCAACGTTGTCCAAGCGTTCCATCCAATGAAGTACTTCGCCGCGAACCCCTTTTATAAACGCCGCCTTTGTAGCCAAAAAAAAGAAGAAAAAACTATGACAGCTCAAACGCTCTTAACTTTTTGGGGCAGCAAGCTACAAATTTTCAGAAATTCATTAATCATTCAAAACGAAGATTTTTTATTTTTCAACCACCAAGCCTAGCTTGATTTTTTGAAAGATGCTCGGTTCAATTTTGAGGTAGCCGCCAATCCAGAGTTTTCTAGTGAATGATTTGAAAAGTATCCAGTTTGTAATAGCAAAAAAAAGACACGGTTCCAAGGATTTCACGCTTGGAAAATTTTACCACAAAATTCAACGATAAATTTTCATTAAAATATTTAATGGACAGAATTTATCGTCCACCTAGCCGGTATCAAACGCAAATTCGCTTCATAGAAGTTTTGCCGACGCAATTTGAACTACATCTCCTCTTCATAGAGCGGAAATCGTTTTAAAAACTTTAGGGTCTGTTTACAGTTCGCGACAGGAGCGACTGGTCACCGGGCAAGGAATACATATGGACTTTAGGCAATCGCTAGATATTAATCGATCCGCATGTTTTGTACCAGCGACTCAGTAGTTCCCGTCGCTTCCATCGTGGACACAAAAAAAAAGAAAAAAGAGAAAGAACGATGAAGCGACACCTTTTCGTCTGCGGCAAGGGCAAGTAGCTTGTGTTGTTGTCATCATAATGCGATGACTCTATCTGAAACCGTAATAAAATTGAGAAATTTCGCATATTACAGCGGCTGACTAATGCGTCACGAAGACAGGAATCCAAAAGACAGCGCTGTGAAACGAGCGGAAAACTGACCTTGTAAACCAGCAGCTCATGATCCCCATCGGGTACTAAGACAGATTTGCACATGAGGCGGATGTGCGCTAAGGCAAACGGTCCCTTTTCCGGCTTTCCTTTATCATAGGGCTTCCTCGAGTGGAAAGTAATGCGTAGATGTAAATCGCGAGTGATGTCTTCAGGCAATCGTATCTAGAGGAATTGACTGTTACAATTGCAAGAATAAGTGGAACACCAGTGGAAACCAGTTATTTCAATATTCAAAATAGTTTTAAAAAATACCTTAATGTTCTCGAACCAAAGCGGCTTGTCCTCGTGTAGGTAGACAAAACTTCGATACTCAGACGACAACTTCGCTTGCCCCGTACATACAGTCTCGAAACACTGAACGAAGAATATTCAAAAATGTCTTCATTCAGAGATCTCCGAAGACCCCTACAAGCACGTTTGGATGTTGTACAAACTATAGCACTGGACGGAACTCAAAGCCGCTCCACAGGTATCCTGGCAGAAGGCTACGAGGTCTTCGCCGGTTCCTACCGATATCACAGGTGAGTGGTGATATTTACTTATTTATTCAACGTTAACTAAGTAGCGTGCCATAAACCAAACACTATTATTAGGTTGGGAAAAAGTCTCTCCACACCTCGAAAAGTTTTTTTTACCGTTTACCTTGTAAGTAAACTAGCCAGTATTGATTGCTCATTTCATAATCCTATCACACTTGTCTACCGTTCGCACGCGGACAAAGGTCAAGACCCTTCTTGTGTTTCGTTATCTATCCAATCTTCCGGACTCAATGCCAGATCTACCTCATGGCCATTTTCAACACGGCATTCTTCATGAATTCATTAAAGGATCTGCAGCATGCCAGGCAGCCGACCAAATAAACCATACATATGGCTTGGGATGTGCTACTCATCGCGCCTGTTATGAGTGGTTCGGAAAGTTTTTAAAAGGGATTATTCACTCGAGGACAAAGCAAGGTCAGGAATGCCAACTGAATTAAACGACACTGAACTACTTCATCTTCTCCGTACCGATAGTAGGCAGATGACACGTCAACTGGCAGAGAAGCTAAAAGTGTCTCATAGGATAGTGGGAATCCATCTGAAGGGTCTTTTCTTTGCATGGAAATTTGGAGCTTGGATTCCACATGCCCTGTCAGACACTCAGTGCAAAACGAAATGTTGCAAGACTCACAAAATAAACAATAAAGGAGCTGGTCTGGGAGGTAATGCCACATCCACCGTATGCCCTGACCTCGCCCTTACCGACTACCATCTCTTCCGTGCTCTCAAGCAAGAAATTGGAGAGAAATATTTTGAAACGGATGAAGACCTCAAAAATTGGACTCAGCAATGGTACGACTCCAGAACTGCAATCCTTTAAGCGAGAGGAATTAGAAAAGTACCCACTCTTTGGAGAAGTGTAGTGGAACAAAATGGAGTTTATCTCAATTGATTTGACTTTGTAGTTGTGAAGTAATAAATCTTTGAAAAAAATGAAAAAACTTTTTTCCAACCTAATAACACAACAGCGCCATGTAAAAATTGTAGCATAGCTAAAAGCAGCGCACACAAGCATTTATCTAAATCCCTATAGTAATTAAATTGATTAGTGAGCACAGGGTGTCCCCAAAACTACGTTCCTTGACCTAGGCGTCAGGCTTGTACTGTCTTGGTTTCGCGCGCTAGGTATGCTCGCCCAGATCAAATCTCAAATCCTAAGTATCCAGTTCCAATATTGACCAGCTATAGAATGGTATCTTCTCATCCTTTGAGGGTTCCCATCATCATGGTGGACATCAACGGAGCATCGGTGAGCAACATCTTCAAAATGTTTACTGTCGAAGCAGCGCTGAACCGCAAAAGCCACCGCGTGCTTGTCAAATCAATAACCGAAGCCAGTGAAGAAACAATACATGGACGCTGCGGACATCCGGCATGGTATGGGCCGCCGACACATCTATTCGGAAAGTCGCCGTTACTCTTCGTCAACTAGGGAGAGAAAATAGACCCCAAAATCTACTTGGAAGATGTTTGGGAAAGACTTTGGTCCTCTGGAGCAGCACGATCTTCACTTACAATCCGTTAATCTTACAGCAGGACTCGGTACCTGCCCAAAAATGGAATTTCGTGCAGGAGTGGTGCCGCGACAAGCCTCCCGACTTTATCAGCCAGAAGTGTGGCCTCCGTATAGCCCCGACTTCAACACTATGTCTTTCTCTAGTTCTCTTAAGTCCTACTTGAAGACCGAGGTCTTCTCTAAAAAACTCAGTCGACTCTCTGAAAGAAAGCCCTCTGAAGGCGTGGGAAGAAACGTCAATGGAATACGTGCGCGCCACGCTGGATGCCTTCTACGTGGTGTGAAGTCCTGTGTGTCCATGCCGGAGGAAGTCGTTTATTGGGATCTGATTATGTAGTTGTGTTTGTAAACATGATGGTTAGGTACGCCAAAATTTCATGTTTCATTTCTTTTTCGCCCATTTTTATAACGGTGAGTATTGGAAACGTAATTTTGGGACACTGTAAGTATCAGCAGATGTTTGTTTCTCTTCTCTCCCCCTCTCCCTTCCTTTACCCAATTCTTTTTTCACTTTTACCTTTTCTAGAAACGAAAGAAAAATATAAGCCTTGCTTTGAATCAAGCACAACTGAAGAAGATATTAGTGAATCCCTATTCAGTTTTCATAGTTAGCCCCGTTACCAAAACGAAGTACCTAACTAGAAGAAGATCTGGCTAGAAATAATTAGAATTACCAAAGCACCTGTACGGATCATCCACATACACATACATATACACACCACTCGAGGCAGGCTCCGTCTTTCAGGTGCCTATTTAAACTGGTATGCACCTCTGGTATGTCACTAGAACGACGATATCGAGGACGTACGCGTGAGATAAACCAGCACTGAAGGTGTAATGGTGTTGCGATCTATCCTGGTAGCAGGAGAGTGGAATCATCGCTCACCTAGTGCTAGAGTTTTGATGATAGCAAATAAACACCAGTGGAAAGGCTCTTGACCTCAACGACAGCACCTTCAGGTTTAAGTAAAATTATCTGAAGGCCTCTACAGCGCAAAGCAAGATACTTTGAGCGGATAGTCGGCCGACAGCACGTTACTGTTGCATGCGGGGATAGAATGCGCAAAACAATTTCAATGGGTTATTTTTTTATCAAAAAAAAAATGTCGTAAACCGTGAATACAAAGAGAATAAGAATGGAAAAAGATCCAACATAGAGGAAAGCTAACTAGTTTACACTCACATCTGGGATGATATGACCATTCCCCTCAATCAGATGTAGTCGAGCCTCGATGTTCCGATCAGAAGATTTCCCGGAGAACTCGCCTTGCGTCAAAGTCACGTAGAGCTCATTTCGCACATCACCTAGGATATAAGATTGGCATGCAGCTGTTGTTACTTCTATGGAAACTTTTTGGTGTTGCATCGCACCTGATGCAGGTCCAGCGTAGTCACATCTAGAAACAATCGCTGGCGGATTCCTTGTAAAGAGGTATGGTCTTCTGAGTTTCAGTTCGGGCAAACCATTAGAGAATATCTGCGTAGAAATCAGTATTTTGGCATCGTCTGAAAAACAGAGCATGGAGTTTGACGAGCACGGTTGAACCAAAAGATGGGTCAGAGAGGCTTTTCAATAATTTTTCTTTCTATAGGAAATCAGCAAAAACAGTAAACATTATTCGACTATCAATCCTTCAAACAATTGGTAAACAATGGATTTAAAAAGAATAATCACAAAAGTTTTGAGTGCCTCACTTCGATACATACCTCCTGATGAACTTCATTTAATAAAACCCTTCGATGCCCAAAAACGATAAGACTAATCAATCCCTTTGTGAGAAGCGCTACACCTACTCGTGATGGATATTGTAGAAGTGATTTGAATGCGTATGTTATTTATGCGGTGCAGGAAGCGCAGTCGGAAGGGTGCAGAGAGACTCTTGCATGCACTGCATCAAATCAAGACTTAATTTTCGTGGCTTACCCTGCCAACCCAACCCCCTCTATCAATCGGGGGCTAGTTCGTGATGCTGGCTAGATGGCTTGTCATGAGATCAATCGGCTGGCGCCTAAGTGCCATTACATGGGGAAAATGCGCATTCAGATTGCCTTCATGTCATCCCGTAAATGATGGCGCATCTCACAAAAGGATTGTTTTGCTTCCGGTAAACTACGGCAAAATCTCCGTTTTGAATACACGCCAAACATAACAGCGGAGGATTGAATAGCCCTGTTCCGTATTCTTTTATTCTTCATGATGTCTATGCGGCGCACGTGATGCATTAGGACGAAAGGGCCGACTCTCGTGTCCATTCCGAATAAAGTTTAATGTCCGGCTCTCACCCAAACCAACTCTTTTGTCCCTCACAAGTAATAGCAACTGCTTTACGATTCTGATGGACACAAGTCTGAGTTGGCTAGCCTGAGGCGTGAACATTAGCCATAATGGGGTATAGGCCAAACACACCTTCACCTTCTGCAGTATTCCGCAAAAAATGGAGTGTAAAGTGTATATCATAAAGATGTTGATCAACGCCGATCCTTAGAAGAAAACACTAACCTGTCCATCGGTTGGCCCCTGCAAGTCATTGCATAGGTCAAACACACATTCAAGTTGCCACTACAATATCTCGTATGCACAGAATGCGTGGCGTATCCAGCAGGGGGAATAACTGTCGCTAAACTTCCCTTTTGAGGATTTCCAATGCATGCGCTGGTATTGCAGTGAACAAACAGCGAGCACTACAGTGATTTAATATCGCTAGGAAAGTTTGATATCAATTAATCGACACCGGAGAGCTTAACCTGGCCCGGTCGAGTTTGTAACCCTAAGTCTATCCAAGGGGCACACGGAAGCTAGAGCTTCCGTGTGCCCCTTGGACAGACTTAGGGTTACAAACTGCTTCGCGTACTGCTTCGCATACGCCCGTAAGATGACTAATTACATGCCTAATTAATAATAAGGTTTAACGGACAGCGTGAGCACTAGCTATGAAGCCAAGACCAGTGATTCCATAAGAGCGAGATGCACCTACCAGAAGACGTATTCAGCTTTGGCACTCTGTTGGTTGTCTGAAGGCATTTGAGCAATTGGTCGAAATTTGAGTCCCTGAAATTAATCACTATCGAAATACTACTGCCAAACAGAATACGAAAACTTTGGAGCATAGACAAAATAACTCACCTGTTCAAGAAGATCACTCTATCTTTAGCGTCATGAGATGGCTGTGGATTTGCGAATATCGACGTCATATCGAAAAAATCGAACGCAAGCACTGAATAACGACAGGTTTTTAAAGCTATTCGTATCCCTAGCTCAAATAGTACACCTTAAGTAGGCTAATCGATCACCCATTTTGCATAACGTGTTTCACAAGGAAGAAGGTTAGCTGCCTCTCAAGGAAATCGAGGCTATTCAGGTCCTTCAGCAACCAGACAAGAAGGATCCCTAATTTTTATCGAATTATTTTGCCTATTGGCAAATTCAGTGAAGCACTCCAGCTGTGAAGTTGACCTTGATTGGCTATAAAGGCTGAATCCAATTCAGTCACATCTTTCACCAAATGAAGATCACGCAAATATACCTTGACGACAGTAAAGACTGGGAGGGCCAGGCTCTTGATTCCTCTTCAAGGTGGACGAGGAATGTTCAACGGGGGCAATGTGAGCTACACGTGTGATGAGCACCAAACGTCTTCCGATATCACTTTGGTTAAAATTCTGAACAGGGAGGAGATTTAGCATCACAGAAGGAACCATTAGCTACTACAAGAACTTACAGCGAACAACCCACTGATATTGAGATCACGTGAATGGGTCTCGTTGCTCTTCCAGATGAAGGTGAACGTGTCACTAAAATGCATCGACTAAATCCGTTGAAGAACCAATAGTAAGAAGAAGCGCCAATCACCTGGCATGGCGTTTGTTCTCGAAATCGTAGAGCACCATACTAATCTCGCAGTTATATTTCATCTGCAGCTCTATGCTCTGCACTCTCAGCAGCAAACAGAAGGCCTTGATGGCTTTCTCATGCATGTCGCTCTGAAATCAAGGCGCTATAAAATCTGTTATAAATCTACATTAAACGTTATAAATCTACAGTTCTATAAGGAAGATCACACCTTCTACAAGGTGATCGTCGGTGACCTCAACGCCAAGATCGGGCCACGAAGGTCGCCGGAAGAACTTCACATCGGAACCCACGGTTTGGAGTGGAACGAGCAAGGTGAAAGGCTGTCTGAGTTTATCATGTCGACCAAGACCATCCATGGAAACTCGCAGTTCCAGAAGCCTCCCTCCCTACGATGGACCTGGGAATCCCCCGGTGGCCAGTTCCACAACGAGATCGACCACATCATCTTCAATCGCAAGTATTGCCTGACCGATGTCTCCGTTGTCCCCAAGTTCTACACGGGATCGGACCACCGCCTCCTTCGCGCGAGGTTCCGCTTTTCGCGTCAAGGAGAGAAGGCCGCGAAGTTCAAGAAGAGGAGTCCCAGAACGACCATCAACTGGGATTTCTACACCTCTCTTGTCGGCCTTTGGGAAGATGCCGTCATGGACAACGTCGACGAGGAATACGATCGCTTCGTGCACCATCTCCACGATAGTGCTAAGGGAGCCGAGAGCTTGAAGACCACCAAGAGACGCCTGTCTCCGGAAACTGTCGAGCTGATACGCCAGCGTGGAGCAGCACGAGCGTCAGGCAACTACCAGCTGACGTCCGAGCTTGCGAAGCTATGCAGAGCTGCGATAAAGGAAGATCTCAAGGAGAGAAGGGCAGAAGTGTTGGCTGAAGCAGCAGAGGCAGGGCTGAGCATCCGCAATGCCCCCCGGAACTTCGCCAACTTCAAGACCAAGACGACCGCTCTCCGACGTCCTGACGGAACCGTCACCTCTTCCAGAAGGACCATGGAGAAAGTCATCCACGACTTCTACTCCGATCTCTTCGATAGCCACGTCCACCTGCCCCTACGCCATCTTCCGCAGGATGGATACGTCATCCCCTCTGTTCTCCCTTCCGAGATCCGACACGCCATCTCGTCGGTGAAGAAACGTACGGCACCCGGTCCTGACAGGATCAGAGCTGAACACCTGAAGAACCTCCCGCCAGCGCTCATCAACACCTTGGCGCGGCTCTTCACACGCTACCTGTCCGAATGCAAGGTTCCATCTCAGTGGAAGACCAGCAAGACCGTCTTGCTGTACAAGAAGGGAGACGTGCACGACATTGGCAACTATCGCCTGATCTGCCTGTTGTCCGTAGTCTACAAGCTGTTCACTCGAGTCATCCTGAATAGGATTAGTAGAACGCTGGACGAAGGACAGCCATGCGAACAAGCAGGATTTCGGAGAGGATTCAGCACGATCGACCACATACACACCATTACGAAGCTCATCGAAGTGTCGCGAGAGTACAAGCTGCCGCTGTGCCTTACTTTCATCGACCTGAAGAAGGCATTCGACTCCGTCGAGACTGAAGCGGTCATGGAAGCCCTGCTCACCCAAGGCGTTCCTACTCAGTACATCAGAGTCCTTCGAGAGCTGTACAGTGGATTCACGACCAAGATCTCACCATTCTACAACGACGTCGTCATCGACGTGAAGAGAGGGGTTCGACAAGGGGATACCATATCCCCGAAGCTCTTCAGCGCCACCCTCGAAAACGTCATGCGCGAACTAGAATGGGATGACATGGGAGTGAAGGTCGACGGCCGGCAACTGCACCATCTTCGCTTCGCTGACGACATCGTGCTCATAACACCGAGCATCAGTCAGGCGGAGCGAATGCTGGCCGACTTCGATCGTGTATGTGGAAGCGTTGGACTGCAGCTGAATCTTACGAAGACGATGTTCATGAAGAACGGATGGGTTTCTGATGCCCCATTCTCGCTCAACGGAACGAACATCTCCGAATGCTCCAGCTATGTGTATCTGGGTCGCGAAGTCAACATGGCCAACGACCTAGCACCAGAGCTGAGCAAGAGGAAACGAGCGGCTTGGGGAGCTTTCAAGAGCGTCGAAGAAGTCGCGAAGAAGACGAAGAACGTCCGACTCCGTGCCCACCTATTCGACTCTACTGTTCTTCCTGCCCTAATATACGCCTCAGAGACCTGGGCTATACGAAAGCAGGATGAACACGTGATCAGCGTCGCGCAGCGTGGAATCGAGAGGACGATGCTCGGAGTGACACGACTCACGCAAGTGAGAGAAGGCCTCCGGAGTTCCGAGCTTCGCCGACGTTCGAAGATCAGAGACGCTGTCGCATGGGCCAAGTCGTCGAAAGGTGGGGTTAGGTGGGCCGGCCACGTAATGCGATTCGCAGACACCCGCTGGACGAGAGCCGTCACAGACTGGATTCCGCGGGATGTCAAAAGAACACCAGGACGCCCACCAACGCGTTGGTCAGACTTCTTTGTGAAAGCCCTGAACGACCGATATGACGCTCTTCGTGTCCCTCGAGCGAGGAGGATCCATTGGACCACTCTGGCACGCGACAGGGACGAATGGAGACGCTGCTGGCGCCCGCTCGAGCAAGTCGATGATCAACGGGACGACAGGTGATACAGGAAATCTACATAGTAAGAGCATAAAGCGAAACTAATGTAGATGCAACTCACTTTCGATGAATCCAAAGCCACACGTTTCTGAGCATTTTGGTGCTCGTTATAAGTTTGGAGCAGAGAAATCGAATCCGGATCAAAAGCCAAACCATGTTCGTCCCTGATAGTGACGTTAAGACTGAGTAGCCTGGAAACGTGTTCGTTGAATATACCACGTACTCATGTCCTTCCTGTTAGCTGTAAAGACCATTTCAGCGTGTATTTGCCCCTAGCGACGAATTTATTGATTTTTTAAAATTTAGTTGTAAATGGGTTTGACTGCAAAACTACAGTTGAGCCGAAATCACCGAGGAAAAACAAGCAGTTCTTCAGCTCGCTGTCCTTTTAGGACGGCACTTACAACACTATTGGTCAAATAAACAGCAAACGTACCTGGAAGTAAGGAAATTATGTGGCCCGTAGAACAATAAAACCACTTAAGAAGAATTTGGGGAAGCTTTGAGGATAATGGATCAACAATGAAAATATGTAAATTCGACTTTGTAATAGTGAAGCTCGACTTGGTCAATTCTTTATTGACAACGTTTCGGGCTTTAAGCCCTTCTTCAGGTCTAAAAATCTGAGAGCTCTGCGTAGTCCTCAAAGCTACCCGGGGTGCCCATCCTCGAAATACCGCACCCTAAGGCACACACTTGATGCGCTGCCGCAACTGCAAATTTTGATTCTCCACTGGAAGCTGACAGATCTGGCGGAGAGGAAGATCAAGGAAGCGCTAGAGATAAAGCACTGGGCACTATCAATAAATCGAAGAGAGGAAATGAAGAATGCATTGAGACCTATCACCCTATAAGGCTTCGCGGCATGACCGGCTAGCAATGATGGCGACATGGAAATATGAGAGAGCGATCACTGCCCACTAAGGTATATAAGTACCCCAAAGACTATTGCTCTTCATTTTCCGGCCAAACGCACCACTGAACATCGCTGTCCCCTCACTGTGATTCCTATGTCTGTCTCTAAAGTTCACCTTGTGTGAGTAGTGTTGTAGAGATGTGCAATTTTACTGTTGACCCGCTGACTTTTGACTTGAAGAGGGCTTAAGGCTCGAAACGTCAATAAAGGATTGACCAAGTCGAGCTTCACTATTACAAAGTCGAATTTAGATTCATGAAGCTCAAGGAACTAACGATTTTAAAAAGTTTAGTGAAGAGACGATTTAACCTTCTAAATAACAACGTATTTTGTACTCACATGTTCCCTCGGTCAATCTTTTTTGCAAGCTGAATCCGCAAGGAGTTCAACTCCTCTGAAGGAACGCCTCCTGAAAACATTTTTATCACATGAAATACGTCACCAATGCAAGATTAAGTTTTCAGACCTGATAATATCTTCTGTCTGACTGATAACATGTAGTCGATAAAGTCCAGAACCTCGTTGAAGTAGTGCATCTCAGAGTGCTTTGCATAGATTTCCTAAGGAGAACAATCGAGAGCATTCATTTCTCATAATCACGCAAATCTAACATGCCTTAATTCTTCTCCACCATGCTTGCGTGACGACGCTGATTTCCCCAACGATGTTGGCGCCTTCGGCTGTAGGATCGGTTTGCGAATGTCTGTTCACAAACTTGACAGCAACCACAGGGAACAGACCCGCTTCTGCTTTTGATCCAACCCGTGATCCGATGGCCCAGCCTAGAGCACAACTTTGAGTTGCACCTTCAGTAACAGCGTAACATCAACAAATTATCTATAATTTAATGTTAGCCAGACGTATTTGGGACAAAATTTTGCTGTTCCCGAACTAGCGGGAATCAATATATAATGACGAATCGTTAGATTCGTGGGTACGTTAAGGCGCAAGTAGGCTCCGGAGGAGGGCGGGGCGATGGGGGTTACTATGTACTCTTTGAATTCTGGATTTTCGCCTTGGCTGGCTCAAATGGCCTTGTTTGGATATGCACCGTACGATAAAAATCGAAAGAATTCGAGCAAAGCTACATCCAGAAAATAAACGGTAAAACAACAACGTTACCATCCTTCTCGGCGAACACACAGATCCGATCGCCGGCGATTAGGTTCAGAAAACAGCACGGTGCTTTACTGGCTGCTGCACTCTTTATGAGTTCTTCGTTAGCGATGAAACTCGATTCCGCTGAAAAAACCGTTATGACTTGTGTAACTTTAGCTGCCATTGGCTAGACCTCCGCCCTAGGGGTCAATAATAGCCAGTTCATATTGGCCATCTGCTCTGTCGTTTCCAGATAAGTTTGGTACCAATTCAACGACCCCGGAGGGATCGAAGGCTTGGTTGGCTTGGGCGGAAATCCGTACCAAGAACCTGGTATCGGGTGCACGCGGCAGCCGGCATCCCTTGTTTGGAAGCACACCGAACATTAAACATATTCAAGCCTCTCCAAAAAGCAGGTTGTACTGGTTCTATCAATTGAATAATTCCGTTCGCAAGCGCTAAGACATATCCGAAGCCCGCCAATTTACCATGGACACAGAACGGATCAACTGTGGGTTTAGTTACCTCTCGCTAGTAGGATCAACATCCAGTAAAGATATTTTCGATGACCTGACATTAGCGGAACAAATCAGTTTATTTCTCAGCAAAATGGTAGACAGAATGAGGCCTATGCCGCCATGAAAATTGGCCTTACGAAGTATCTAAGTCTAGGGTATGTCACTGATAGCAAGCACAGTAGTGATGCTACAGCGAGTGAACTCGAGTCTGTCATCTGACATCACCAGCTCATTTTGGAAAGAATAAGTTACTGGCTTTCCTTCCGCTGGCTACAGAAATCATTGCATAGACCAAATATACATTGCAACTGTCGACGTCTCGTAGAGGCTTAGGGCATGTCAATATTTTGAGTCGTAGTAGTCTCCTAGTGCAGTATTCACGTCTTCTATGTTCCGTGTTTGGACTACACTAATTTCCAAAAAGATTTGGAAGTTCTTGAATTTGTATAATTTTAACCTATGCCTTATCGTTTTTTAGATTGCAATTATATACCTACTTACAAGTGGCATATCAAAAGGACAATAGATACAAAGAACTTGGGAAGATTTGCCTGTTTGGACCCTAGTGACTTCAACTTCGAGTTCCTCGTCCTTGATGACTCAGCGGGTGCGCCGACTGGCTAGATCACTTTGATCGTGTGACGTGGATGAGAAAATGAGCTCGACCGACATGATCGAGCGAGCCAACGAGATTGGACTGGAGCAGCCTTCATCCATATGACATGTGACACATAGCTTCGGCTTTGATTTCGTGCTACTGCCTTTAAGCTCCAAGTTTGCATCGGTTCTCGGTCGAACCTACGGTTGTTTTATATGTAGGCGACAAATAAGCGGATCATCGTGTGAGACAATACATCATAACGCAATGCTCGTTCTACAAACCGATCGTTTCTTTCCGAATGTTAACAACTGGGTTGAAGAAAAGCATTGGCGGGAGAACTTTTAGAAGAAGTAAGACTGCGATTTTCTCTTCCAAAAATCTCGTCTTAAAAGTCTTAAAGTCTTAAATCCACTCACTATGAGCTCAATCAACTATTCCCGCCGTTGTCTAAAAACCTAATATCGGGCTTGTCGACGGCCTAAGTCCCGCAACATCTCTAACCCCAGAATCCTTGTGCTGTTTTAGATCTTAGCAGCAACCACTATGTATCCTTACAAAACAGTATGAAAGCTTTGAAAATGATGCGTAACACTAAAAAGGTGAAGCTTTTTGCTGTATTTTGAGATTAGAAACGAAAAAGCTCTAAACTCCAAGAGGGAAGTCCAGAAGAGGAGAAAAGAACGAACCGATAGCGTATCGAACCTTCATCGCGCAGTCTCTGGCTGACACGAACTAAGTCGGCATTACTCCTGCGTAATCGTCGTGCGAGATTCCATTGTTGTCCGAAAATGGAGTAGAACGAGTCGAATGAATTATGAGTGGTTCAAGCAGTCTGCAGTTGCACAGAACGCATTTTCGATTACTGTATTAGCAGTGTCCGCAATCTCACAAATCGGAGGCAGGGAAGGTCTTCGCTTTCTTTAAAACCTTCATCGGTTCTATTTCGCTTTCGTCGTGAACGTTCAGACCACTAAGTCAGTGCAGGTCTATAGCATAGGGTCGAGCCTATATGTACTTCACAGATGGCAGCCTTACTTTTGCTGAAGCAGACCTAACGTATACGATTTTCACGTGGAGTTGGACATTTTTCAAAGCTTCTGCGAACTTTTGAAGGCAAACTGAACATTTTTAAGGTTAAAACAAGTGCCTTCGACACGAAACAGGCACTTTAGTAAAAAAATCAAAATAAATGGATGTAGAATAAATAAATATATGATTAATAAGAATAAATAGAAATAGAAATAGAGCCAGCGCAAACTAATCTCTTCGTCTTGTATTCATCGCCCTATATAGATGACTTAAACTGTGATTTGAACGTCTTCTCATCGGTAAATAAAGAAATTCTCAATAATTATTTGACATTCCGAATATTTTTCTCTTTGAAAAACTATAGTTCACTTGTTCCAAAAAGGTGATTACAATGTTCGAAGCTTTATAGGGCCTATTATTTACCCAGAACAAGTAAAAGAGCAATGTTTGTTTTAAAGGTCAGTCAGAAAAACATCGGTTTTCGAATACATTAAAAAAAGGAGGGATCGCGCCATGCACTCATTCGTCCGACACTCACGATTTCCATTCGATTATCAGCTTGCATGAAGCTGCGATGTGAAGATGATATGTAGCTTTGTACCGAAGACACGTGCGCGAACAGATTATTTGCTGTCAATCGAATTGGATTCATGTCGTGAAAGTGGGCAGCACTGGGGGTTGGAACGCTCCAGCCAATCAGGGTGCATCGAATGGGCGCAACTTTCAAACAGGGCGTATACGGTAGGTACCCCGATTGGCTGGCACGTCGTCGGCCGTGCTCTGCTTAGTTATATTGAGCTGATGTTTTCGTTTTAAAAGTTTTTGTACGGACTCTATGGATGTATGAAGAAGGTGAAGATTAGACCCGCCTGAGCTCTAGCCTTGCATGACGACCTACTTCATTACAAGCAATAAAACTGGTGTTCAGTGGTTGTGTTTACAGCGCATGTTAATGGATCCGAAACCATCAACCCCGAGAACTCCAAAGAAGAGAGGGAGGAAAAGGAAGACCGTCAAGAAGGAGGATGATGAGTGTGAGTTTGAAGCAGACAGAACAGTCTCTAACAGAGATGAAGGATAATGCGTTCGACATTCGTTCCGATTGCAATATTTTCAGACGTCGAGAACATTGAGGAAGCAAAGAAGCTTATGGCTAAGTTTTCAAAGAAGAAAAGCAAAGACGACGACATGGCTTTCCTAAAGGTAACTGTCTTTTGCACTAGTTAGCGGTTCCGACTCCACCGACACGACTTCGTTCGAAAAAAAATTTTCGTTGAAACTTTGTCTAGCGGGATTATTTGGGGTGCTGATCGCGAACCTGACATCCGTTTTTCACTTTCACGATTCGGTCGGACACCTCCCATGCCGTTAACAAGGGTGGTCCAGACCGATTTCGCTGAAAATTCGTCTAAGGGGGTTATTTGGGGTGTTGATCACGAATCTAACATTCGTCTTTCACGATTCGGTTGGATATGCCGTTCCCTCGTCCAGTTGGACACTTTTCAAACCAAATTGGTCACTTTTCAAATCAAATTGGACACTCTTCTAAGCGAACCTAAGACGTTCCAAATCAAAGAGAACTCTTCCAAATCGAAATGGACTTGTTCTACATTAAACTAGAGACTCTCTAAAAACGTTAGAGTAATTTTTTGTTCAAGGAAAATTTTAGTATAACTTTCTTTGAAGTTCTATTTTACTTCCGAATAGGAGAACACATAGTTTGAAATTTTATAAAAATTTTTTTTTTGAGAAAAAACAATGATTTAAAGTTTGTTTTAAAGAGCACGAAGGAGATTTCGCGACTTTCTTCGATTGATGGCAAAAATTCTGTTTGCATGCAATTTCACACCTGCAAGCGTTGCAACACAAGCAATTGTAAAGAACACCTATCCTAGCTTTCTTGCTACATGTAAGCAGTACTTGCACTATCAGTCAAATAAACGTTGTGATGAGCTTTTTGAGTGCATGGCGCGATCCAGTCTTTTGATGCACGACATGATTGCTGCCTTGCTGTCCTTTAACACAAAATTTAATTTATTATTTTTCCTCAAAAATAAAAATGTTATAAAATTATTTCTCTCGTTCGGCAGCCGAAGCAAAAGAAATCAAAAAAAAGTTATTCTGAGTTTTTCTTGAACAAAAAAAAAATATTGTAACCATCTTAGAGAGCCATCAGATTAACTTGTAAAAAGATCGTCTTGATTTAGAAGATGTTCAATTTGGTTTCAAAGTTCATAGGCCAGCTTAGAAGAGTGTCCAATTTGACGTGAAAAGTGTCCAATTCGACGTGAAAATGGTATAATACAGATACAGGAAGGGACAGGATTACATTCTTAAATTTCTGCCCGTGACGGCAGGTAGAGGTTGGTAGGGTAAGTGGTCGGTTCATCGAGTTACGAAATCCGCGATATTGTCTGGGAAAGAAGAAAAGGAGTGACTGCTGCTTCGAGTAGTTCGTTGAGTACGCTACAACCATGGCTCTTCAAGCTCTCCAAAGGAATCGATGTCAAGCCGAACTGTGTGACTTCAGACTGAAGGATTTGTACAAGAAGATTGACCTGGACAACTCTGCTTTCCAAGAATGGTTTAGAAGTATGGGGTTGTTGCCGACGCCTCTCGTCTCACTTGAAATGCCTCGGTGACACTTAGTCAGACCGATGGAGATGCTACAGAAGGATGTGTCGCAGTGGACCATCCGCAGGAACCACTCCTTCTGTCGCTATCACAAAGGGCTAACGGTATGGGTGGTCTTCGACCGAATCGTGAAAGACGGATGTCAGCTTCGTGATAAGCACCTCCAAATAACCGCCTAGACAAAGTTTCAGCGAAAAATTCTTTTCGACCGAGTCGGTGGAGTCGGAAATTTTAACTAGTGCCTTGTCGTTTTTGCTCGTTTTTTTTTTTGGCAGTTCTTCCTGTACTTTCTATGCTTATCTTTTCATTCTTTACATTTCTTTGTTGAGCTGCCGTTTACCTTCGAAACCAAGGTGTGTTGAGGACATGGATTCCCAAGCTTCTTTTCAGTACGAATTCAGCTAAAGCAGTATTCCTAGGCTAGCTCGGTCATGAATCAATGCAACTAAGACAGGAAAAGCTCGATGATTTCGTAAAGTCTGTAGCAAACCTCCATTTTGGCGGAGAATCGTCACTACCCTTCACTGTTTAGTCGAGATTCGATCAAACAATGAAGCTGTTCAACAGAGTAGACCATTTCCAAGACCTTGGCGAATTCTTCAGCCAACAATTCAGCCTTAGCGTATTCAGTAACATCATCCATATTCTCTCCCCTAAGGCAACCGACGCCTCTTCTGTCATGAGGTCTACAGCTCAGAAACCTATAAAACTTACGAGGGCTACCAGACTCAACAGCTTTAGCTTCTAAGCAGTTGTTAAACTTTCGAAGTTTCTTGTCAAATTATCAATTCAATTGTCATTTCTTCATACTGTTGACTGTTGTGGGCCACGAGTACCCTATCACGGCAGTCAATCTAAAGCGTCTGCCAGTTACTATGTCGTCATTTATGCTGATCCACTTTTCCTGCTTAAACTTTTGATCTTGAGTTAGCCTAAATGTGGAACTGACGAAGCGACCTCCAAGTTTTCCCAGGTCTTGAAGGTAGCTTCTTACCCTAAAAGTACCTCACCAATTGTAAGCAGTTTGCCGCCGAATGATGTCTAAATTATGATAGCCCTCAAAACCATGTTGTGCTGCGATCAGAAGTCCAGCTTCAGGCGGGACTCGAACCCGTACCACCTGCTAACCGGACAGGGATGCTCTGCGCCACTGCACCACAGGCGCTGTTTGTTCAATCAGAACATCCACACTAGCATAATAACTTTGCTTGGGCTTATAAAACTTGGCTCCAATCTAATTGTAAGATATTCTAATTTCACTGCATCGTTCAAGTTCCCCCATTAGTTTCGCACCAACTTAGTATTATACATACTCCATCATTTTCTAACGATAAGGCCTATGTCATACCACCGCTCACCCCGAGCGAAGCCTAATGGTAAGCTCCCATATCGATCGCGCGAAGCGATGAGTCGATATGGGAGCCTATCATCAGGCTTCGCTCGGGGTGAGCGATGGTATGACATAGGCCTAAGAAGTGGATCCGCGAAAGATACGCTGTTCAGTTAATCCGTCGACATCTCATTTTATAAAGGCGTCTTATATTATAGCGCCAAATTCGGCGAGATCTCTTGTAGACATTAGATCCGATACCGATTCGGATATTTCGAACCCGTCATTTCCTTTTTTCAAGCCAGTTCGAAAGGATTGGGCGAACAATGGCATCTATGAGAAGTCTCGGATCTCGGGGTGATTCAATAACAATGGCTTTAACAAGAAGGATATTTTTATGATCAAAATATCTGATTTGTCATTGGATCTTCATCGTGTATCTGAATCGGATATGACATAAGATTTCTAATCATAATCCGTTATTTAGCTTATTCGGAAATCCGATCTGTTCAGAATTACCCTGCCTAAATCGCCCTATGATCTGGGTTTTTCAAAAATTCCATTGTTTGCATAATCCATCTAGGTCTTGAAAAAATGGAGAATCCGAATTATCCAAATCGACAGAGGATCCAGTGTCTACTTTCTTGGTGACCTCCTTCCACCAATTGTTTGTGGTTGATTTACCTGAATTCTAGAGCCTCTGGTGTTGTCCCAAGATTTATCCATTTCACCACAGATGTGGATTCCTTTGCTTTGGCGCGATTGGCGCTGTCTTTATCACTGTTACTAATCTCATTTTGAACCATATCCATCTGACTCCTGCATGATCACATTAGTTCCTTTAGTCGAGTTATATATAGCGCAACTGTCGCTCATACGAATAGCCGGGGTGCAGCAATGAATTCAGTATAGGTTAGCCCTTGCTAGTGTTCTATAGAGCTTTCCTGCACTTAATCAAGCTGACCTTGTCCGTCTCACGATTGCCTATCTTGTACTTCTTTTCGGAGAGGTCACCCTAGTGACTAGTCTAGTTTTGCTTACCACCTCAGCCAACCCCTGCCCATGACACCTACTATTCCCTCGTCCATCTCAATGATGGTTCTTCTCGTTGAACCACGGTGTGCTCCCCGGGCCACCGCTACAGAGCAGTTGTACCTATTCTACCGTTCTGCTACTTTTCTTGCATCTCTTCTACCCCTTTTCGTTAAAGGTTTACTTATTTCTGGAGGTATCTACTTTGCATAAATATTATAATTCATCTAATATTTACCCCTTTCTCCTACTCTTCACGTCCAATGCCAGCAGGATGAATTCGTGTTAGTTTGCAGCAACTCGGTGTTCCGTCCCTTCCTTGACCGATGACCACGGAGGAAGGATGCTCTGTCCGTTTGGTTTCCATTTAAAGGCGGTGCGAAACGAAAACCAAACTATTGTTTTTCAAACTGTTACAATTAAAGTTATTATCACACTTGTATGGCTTTATTCTACCTCCACCTTCTCGATCACCTGTCATAAGGAATCTAGTGTGATTCCATCGCACTGTCGAGTGCTGATGAACTCGATTTCCTTGACGTTTAGCAGCACGCTGCGTCTGCAAGTGAGTTTCCTACCACAGCTGCAGCTTGTCGTTCTTCCGGAACTCGACTACCAGGGTAATGTCGCAACCTATCCTAAAGATGTTTCACTATGCAGTCTAGCGAAAGAAGAGCTCAGAGCCGACCCCAGATGAGCACCCACTGTTGTGTCCAGCTTCTTCGTTGCCCAATGCCTCGCCAATTTGGAGCTGATCTGTGTGTATTTCTTGCACGTGAGCAAATGTATATTATGTGGTAACCTATAGCCCTTGTACGGGGTACAGAATTGCTATGCAACAGGGCTTTCGCCCCTTCCGGCATTTCTCCATCACCTACCAAGCGGTGAATAGTCTTTGATCTCCCAGAGTTGAAGCGAAACCATCCTGGAAGATGGAGAACATGTTCCTCGGATTCTAGATGACCATATGTTGGTAGATCTTAATGTGCGTGAGATGGATCGTCGTTAGGTAGCTGAAGTATTAGGAAGCGTCTCCATCTGCTTAGATATGGTGCTATGGCTCTATTCCTCTACTGGATCTGGCATCTTATCCTCTATTATGAGGTTTTGGAATGCCTGCCTCAATCATGTTTAATATTTTGGATGAAGGGTCTAGAGGATAAACGATGGCGAGCACTTATAGGGAAGTTAGCCCGTCTCGAAAATTGGATAGTAGTTTTAGTTGGGTTCTATAGCACCTGACTGAGCGAGGGAAGAAGCTCCAATATGTGGACAGTTTCACACGAGTGTGGTTGACTAATTACATCCTGGGGTCAGATTCATCAACTGCTTACCGGCCGACAACGGTGCAATTACCACCAAATCTGATGATAATGAATGTCATATCAGGGGGTTTGACGGTACTTTTCACCGCTACCGGCCGGTAAGCGATTGATGAATCTGGCCCTTGGAGTTCCTCATAGGCCAGCGGGCCCATTTTGCTATAGGGATCGGTTGGCGCTTATTAATTAATTCATTTTCATCTTTTCATTCTCATATTTATTCTCCATTTTTTATTCCATTTTATTTTGTGGTATGCGACACGCCCTCTGTTTCTAAGGAATGCCGTGGAGGCAAGGAAGAAGATAGCTCAGTCGATGGAGGCGCCGGTTGCCGGGTGCACCCGATTTCAGGCTCCTGGTTCTGGTTTCCCGCCAGGGCAGACTTAAGGCCCCCACAGAGTTCTGCGGCAGCGCCGCGGCCCTGTGCTTAACCATAGGGCAGAGACGCAGAGCTCGCCGCCGGTGGCGTCCCTGCCCTATCCTTAACCATTGCGGCTAGCGGCGTTGCCGCAGAACTCTGTGGGGGCCTTAAGCATCCCATCCCTCCGGGGGTTGCTTACCTGGTGTCAGACTTGCGTGGGAAGGGCAAAACATCGGCTGGCTAATGCAAGTCATTGTATACGCCAAATACATATTCAAATTGGTCCGCAGCATCCCTTAAAGGAAGAATGCGTGGCGCATCCCAAAAGGGATTGAGTAACACCGCGCTTTATACTTTTTCCAGATAAAAGTTGATTAACAGAGAGAATTTTAGGCCATTTGCAGAACCACTCAACACTGCTTATTTTTGTTTTTCTCAAACAGGGATGGATTAACAGAGGCAGATTTAGATCGTTTACTGATCCACTCAACACTGTTTATTTTTCAATGCGTAGTGCACATAATAGCGATTCTTAGTTCCTTAATTTGTAAATCGCTATTATGTGACTTTGCAGTAAAAGATAAAGTGTTGAGTAGTTCAGTAAAAAAAAAATTAAAATATAATAAACAAGTGCTCCGTCACGCCTATCGGCGTTCCTCGCACTTGCGCGCTTCGCGCGATGTTGCAGTATCACTAAACTAAAGAGAATCACATCAACTTAGCTGCTCTACTTGCACAGCTTTCTTCCCTACCTATAAGTACAAAAGGCTCGCAGTACGTATAGTATATGGTGTGATAGGGCGATCTATTGGTTCCCCACTACTGGTCCTCCCCTATTGAAACGGTCCCCATTACTGCTACTGGTCCCCGTCACTGATCAACCCTCAGCGTACGACGTTTTCGGCACGTCTATCTGAATCCCCAAACACGCTGAGCGACGCCTTTGGCACGTCCTTTGAGTGCCAGGCATGTCACGCGACGTATTCCGCACGTCTTCTAAATCCCTGGCACGTAGAAGACGTCTGGATATTTTTCGCTATTTTCGCGCTCGGTAACTCGATCAGTATCGATTGATGGTAATCAATACTTCAAAAACGAATTTCAGATTCGTGTTGAGTGACCTCGACTGCCTCCAGGGCTAAAGTTTTAAACCGCCTAGACGATATCCACAAAAAATCTATAGCTTGATCAATATCCATAGATGGCGATCGATACTTCAAAAGCGAATTTCAGATTTGCGTTTAGAGACTTCGACCACCTCCAGGGCTGAAGTTCCCAGACAGGGAGAAGACGTCTGGGTATTTTTCGCTATTTTCGTGTTTTCGTGCCCCCCCCCCCCCCTATTTCCCCCGCCCACTATTTTATGACTAAATCCACACAAAAATCGATAATATGGCCCAAATGGATTGACGACGATGGACACCTCAAATGTGGACTTCACGCTCGCCTTCAGCGACATCAACTACCCTAGGACGGAAGCACCGGACCGCAAGAAAGTTATCCACAAAAAAATCGGTATTCAGCCATGATTTTCGAAACTTCACGCACCAAGGCACACTGCACGTTAAAGAGTGTAACCGCACATGGCGCGTTATTCCAACATGGATTTTGGTAGGGTAACAACGCCCTTAGTACACAAAAAACGGTAATACCGGTCGATGTCGATTGATAGCGGCCGATACTTCAAAAATGAACTTCAGATTCGAGTTCAGTGACGTCGATTAGCCCAGGGGCGGGAGATCGGACCGCAAGAAAGACATCCACAAACAAATCGTAAATGCGGCTCAAAATGGAATGAAGGCACTCGACACTTCAATAACGGGATTCAGAGTCGTATTCACTAACCACGATACCCCTGGGACTGAAATTTCCGATCGCCAAAACGACATCCACAAACAAATTGATAAAACGGCTCAAACTGAATTGATGGCGATTAACTTCAAAAAGGGGCTTCGCCCTCGCGTGCAGCGACCTAGACTACCCCGGGAGGGAAGCTTCGGACCGAAAGAAAGATATCCACAAAAAATCGATAATACGGCCCAAATGGATTGATGGCGCTCGACACTTCAATAACGGGATTCAGAGTCGCGTTCACCAACCACGATACCCCTGGGACTGAAATTTCCGATCGCCAAGACGACATCCACAAAAAAATCGATAATATCGATCGATATCGATAGGCCGACTTCAGATTCGTGTTCAGCGACCTCGATTACCCCCAGGGCTGATGTTTCAGGGCGCTTGCACGACATCCACAGAAAAGTCGATAATATCGATCGATATCGATTGCCTCCCCCTGCTGTGAACGCCTCCCGTCGATGATCATCTAAATGCCAAGCACGGTCGCCGACGTGTTCTTCACGTCTACGGCTCGCCATGCACGGTTGCCGACGTGTTCGGCACGTCCACGGCATCGCCAGCACGGTTGCCGACGTGTTCGGCACGTCTACGGCTCGCCATGCACGGTTGCCGACGTGTTCGGCACGTCTACGGCGCGCCATGCAGGGTTGCCGACGTGTTCGGCATGTCTACGGCATCGTCAGGCATGCTTGCCGACGTGTTCGGTACATCTACGGCATCGCCAGGCACGTAGAAGGCGTCTGGGTATTTTCTGCTATTTTCGCGCCCCTGATGTTTCCGCCCCTGATGTTTCCGCCCTTGATGTTTCCGCCCCTATTTTTTGACGTGCTCCATGGCTAATCGCTTAGCCCGTTATTATAGAGTATGGTAGCGTAAAACTTGATGCCTGACTTGAATGCTTAGCTATTCCAGAACTGGAGGCCAAAGAATAGATTATCTTGAACTATAAAGTTGTCCAACAGTCTGTATTAATTGCCCTATTATGTGCAGGTTGGAGCATCATACAGTGTTGAGCCGAAGATTCGCAATTCCCAAGCGCACACCAACGCAATAAGACGGGCCGAAGAGGCACAAATGAATAAAATATTTCAGGCAAGGAAATCCAGTTTTTATGAACTCGATTTATTCTTTTTGGCACTTCAGTACGGACCCTTTGATTATTGCGCTTTTTCAGATCGAGATTCGACAAGACGCGTTGCAAACACTGTGGATGTGTGCATTGTGTCATCAACGCTCGGCACAGGACGAACTTGGCGACCTCTTTGGTCCCTACTACGTGAATATTCGACCGGACGAACACTGTCCTAATTTCTTGCTGAAGAAGTCATTAAAGGTAAGCAGTTTACTGCGTCATTGACGCTAGTAAGTCTTCATGTTCCCAGTGCTTTGCATGGGATCATACCGCCGTAAGCTCTATGAACTTGTCCAAACAGTCACTCTCTAGACAGTAGGAGGTTACGTGAGCGTTAGTCTAGTACTTGAAGAGAACTGCTTACTTCTTTGAGCGCTTCTCGTTTTCTGTAGTGTTTTTGGCCAAGAAGGAACTTCAGCGTAAGTGAAATACCTCAACAACCTGGGAACTGCTCAGAATATGTGAAGGGAAAGATATTTCGATCAGAACTTGGAAGTTCGAGATTCTCCGAGATCGTGCGAGATGTAGGTGGAAACGAAACAATTGATCGGGTAATACTATCACGATATCTCCTGAAGAAAGAGCGATAGGTACTCAGTAAGGTGCTTCTGGAGACAGAAGTATGGTATTCATGCACTCGGCTGCCTTAACGTTATCGTGGAGATGACAGCGGTTGTATTCCTCGTCGGTGTTCTTCATGACGGTATCTTCCTAAAGGCCGTCGAGAGAGATGTGAAGTCCCAGTTGATGGTCGTTCTGGATCTCGTCTTCATGAACTTCGCGCCCTTCTCTTCTTGACGTGAAAAGCGGAACCAGGAGGCGGTGGTCCGATCCCGTGTAGAACTTAGGAACAACCGAGACGTCGGTCAGAAAATACTTGCGGTTGAGGATAATGTGGTCGATCACGTTGTAGAACTGGCCACTGGGGGAGTCCCAGGTCCATCGTATGGAGGGAGCCTTCTGGAACTGTGAGTTTCCATAGATGGTCTTGGTCGTCGACATGATAAACTCAGACAGCCTTTCACCTTGCTCGTTCCACTCCAAACCGTGGGTTCCGATGTGAAGTTCTTCCGGCGACCTTCGTGGCCCGATCTTGGCGTTGAAGTCGCCGACGATCACCTTGTAGAAGGTGTGATCTTCCTTATAGAACTTCTCCAGCTCCACGTAGAAGGCCTCGACGTCTTCGTCGTCGTAGTCGGATGTTGGGGCATACGCGACGAACACAGTCAAGGCTGGCACGGAGCCACATCGCTTCAGTCGCAGACGTCCGATTCGGCTTGTCAGAGACTCGTACGAATCGATGTTCATGGCCAAGTGCGTGTTGACGAGGAAACCAACGCGGCCTACTCCCCTGCTGTCGCATGTTCCGAGGAACAGTTCTTCTCCGGAGTCGTAGGCGGCTGTAGGGGTGGTGTCTTCTCGTCTCGGTCAGTCCGATGACGTCGTAATTGATCTTCCTGGCTTGCATCATCAGGTTCTCGACGGATGCTTCCGATGCAAGTGTGCGGGCGTTGTAAGTACAGATCGTCATCCTAGTCCTTCTCAGTTTGCGCAGCCTGGTTAGGCCCTGAGATTTTAGCAGTCTCTCCGTACTCGTCCTTCCCATCGCTGCAGAAATGGGGGCTCTTTCGGGGTCAGGGGAATGAGGCCCTTTAGTGCTGCTGTGTTTGACTTCCATACAACACGGGTAGCTAGTCAGGCTCTGTCGTGCGGGCGAAGAACTCCGGGCAACCAGCCAGACTGCTCTAAGGGATGGGGGGGGGGGGGCTTAAGGCGGCCTCAAATCGCCTTACATGTACTCCCAGTCTACCGAGGGCAAGCTTTTGGCCGGGCCGACACAGTTACAATCCGCACAGGCGCAAACGCATCCATGCACAATGTGCATGGACATGCCGCTCCCACGCACAAGGAACGCGTCGACCCGACACAACAGGAGCAAGAAGTCCATGCCCTGCATCCCACCTGCGTCTCTGGGGACTGCCTGGTCGAATTTGGTTCGTGATTCATTCCCCGATCCATCACCCGGGAATGGGTAGCTTGGCCATGCAACAAGCGGCCCGAAAGCCCGAAGACTCTTGAGTGGTCTGTATTTCCTAATGAGAGAAGAGTTACGTGGTTCTGACGAAGATAAGGACTCCATTACTGATCTTCATCTAGTGGTAAGGACCATACGTCTAGATGTGAACTCATTGGATCTGTTGATGTTGTCTAGTGCGCTAGGATCTATCCACTGACGCATTACGTTTCCTCTTCTGGGAAGAATGCCGTTATTCCGTTCTATGTTACCGTTGTTGCTTCTTCTACCCTCTGTAGCCATACGGTAATGCTTTGAAATGTTTATTGATTTTCTATACCGACACTAGAGAAGTTCAATAGACAGTGCACATCTTTGGGATACGAACGGTGGTGGTCCACATCTCACCGTCGAGGAGGCGGCGTGGAATGACTTCCTCGCGAGCCTTGCGGAGAAGGCGTCTGGTCTCGGGAAGGTAGTCGCGGAGGCAGACGAACTCGACCTCTTCCTCCTTCATCTCGTCCTCCTTGGTATGGACAGGGCACTCGTAGACGGGCTCGACGGAGAAGCAGACGAGGTTCTTGCGCTCGATGACATGGGTGCGGAGGATCGGCTCTGAAAGCGGGCAATTAGCTAAGGTTCCTAAGGCTCTTCATAGTGATGAAGGCGCTGAACTCACTCTCAGTCTCCATCTCGTCGTCGAACTTCTCGAACATTGTGTGGTGCTTCTTGTGCTTGTCCATGAACATCATGTCCTTCTCCTCTCTGTAGCGGTAATTGCGGTGCTTGAGGTCCTTCTCGAGATGGTGGTTGTGCTTCTTGATCATCTCGATCTCGTTGATGTCGCACTCCTTGTCCTCGGTGATGTAGCTGCGGTGGAAATCCTCAACCATCATGGTCTCCTCGTTGTCCGCTCGACGCATGTCGTTCCACTTCTGAAAACGCTATGCTGTCTGGGAAGGTTCCTGAGCTAGTTCTGTTATATAAGAGGAAGGTGAAGTTTGGAGCGTGAGAATCTTCTCAAGGTCGCTTCTTATGCTCCAAACTTACTCCCCTCCCCCCCCCCCCCCCGTGGTCTGGCTGTACTTACCTCGTCGTCGTAGTGTCCGCAGATTCCGCACTGCTTGTTCTTGTACATGTGCGAGAGCTTAATGTTCACCTCGTATCCGTCGAACAGCACAACGACATCGTCGATGTCGACCTTGTAGAGAAGCTCGTCGAGCTTGATGATTCCGTACTTCTTGAAGTGCTCTTCGGTGATCTCATGGTCGTTCACCTTGACGATCAGCTTGTCGTCGATAATCTCCAGCACGTAGACGTCGTCGCGGGTGACAATCTTCAGCTTCTTCTCGTCACGGTCCTTCTCAACCTTCTTCATGAGAACGACGAAGCGTGGCTCCTCCGAAGTGCAGTCCTTGGCCAGCACAGTGTAGCAGGTGGTGAGCGGAGTCTTCAAGAAGAGGTTGTCGAAGGTGTTCACCTCCTTCGACTTGACGACGCACTCGGCACGGTTGCGCTTCTCGATGTGGTGGACGACGTCCTTGAGTCCGGTGAATTCGAGGGCATGCATGTCGTGGATGGTGACGGTCGGCAGCTTGTATGGCAGCATGAGCTTCTTCATGATGACGCGCTCCTTAGGAGTCTCAATGAAGAGGTTGAACATGCGGCGATAGACGGGCTCGATCTCGAGCTGGAGTCGGAGAACTCCTTGCTTGTTGTTCACCATCTCGACGTCTGTGTTCCACAGCTTCCAGGTCTTCAGAATAGAGAACAGCCACTCCATGTAGTACTCGGTCTCGCGAGTGACGTCGTACTTCACCATCATCTTGTAGAGGTTGAACTTCGAGACGAGCATCAGCTTCTCCATTTCGCTGAGCTTGTTCTCCTTGTGCTCAAACATCTTCAGCCATCTCTTCTGCTCGTGAGTCTGGTCTCCGCGGATGCGAAGGAACACGGTGTTCTTGTGCTCGCTTCCCCACATAACGTCGATGGTGCTGAACACCTCGCGGATTGGCATCTCCTTCAGCTCCAGCAGGGTCTTTGGCATCTGCGGGTAGACGGTCTGCATGTGCATCTTCATTTCCCAGTCACTGACCTCCTTCTCGAGAGGAGTGCGGCGAGCGAGCAGAACGGTGCGGCAGAAGCGGTGCTTCTTCTCGCAGATCACCTTCAGCTCCATCTCGGCCTCGTGCTTCTCACGCTGTCCCATGGTCTCGAGCTTGAAGAACAGGCGGTGCTTGAAGGCCTTCTCCATCTCCATGTCTCTGACGTATGTCTTCAGGTGGGTCATGCGATCTCCAACACGCCTCTCCTCCTCCTCCTCGACGTCAACGTTGATCATCTCATCGCGGTGCTTGAAGAAGGTGTCCATGTCGAGCTTCTCCATCCTTTCCGGGACGAAGGTCTCCATCTCCATGCGGAAGACGTACTCCTTCGGGAGGTCCTCAGTGGGCTCCACGTAAAGGTCGATGGTGTTGTAGCCGACCAGGACGGGGTTCAGCCAGCTCTCCGGCTTGCGGATAATCGGGCGGTGCATGGTTCCCATGAGCTTCACCATGGTTCCATATCGCTTGAGGTAGGTGTGCTCGAAGGTTCTGATCGGGTAGAGCTGCTCGTCGAGATGGACGGTGACCTCAACCGGCTCTGGGTAGTTGTGCATGGTCTTCTTCAGATGGTGCACGAAGGTGACGGGGCGCGACTGCAGGTGGAGGACGAGCTTCTTGTTCTCGAGTGGACGGAAGACAGTCTTCAGGTGGAGCTTGTGCTTCCAGGTCAGCTCGGTTTCGGTCTCAATCGGGTGGTCGAAGGTGGCCGAGTGCAGCATCTTAAATCCGCTCTCGACGATCGGGCTCATAACAACGGCCCTCACAACGTGGGTGGTGGCGATCTTGGGCTTCAGAAGGAGGCGAAGATGAAGTCCGTCGAAGACGCGAGACTCCTTCGGCACCAGGTCAACCTTGACGTGTCCCTGGACGGTGGCGACAGTCGGCATCTTGGAGGTGAGCACCAGCGGCAGACCAAGGGTGGTCGGGATCTTCTTCACGTACTCGTAGATGTAGAATCCGCCAGTCTTGGTGAAGTGGGTGCCGGTGGCGATGAATCGCTCGACCTCGTCAAGCTGGACCTTTCCGTCGCGGAACATGTCCTTGATCTGCTTCGGGATGGTGTCGATGTCAATGGGCAGGAAGGCGTAGTCGAGGTCCTTGTAGCGGAAGTAGATCATCGCGTGAGCGTCCTCCTTAGTCGGGTGGCGACGCACGAAGTGCAGCTTCTCGTAGATGGTTTTGAAGATCTCGGACGGGCGGTAGATGGTGGAGCGCTTACCGCGGACGACGAGGTGGTCCATGTCAGTCTCCTTGAGCTTGTGCAGAAGCTGGTTCAGGAATTCGTCGACGTTTTGCTGCGAGACGCCCATCTGGAAGAAGTACTTGTACCACTCGCCTCCGAGGATGGTGTCGAGAGTAGTGTCCATCTCCTTCGGCAGAACGCTGTCCTTGGTGAAGAGGCTGTGCAGGTCGAAGGACATGCCATACTTATGGTCGACGTTCTTCAGGCTCCAGCGGTTGACGCGTTGGATGAGGTTTTCGTAGAACTCGACGTCGACGATTCTCAGGGCCTTCTCCACATAGTAGATGGTCTTGTCGTGGACCTCCGGGAACTCCGAGATAGTCTTCAGAGTGTGGTAGGTGAAGGCACGGAGGTGTTGGTCGCGCTCGACTTCCATCTGGCGAACGATCTGGTCGATAACGACCTGCTCAGGCTTGGTCTCCAGGATTCTGTGCAGGGCAACCATGCGAATCTCAGGCACGACGGTGAAGTCCTTGTAGATGGGCATCAGAATGCTCTGGATCTTGCGCGGCATCACGAGGCGCAGCTTGTGCAGAGCGCGGATGGCCTCGATTCTGATGACCTTCTCCTCGTCCTTGTCGTAGATGATCTTCTCCAGTTCGTGGACCGAGACATCCACGCCGGCGTTGGCGAGGGTCTTCAGCATGAGCACCTTCTCATAGCGGGTTTCGACCTTCTTGAACATGTCGATCAGCTTGTGGACGAATTTCTCCTTCACCTCGCGCTTGCACACGTTGTCAACCTGGTAGACGGCCAGCTTGTGGTTGTAGCAGAGTCCGTTGTAGATGGCGCCGTAGGTCAGCCAGCACGACTGCTTCAGGTAGGGCACGCGCTCGGCGACGTCGCTCTCGCAGACACGGAGGATCTCGTCGGCGATCATCACAGACGGCACACGGACCTCAGCCAGGGACTTCAGGAGGCGAGCAGCCTTCAGTGTGTCGATCTTCTCCTCGACGATCTTGTTCACCAGCTCGGTGACGGTAACCTTGGTGCCGGCCATGGCGAGGGCGTCGTAGAAGAGGTCCATCATCTTGTGATTGACCTTCTCGTGGTTCTCCAGGAAGCGCAGGATCTTGATGAGCTCCTGCTCGCGGACCAGTCTCAGCAGCTTGACGAGGCGCGCAAACAGGTGGGTGGTCTCGAGCTCGACCTTCTCGTCGACATGGCGCATGATGACGGTGAGCAACTTCTCCACATGCTCGACCTTGTTCTTCCACTCCGGAATGCGGGTCAGGTACTTCTCGTCGCCGGTCATGGCGAACTTCTCCATGTAGAGCTCCCAGTCGAAGTTGTAGATGAGGCTCTCCTTGCGGTCACGGCGCACGCTTGGGATCTCGGTCTCGACCTTTCCGGCGTAGACAAGGGTCATCTTGTTGTAGACGATTGTAGTGATCAGCTCGTGCTTCTTCGACAGAGGCATCAGCTTATACTGGGACTCCAGTTCCACATCATGGATGAGGAATTCGTCCTTGTTTCCGGCCACCTTGTACTTGAACACGGTGCTGAACAGCTTCTCGTCATCAGTGGTCTTCTTGACGTCGGGGTGGAAGATGCCGTATTGCACCTGAACACAACAGAATGCTCTGAATTCCGGCGAACAGCATCGTTGTTGCCTCTAGAACGAGGACGGTCCTCACTCACCTCAGGGCGAATATTACACTTCTGGAAGTTGATGGACTTGGTCCAGCGCATGAACTCCTCCTTCATGTCGGTGGTGGTGTACTCGACTTCGCACTCGCCTTCGAGGGTTCGCTGAAGAGGAAGAACATACGCTTTGGTCGTAAATGATCACCGAAGGGGGATTTCGTACCTCAACAGTGGCGAAGAAGTTCTTGTTCTCGGTGTCCACATCGCGCTCGTACTTCATGGTCTCGTCTCTCTTCAGCAGGTTGATCTGAAACAACATTTCTCAAAAACTGAAGGAAGTCTCCAAGCAGGTGATCGCTCTCACCTGAAGCATGTTGAGGACGGCCTTCTTGATGTTGATCGACCATGGCATGTCCTCCTCGGAGAACTCGATGTCGCTGATCATGCCGTGCTTGTAGACGAAGCGAATCGGCATGGTGAGCATGTCCTTGTGCTCCTGGTCGAGCTTCACCAGCTGGTAGCGCTCGAACGGCAGCAGCTCACGCGGCTCGAACTCCTCCTGGATGGATCCGAAGCGGATCTGGGTGAGTTGGAACAGTGTGACGCGCTCATCGATCGGCTGAAGGGTGACGATGGCCTGGAGACGGGTGGCGGACTGCTGAGTGTCGGGCAGAGCTAGGCCGGTGGTGATCTGGCCGTCGAACAGGTAGCGGTACTCGCGTCCGACGAGGAAGCGGTCCTCCTTGATGATCGGCTTCGGATCCCAGATGAGGGACGAGGCGATGGCCAGCCCCAGAAGAGCGATGCCGGCTAACAACTTCATCGTTGTTACTCGTGTGCCGCTTCTGGCTTCCACGGGCTTTTATGCGGGCGCATTATCTCCAGCGTCGATTGAAGCATGTCGATCATAGCGGTTATTGTCGTGCAGCAGTGGTCAGGTGTCACTCCGACGACGTCTAATCTTATCACTTCCCGGTTCTCGAAAGTTCTTCCTCGCTGGAGACTTTGATCAGCTGTGACTGACTACGGGGTGTGTTCCGTGAAATAAAATTCATGCGTAATATAATACCCTTCCAAGTTCCTGTAAAACCGTACACCACGATTGTCACAACAGTTCATTCACGCTTCGGCGGTTTGGTCCTTTTCAGAGCCACGAAAAACGCAAACATTTGACGACCTACTGCTAAACCCTTGGAAACGGGCTTTGGAGTAGTTCGTCAAATTTTGTCTGTTTTTTGGGTTTTTGATCTGATAATGAACCTAAAGCTGGCCTTTGTAATTGAAGCCGAATTGCTCCACCAATCACTGACATATTTGTGTATTATAAGTGGTAATTCACGAAAAAAAAAAGACTGCAACACCGAAAATCAACGCAGGACACAGTGAACATAGCTGACAGAAAAGTAAGAGCATAGAATCAGCGCAACAATATAGTCGATTGAAATAAATTACTAAAAAACGGTTATGACGATGTTTTGTTGCGATCGAAACTGTAGTGCCAGGCGGGACTCGAACACGCACCTCCTGCTGACCGGTCGGGAATTATTATTATTATTGTATTTATTACAGCCAATAACAACGGAGATTACAAAAAAAGACCTACAGTAAGAGATCTACGATTGGCTATGGACCTGAAAAAAGTGGCAGTGCTTGGAGTGGTATTTGCTGTTGTCAAAGAGTAGCCCGCCTGTTTATTATAATGGAAGAGAATAAGTCGTGAAACAGCACGTGAAGCTGTTGAAAATGCAAAAAGAACATAAGGTTTACATAAGACCCTTTAGGAGAGGACATCTTGCATGCGAATTATAAGCTTCGCCAGGTCTACGACCTCCTAAACACACGACACCAAGGCGGGCCCTGTATCTCAAAGGCCTCTTTAAACTATTAGGTTGGAACGAAATAAGTGGCACTGAACCACTGTAAATTTAAACAGTTAATATCTCGGCTTGTAGGCAAGTTTATTAATCGAAATAAAAACCTTCTGATTCTACACATCTTTGCCAACGTGACACAAGCTTTTTTATCCCAGTAGCGTAAAAATCAGAAGTTCTGGAATTGACGAAATCTTCGAAGGCACTTTCGGCATCCTGTTGGTATTTGAATATTTTCCCTACCAAGAAGTCGCCAGGATGCTTGAAGAAATGGTAGTCTGTTGGGGAGAGGTCGGGAGAAAACGGAGGATGTGGTAGAGTTTCAATGCTCAGCTCATTCAATTTCTGCAACGTCATTCGTGCTACATGGGGGCGAGCATTGTCGTGCAGAAGGAGAACTCGCCTTCGGTTTACCAAGGCCGGACGGATATCCTTCAACTTTTTCATCATTTCTTCAATTTCAATGCAGTACTTCTCTGCCGTGATGGATTCACCGGGAGCGAGGAAGCTGTGGTGAATAATTCCCAGCGAACACCACCATCCTGTCACCATTACTTTCTTTTGGTGCAATTCCGGCTTCGCAAAAACCTTGGGGCTCTCATCGCTGTCCACCCACTGTGCCGATCATCGCCTGTTGTTGTACATTATCCATTTCTCGTCACAGGTTACGATGCGATCAAGGAATGGGTCCGTTTCGTTCCGTAGAAGCAGTGCGGACGAGATCTCATATCGTCGGTTTCTTTGCTCCTCAGACAGCTCGTGAGGCACCCACCTTTCCAGCTTTTTGGTCTTTCCATGTTCCTTCAGATGCCGGGCAGCTGTGTTGTGACTGACGCCAAGAACCTTCGCTATCTCCTTGGTACCTTTGTGTGGATCCTCCTCTACCACATCTCTCAGCTTGTCCTCATCAACATCACTATGCCTCCCACGACCTTCATGTTCTTCCAAGCTCTCATCTCCATTCCGGAACTTCTGATACCAACGATGCGCCGTCCGAATTGTGGAACATCCTTGACCGAATGCGGCGTTGATCTTCTCGTCCGCCTCCTTAGCTGTAGTGCCCAGCTTGAATTCATACAAGTAAATGCCTCGGATTACCCTTTTGTCCATCTGCAAAAAAGTCAATAAAACTCTAAAGTTTTCCCACTTTTACATAGAAAATTTGGTACTCACCGGTAGAGCAAAGTTTGCGCTTCTAAATGATATGCCACATGTTACGGTTTGTTCTTGATCAAACGCGTAAAGACGCGCCAAAAAATGGCGCGAGCCAGTGCCATTTAATTCGTTACAACCTAATAGTACGCACCTCAGGCGGTAGCATAGAATGGAGTTGCGCATATTTAAACGCACGAACGAAGAACGTCAGTACGGAGTATGAGAATCTTTAGAACAACTTTAAAATTTGAACAGAAACAGAACAAAAAAATGTATGTATTAAAAAAACCTAATGCACAAAAGAATAAGGACTTGTAAAAGACGTTGGCAAACAGTACACAGAAATGAACTATGAGAGATGACTAGGGACTTGATGAGCTGGCAGAAACGGTAGAATAATTTCTGTAGGATTTCTGTCGATTGGATATTGAAAGCTCACTTCACCAGCAGAAACGCCAGAAACGCTAAAAATGATAAAACCAAAGAGCAAGTGCTGAAGTCAAAAGAGACTCCTGTGTTTCAAGAAGTCTTAAAGTGGTCGGGCGAAGTTCTCGGGGACGATGACATGAGTAAGGAGCGCGGGAGCTGATTCCACGTGCTTGCTACACGGCACCAAAAGGAACACTCATATAGCTGTGTACTGACCCTTCCTGAAACAACACGAAGGGGATGGCCTCTGGTTCGACCTACAGACTGAGAAATTGTGAGAGGCAGATCACAGCTTACGTCGACATAGCCCATGAGAAGTTTAAATAGAAAGCTCTGGCCATATATAGTTCGTCTCAGCTGCAAAGAACTACAACATAACTGGTTCAAGCGCTCACGATAACTGGAATTGAATTGACCATTTCTTGCAAATATCTCCTTGGTGAACGTTCTTTGAACATTTTCGATCTTCGATATATTTTGCACTTGTGAAGGCGACAACGATGGTGTGCAGTACTCAAGAATTGGCCTGACATAGGTTCAAAAAGTTTGAGGAGGGTTCTCATGTTTTGCGTTCTGAAGGCCCGTAGTATAAAGTTAGACCTTGTATAAGCCAAACCAACGATCTTCTCAATGTATCCTTCATATGAGAGCTCATAACTCGTACCACTCGGGAATGCTCTACGCCATTACACCACCGCGCTGTTTGATCGAACTCAACATCCACACCTCGTGGGACCGATCAGCATTCACCCGTATATCGGGTTCATGTCCTGCTTCGCGCCATTTGGGGCTTCAGGAAAACGACTTGAATCATTATAAGAAACTTGATTTATTTATTTGTTTATTTTGTACGCTACAATAAGTGTGCCGTAAAGTTCCCAAATGCATAGAAATGTAGGGGAAGAGAAGAGGGAAAATAGTAATAACAATAAAACGAAAAACTATGAAAACAGTGAGACAAGATTCATCGTGATGGAACGAGCCCAGAACATTGAAAAAAGGGAAAGCAGTAGAACTTTGTTATTGTATCGCAGTGGTTGCTAATAGCGCAGGCTATTAAGAAAAATCTATATCCGTACCACTTGGCCATGGTGCCCTAAATAACTAGGTATATAGGTCTGTGCTGGAGCTTCGGGACACGGGTATGCTAGCTACCCTCGTTGAACCAGCTTATTAGGATAAAGAGTGGAAGAGTAACTTCATGCAAATACTGGTCACAAGGAGAGTGGTAATCCATTTTTCCTAGAGAGTTTCAAGAATTTCGTGCAAGCCCCATTTGTGAAGAAAAAAGATCTTACTAGGGAAGGGTTTCGACCTCCCAAGGAACTTCAAGTTGAGACCAGGATCATTAGAAAAAGCTCGGAATGCTGATTACGAATATGGGTGTCAAAATTGCAAAATCAAACTCCTGAGCGAGTTATCGCCTGCCGAAATCGGAAGCCTCACCATAGGTTGGCTGTGCGCCGCACCGAGCGCGGGAGTGGTGAGTCATCGGGGCTCCGTAAGAAGAGCTCGCGAGCTGCGGCGGTGGCGCAGGGGTAGCGCTCATGCTCGTTGGGCGCGTGGTCGTTGGTTCGGTTCCCGTTGCTGCCCGTTTTTTGCACATCATAATTCATCTTCGAAATGACCTTTTGTTCTGAATTAAGACACGTGTTTGATTAAATTGCCGGGAAAACTACCATACATGTTTGTAAAAATGCTTGAAGGCAAAAAACTGCTACGGTGACAATTTTATGTACTATTTTGCACAAATAGATTCTAAATCATATATTGAATAACCAGATGTGCTTCTAACAACCTTGGCATTGATGGAACAAAGCAAAAAAGAAATGTGTAAAGTAAAAAAGGTAAGTAGAATGTATGATAAGGAAGAACTAGATGTCGTTGATCTACTGCTTTTTCTTCACTCACTATGTCCTTTCCACCAGCAGAGTGGTGTCCATTCTTTTCGCTGAATTTGGGGTGCCAGAGTAAATAAAAATGTCACCGTAGCAGTTTTTTGCCTTCAAGCATTTTTACAAACATATATGGTAGTTCTCCCGGCAATTTAATCAGACACGTGTCTTAATTCAGAACAAAAGGTCATTCCGAAGATGAATTATGATTTGCAAAAAACGGGCAGCAACGGGAACCGAACCAACGACCACGCGCCCAACGAGCACGAGCGCTACCCCTGCGCCACCGCCGCAGCTGGCGAGCTCTTCTTAAGGCCCCCACAGAGTTCTGCGGCAGCGCCGCAGCCCTATGCTTAACCATAGGGCAGAGACGCAGAGCTCGCCGCCGGCGGCGTCCCTGCCCTATCCTTAACCATAGCGGCGAGCGGCGTTGCCGCAGAACTCTATGGGTGCCTTTACGGAGCCCCGATGACTCACCACTCCCGCGCCCGGTGCGGCGCACAGCCAACCTATGGTGAGGCTTCCGATTTCGGCAGGCCATAACTCGCTCAGGAGTTTCATTGTGCAATATTGACACCCATATTCGTAATCAGCATTCGGAGCTCTTTCTAATGATCCTGGTCTCAACTTGAAGCTCCATGGGAGGTCGAAACCCTTCCCTAGTTAGATTGTCAGTTGTAGGAGGGGTCTATCTTGAGTCTTCCACTGGCCACCCTAGTGTCGGAGTGTATTACTGAATATTGAACAGAAATCATTGAAGGAACGATCCACCATAGCATTTATCGTCTTATAAGCCGTGACCAAATCATAAGTTTTCCTGCGACAAGCAAGAGTGCGTAAATTGAAGACTTTGTGCTTTCCAGAGTACTTTTACAGCCTATGACCTTTTGAGCTATTCCATTGGTGGTCCTTAAAGGATAAAGGACGGCATTGCTCAATCCCTTTTGGGATGTGCCCGCATTCTTTTCCTACGAGATGTTGAGGCAATTTGAATGCGTATTTGACCTATGAGGGGCGTATGTAGCGCAGTCGGACGAGGTGTCGGCTGTCGCGTGTACCCGACACCAGGTTCCTGGTCCGGGTTTTTCGCCCAGGCCGACCAAGCCTTCCATCCCTCCGAGGTCGGTGAATTGGTACCGGACTTGCCTGCGGAGGAGACTGACTTGTTCATCGACTGGCCACCGCAAGCCATTGCATGGCCAAATACGCATTCGAATCGCCTCCACGACATACCGTGGAAGTAGAATGCGTAGCGCATCCTAGAGTGGATTGACTAACGCCGTCCTTTATCCCTCTATTCTTTATGTGGCCATGCAGTGGCTTGTGATGGCCAGCAAATGGACAAGTCAATGTGTTATCCTCCTTAGACAAATCTGGAACCAAATCACCTACCCCGAAGAGATTGAAGGCTTTGTTGGCCTCTGCTGGAAACTCGAATCAGGAACCTGGTATTGGGTGCAGGCACAGGCGGCACCTCCGACTGCGCTCCGCGTGCCTTACTGGTCCTTAGGGGCATTGCTAACAGATGGTCTTGAGCCTAAATTCATTCACCAATATCAACCCCCGTCTATCGATGACTGGTAAGATTCTTCGGCTTCAACGACAAAAGTCCGCCTTCTCAGTCGTTTCTTAGCATCACTTTAGTACCATTCACCGAATTTCTGTCTATAGAAATGATCTTTGAGAAGTAGTTCCTCAAATGTCATCTGAATCTCTTCTAAATCCCAAAGAGGGCAGAATCGCCGAAATCTAAGCGAGAATAAAGTACTGTCAGTCGGAGGAGGCGGTTGGTGTGAGCGCGTGTGGCGCTGTCGGAGGTGCCGGCTGTCTAGTGCACCCGATATCAGGTACCTGGTTCGGTTTCCCGCCCAGGCCAACCACCTCGGTTCCTTCGGGGTCGGGGAATTGGTACCAGACTTTTCTGGGAAGGATGAAGCGCTGACTTGTTCGTTGGCTGGCCACCGCATGTCATTGTATGGCCAAATATGCATTCAGATCGCCTCTACGACATGCCATAGAAGTAGAATGCTTGGCGCATTCCAAAAGGGGTCGTTCTGTATCCTTTATCCTTGCAGTCTTGGTGTATGTCTCCAGTAGACGCTGCTCGCACAAGGAAGATGCGGATTCTGTTATTTAATTGGATGAACTTGGTCTAGACGCCAGTTTCCTTTACGCTGTTTCGGTTGCTGTTCGCCTATCCATTGCTTCGACCGTGTCCATATTTTCTATGTGCGATGTGTCGAGGAGTCCTAGACAGCAGTCTGTCCACTTTCCTCAACGGAGTTTTGCAGTTGTGGGGGCAGCGTAACGTTCGCGTTGACTGTTGAGTGACGTACGGCGAGAGACGGTCAATAATTGATTAGAATTGATCGATTATGGATGGGATAATCGACTATGTTTGTCATGATTCAATCCATTTTATGTTACCGGTTAGCATTACCTTGCATTAGCCGACGCAGCATAGCGAGCCTTGGGCAGTGCTATTCGACAGTCTCACAAGGTGATTGAAATTGTCACCTATGTCTATTAAGGGTCACTATTAAGGATACTGAGGGCGCATGCAGCTCAGTCGGAGGAAGCTCCGGCTGTAGCGTGCACTCGATATCGGGTTCCTGGTTCGGGTTTCCCGCCCCGGCCGCTCGCTCCCTCCGGGGTCGCTGAATTGATACCTGACTTATCTAGGAAGGATGAAGCGCTGACCTATTCATCGGCTGGCCACCGCTAGACATTGTATGGCTAAATACGCATTCAAATCGCCCCCACGACGTCTAGAAGTATAATGCGTGGCGCATCCCAAAAGAGATTGAGTAATGTCGTCCTTTATCCTTCTTATTAGGATATTGTTTTAAAAGAAATGTGTAATTTTGGCTCCGCGTTCAAATTACCTGACTCCTATGGTCTGAGGTACTTTCAAACTCCTTAAGAGTAAACAGTGCCGGTGGTGTAATGGTGTAGCATCTTTGCCGGTAGGTAGGGTGCGCGGGTTCGAGTTCCTCGTAGTGTTAGAGTTTTGGTTGCAGCAAAGCCTCATTGTAACTGCTTACCATCTCAATAATAGCCGCTTGAAGCTTAAATGCTTTCAAGATGTTATGAAAAGTGCTACAATAGCCTTAATCGGATTTTCCGGCATTCTTGCTGTCCTTGGAGCTTTGAAAAAGTCAAAGACGGAACAGGCTATGCAGAACTTTCCAATGGATTTGGATAACCACAGCTGAGTTCGAACTTCCCTATGTGCAGCTCTGTAGGTTAAAAGCCACTACTCGTGAGTTGAAGTAGAAACAAGCTCCGCAGCTGTCGACGAGAGTTACAGTGTTCCCTACAGTTGATTTTGTGTATTTAAATTGTAGAGTTTTAAACTTTAGAGTGTTCTGCGTGATTGGGCGTTGCACTCTCGTGAGAATGCCGTGACAGCTAACTGAATCGTTCCATCACCATACATCGGAAGGAACTCTAGACCTCAGAGGAGCTGACGTGCTTTATTTTTCAAGAACGATTAAGCGCCGTGGTGGTTACCGCGAACCCTATGTGCCTATTTCGTCTGCCTTTTGGAGAGTCGGTTTCCAAACGTTTCTGTCTGACGCGTTCCGAAACGTAGTTCGGTGGATCGTTCCTGCTCGGTAGGCTCGGACAATCTCGAAAGTTTTTCCTCACTCTGTCCTTCACTGTAGACGTTCAGCCGAAATTGCATGCGAAAGGCTGAGCGATACTGTTGGTTCGAAGCGAATTTATGGCGCGTCCCTCAAGGAATTGTGATTGCCGTCGTCTGTTTTTTTTTCACTCTACTCTTGCCTGCTTTTGATGGCAGAATGTGAATAAGTCTTGATTTCTCCATGACTCGAGGTTACTCCCGTTCATATTTGTTTACTTCCAGTTATCGAAGAACGAGACGTACTGCATTGACGTATGGTTTCACGGCGACTGCATACTTTGGGCCCCTGGCATCCAAATGAAAGGCAACCAGCTGACGGGTCTGGAGGAGAAGCTGCATCAGTTCTGGGAGCAGGTGAGCAGCGTCATGTTGCTGTTTTTACTTGATTTTTCCATCGAACAACAATTGTCTTGTGTCTGTTGACGAGACATCCTAGCCGAAGTGAGTGACACTCTCACCCTTATGGCGCAGATAAGACCGCTCTGAGTTTAGCAGTTTCCACGTCTCTTGGGGTGTCGATATTTTCGACCCGATTTGGACTCGGTCTAACCCTTCTTCGTGTACCGTGCATTCATTTCGTTGACATGGAGAACAAGGGCACTTTTAGGAACCTAGAACGAAGTCTTCCTTAAAGGGCTACTTGAAATATTAACACAGTAACTCTTCCTCTGAGCTGCTCTTATTGGATTGAGGGAAGGGCAGCCAGATTTTCTTCTTTCTCTTAAGTTCTCGGAGGCCATGTCAGGGTAGTTTCATACCAAAATGCAAAAGGTTAAGTTTACCCGGAGGAACGTACCATTTCCTCATCAAGCTGGAAGCTTTTCTAATCAAATTAGACACTTTTCGAAACAAGCTTGACGCTTTTAAGTCAAACTCAACGTCTTCCAAATCAAAACCAGTGAGTATTTTTTGGGTTAAACCAGACACCTTCTAAGAAGGATAAAATAGTTTTGAATCTGTCCTAGAAAAGCGTAGCAAGGTAGTTTGGCTTTCCCGGCTCGAAAATTACAAAGGCCAGTTCAAAGTATTCTCTTTGTGAACTAGTTTGCTTCTAGTTTTGCCACCGCTGTCAAAGAGTCAACGAGGAGTGCCTTCACCCACCCCCCCCCCCCCATTTAGGATAGATAAGATACATAATTTTCGTAAAAAAAAGCTTAATATGAATTTCTTTGAAAGACTTACAATTCACTTACCTTAGAAATGTGAACGCTGTGTTTGAAATTTTACAAATTAAAATTTTTATTTAAAAACAACGGTTGGAAGATTATTTTAAAGTGTAGGTCATTATTTTATCCTTCCTAGATAGGTCTGGTACCAAATCAGCGACCCCGAAGTGATAAAGGGCTTTGCTGGCCTGGAAGAGATTCGAACCATGAACATTGATTCGGAGTGCACGCTACAGCCGGCGCCTCCCCTACTACGATACTGTTCGACCTTTTTTAGAATAGGAAAGAATTTGCACTCGTCAGCGCAATACTCGCGTCCTCGAATTTTTTAAGGAGGCGCTTCTTTCCATATACACTGCATTGGCCGTTGAGATCTAGCACTGACGTAGTCTCGAGGTCAAAGCAATGAATCAACAGCGACTGTACCGCAGATCACCTTCGGGGCCCGGGTTCATCAACACTTACAGCAATTGAACAGAAGAGAAAATTACTGCCGAAGTCTCTGATAGCGCAGCTTATCAAGCGATATGGTGAGCGATAAGCTGCGTTATCTGAGTTTTCCGTTGTGAATTCTCTGCTAAAGGTATGTAAGCCGTTGATGAATCCGACCCCTGGTTAGGTGATCATCGGCGTGTCAGTTACAGAGCTCTTCTATTTCTTCATACTGACTTCCATTTATTTCAGAATTGCTGGATATGTAAGAATTCTGGAGCGTCTATCAACGTGGACAATAAATACGTGCATTTTAGCTGTGCTAAGAAACAGGGTGAGTTATGGGGAGCATTCTGTTAGCTTAACTTGGGAGGATGTTCTTTTGCAAGAGGGTGCAGCATTGGCATCACGCTCTGCTCTTAAGCGCACGAATCGATTGACCTCTTGGCCATTAAAGGATAAAGGATAAAGGACGGCGTTACTCAATCCCTTCTGGGATGCGCCAGCGCATTCTACTTCAACGGGATGTCGTGGAGGCGACATGAATGCGTATTTGGCCATACAATGACTTGCGGTGGCCAGCCGATGAACAAGTCAGCGCTTTATCCTTCCCAGACAAGTCTGGTACCAATTCAGCGACCCCGGAGGGATGGAAGGCTTGGTTGGCCTGGGCGGGAAATCCGAACCAGGAACCTGGTATCGGGTGCACGCGACAGTCGCGCCTCCTCCGACTGCGCTACACGCGCCCATAACGCCCCCACGCCGAGTCCTTGGCCATTAACGGTCAGTATTTTTATGAAGCTAATTTTGGCGTTGGCAAAGGGATTGCTAGTAGCAAAATCGGTTTGTAGAGATACTGACTGTTTCACTAACAAGGGAACTGTCTGAACGGTGCGCCGGAATGGCAAGATGGCAAGAACGAGTACTATAGGGAGAATCCCCGTCCTCCAAATAGTAACAGAACATGTTTTGTTTTTGCCGAATCCTTGAGGCAAACGAGTACGAGTGTGTAATGGTTAAGGGTCCGCAGAGCGAGCTCATCACGGCAGCGCAAGATCCCGGTGATGTGGACTGGGTGGCGCAGTGGTAGAGGGCACGCCCCACGTTCGTGAGGTCTGGGGTTCGGTTCCCACGTTACGTCGCGTTTTTGCACTTTTACCATAGTATCGGATTTCCATAGAGATTTCCATATCTGAACTTGTTTTTGGAGTTTGCTACGGTAAGACGTTTTTATTACTTATTATTTGTCGACATCACAGAAATGTGCGAAATATGCCAAATTCGATTACATATGGAATATTTATGAAATAACTTCAGCACCAATGATACACAGGCACAAGGTGCATAAAACAGTAAGACCGATCAGTGCAACGTGATAGTGCCTTCACTGATTAGTGGTGTCGTCACTCCGGCCCACTCCTATTCTGGTTGAAACTCTTGGTCCTCTTCCTCCACTACCTCCAACTTCTCCACTTCGTCGATTTCCAGCTGTCGCAGTTCGAAATCCTGTAGAATACTTGCTATCCTTCCCGGCAGCTTCGAAGGGACAGCATCAAGTGGAGATCCGCACTTCAGTGTCAGTAGGTTAGCAGACACTCGAGGGTTAGCAGGCATTGTAGAGTCAGTGTTGGCGACAGCAGCTTCTTATAACCGCACGACTTTGTGAGCGTAACAAAGGCGAGAATACTGATCGAGGTGGTAGGTCAAGTTGAAGATCATGTGGTCCCCTCCTACACTGTGAGTACACTGGTGGCACTCACCTCACCGACACTAATAAATTGCATTTGAAACATTTTTCTGGCATTCTGCCGCTGTTTCATGTTGTTCCTGTGTCAAAATTTCTTACACTGACAATGAGAGCAATTTATTGGAGTAAAAGTTTCATACAAAATCGCATTTGGCATATTTCTTACATTGCTGGTGAATTACGAGATGTCGACAAATAATAAGTAATAAAAACGTCTTACCGTAGCAAACTCCAAAAACAAGTTCAGGTATGGAAATCTCTATGGAAATCCGATACTATGGTAAAAGTGCAAAAACGCGGCGTAGCATGGGAACCGAACCCTAGGACGAGGATTCTCCCTATAGTACTCGTTCTTGCCGTTCCGGCGTACCATTCAGACAGTTCCCTTGTAAGGAGGAAAGGATGTGAGGACATCTGAAATGCGCCATGCATTCTGCTCCTTTTCTACAGTACCGGACGCGTCTTTTGAATAGACGCCGAAAAAACCGCACTTTTGCGGTTTTTGCGTCTTTTTGCTATAACTCGCCCAAAATTCATCCTTTTGAAAAACAAAGAGTATATCTGAGCTCAGGAGATCGAGCTCTATCGTTTGATGTATACATTTCATGCAAAAGATCAAAAACGGCCAAAATTGAAAACTTGCGCTCCATTGAGAAGGCCGGTCGCGGACGAGTTGTCGGCCGCAAGGCGCCAAAATCCGTTGCATGCCCACAATTCCTCTAATTTGGGGTGTTTTGAGAAACGGATGGTACCGTTCGATTCGTCTCGTCGAGATCTACACAACTATGTATACAATATCGCCAGACTGCCTGTCCCGACCACCCTCAGTTTATCCAGAAGGAAATCCAAAGCCTATCGAAATCGGCGGAATTTTCAAAAACGGACATTGGATTCGTAATCAGCGCACCAAATAACCCCCTAGATGATTTTGAACGAAGTTTGGACAAGAACATTTGGCAATTTCCGAAATCGTCGACTTTCGATGACGTCATCGTCCGGGCAGGCTCGGCGAAGAGCGAGCGCCCTTGTCCACGGGGGAACTTGTCAAAAAATCAATTTTCCCGGAATTGGACGAGATTGGTACCGTTCGATGGAGGTTTCCGAGCTGAACAGAACGGTGCTATCTCTTGTGTCAAAAACTCAAATGTGGGCGAGTAAGGGCGGAAGAATCTTCACCGCTGCCCTCCGCAGCTCTAAAATGGGAGCTAGGGCTAAGGCAGGTTAGGCAGCTCGAGAGTTATGGGCACCTCATCGTAAAGTACCTTAGCTGATTTGCTAGCCGACGCATTCGTAGGCCGCTAGCTGATCGTGGGTTCCTACAGTGGTCGACTGAAATCGGAAAAAATCGTGTCACACAAGGTGTACCAGCATATTCGCACCGCCGTAACTTTCATTCATAAGCTACATTGCTGCGTTTCAGCGCACCTATTGAGCTTTCTACTGCTTACAAAATCCACAAGTTGCTGCCCGAAAGATTCAAATGTGACAGAGTTATCGCGCTCCGAACACGCCCGCGCGTGCAATTTAGCAAACAATGGTCGATGTTCTCCGCGCTCTTAATCGTCCGGATTACAGTTCTTGCTGCTCGCACTAACACCATTCAATTCACCACCAAAAGCTCTATCGAACGGTATCAGACTTGGCCCGGCTCGAAAATATCGATTTTCGATGACGTCATTGTCCTTTTGCCGCGGCCTTGCGCTGCCTCGCCTTTGATGCGAAATTGTCAAAAAGTCGATATTCCCAGAATTGGTCGAGATTAAAACCATTCGATAGAGCTTCTCGAGCTGAACAGAGTGGTGCCATTGAGAGCGTTGGAAACTCGCATGTTGGCGAGTAAGGGAGGAAATAACTTCGTCGTCGCCCTCCGAGGCTCCAAAATGGCGGATTGTGATAAAGCAGTTTAGGCATCTGGAGAGCTGCGAGCACGTCATCGTAAAACGCCTTCGGTGCTTTACTCGTCCGCGAGTTTGCATGCTGTTAGCTCGCCTCGTGTACCCGCAGCGGTCGACCGAAATCTGAAAAAATCGTGTCACACATGCCCAACCTGCATTTTTGCACCGCCGTAACCTTGCCAATTCGTAAGATAATTTGATGTGCTTTGGCAGTTTACTAGAGCATATTACTGCCTACGGGATTGACACGTTCCAGCCAGAAAGATTAGAAGCTGACAGAGTTATCGCGCTCCGAACACGCCCGCGCGTGCAATTTAGCACAACAACGGTCTATGTTCTCCGTGCTCTTACTCGCCCAGATAACAGTTCTCGCCACTCATAGTAACACCATTCAATTCAGCACGAAAAGCTCTATGAAACGGTGTCAAACTCGACCAATTTCGGAAACATAGTTTTTCGATGACGTCATCGTCCGTCTTGTGCGGCCTAGAGGCCAGGCCGTCTTCGATGAGAAACTGACAAAAAATCGATGTTTTCAAAATTGGTCGAAATTGATACTGTTCGATAGGACTTTTCGAGCTGAACAAAATGGTACCCTGGCTGGGGATCAAAAACTCGAACATGTGCGAGTAGGGGCAAAAAGATCTACACCGCTTCTCTCCGCCGCTCTAAAATGGCAGATAGGGCTAAAGCAGTTTAGGCAGCTGGAGAGCTCGGAGCAGATCATCGTAAAGTGCCTCAGGTGCTTTGCTCGCCCGCGAGTTTGCATGCCGTTGACTCGCCTCATCTACCCGCAGCGGTAGACCGAAATCTGAAAAAATCGTGTCACACATGCCCAACCTGCATTTTCGCACCGACGTAACCTTACCAGTTCGTAAGATATTTTGCTGTGCTTTGGCGCTTTACTAAAGCATATTAATGCCTGCGGAATCCACACGTTCCAGCCAGAAAGATTGGAAGCTGACAGAGTTATTGCGCTCAGAATACGCCCGTGGGTGCAATTTGCGAGCGATCGCGCCCACTCGATTGATGGGTTCGATCCCATATACGTTGTGCACGGCGCACTCCAAAGTCTCGCCGAATCAGAGTACAGCAATTTCTGAATAAGGCGGCTGAGAACTTCTCATAAATCTCCCTAAATGCTCACTCTACAAACTGTTTCCCCCCCCCCCTCGATTGATAGGTTCGATCCTATATGCATTGTGCACGGCGCACTCCTAGAGGATTCCCGGCATGACAAAACACTTTACGCCATGCTTGAGATGCTCCGAGAACATGCAAGTCCTGGAATATAAGCTTCCCCAGTGGCAAAAAGTCTGCTCTAGTCATCTTTGACCACCCACTGCGAAAATGCGGTAGTCTGGCGATATTGTATACAAGGTTGTGTAGATCTCGACGAGACGAATCGAACGGTACCATCCGTTTCTCAAAACACCTCAAATTAGAGGAATTGTGGGCATGCAACCGACTTTGGCGCCTTGCGGCCGACAACTCGTCCGCGACCGGCCTTCTCAATGGAGCGCAAGTTTTCAATTTTGGCCGTTATTGATCTTTCGCATGAAATGTATAAATCAAACGATAGAGCTCGATCTCCTGAGCTCAAATATACTCTTTGTTTTTCAAAAGGATGAATTTTGGGCGAGTTATAGCAAAAAGACGCAAAAACCGCAAAAGTGCGGTTTTTTCGGCGTCTATTCAAAAGACGCGTCCGGTACTGTATTGTATGTGTGCGAGACATTATCAACTGTCATCATGTTTCAGGTTACAAAATAAATCGTCATTTGCTGAGCATGGAGCCGTAATAAACGGATGTATATTTGACAGCAGTCTCTAAATGCTTGTTTAGTGCAGTTGTTGTTAACTTTGTTTCTCTCTGTTCTGTTTTATTAAGACTTGTGAATGTTTGTAAATTGTTCAAGAGGTTTTGACCTCATTCTCTGTTCAGTTTAGTTGTTGGCATTTGTAAATAGAGATGTAATGATGTGATGTTTGTTTTTCGTCATTCTTCTGACTTTTGATTTGATTGAGTTTTCGTTTTGTTTTGATAAATTGCTTCATCGGAAATAGTAGCCGTAAGATATACCATTTTCGGGTCGAATTGGACACTCTTCTAAGGTCGCCTAAGACTCTTGAAATCAAAGAGAACTCTTCCGAATTGCAAGCGTCTTTCTACATGTTGAACTACTGACTCAATAAAATGTTTAGAAAAAAATTTTTGATCAGAGAAAATTCAGAATAACTTTCTTTTTGAATTTCTTTTTTACTTTAGCTGTCCGAATGAGTGTAATAATTTTATAAAATCTTTACTTTTAGAGAAAAAATAACAATTTGTATTTTGCTTTAAAACGCAGCAAAGTAGTAACCATAAAGTGCACTGAAAGAGCAGATTGTGCCATGCACTTGAAAAGCTCTTATATTATGTATATGCTGATTATATTTATGATTATAGTTGACTTATATTAGGGGAGGCCAAAAGTAATGAGACAAAATGAAAAAAAAATCTTTATCTCTCTATAACTCAATTACAACTCAACGATGCTGAGGAACGTATTTGCCATTAAGGGCAAGGACCTTGCTGCCATCGCTCAGCCAACCTCCTGATCCCATCCTTCCAGAACAGCTTGGGCCTGGTGTTGATCAACTGCTCGACATGGTTGTCAAGAACTGCTTGGGTTCTTGTGTCCCTTCCGACCAGGAAGGCCTGAAGGCTCAAGAAGTAGTGGTAGACGCATGGAGAGATGCCCAGCGAATACGTTGGGTGAGGCATGTGAACGTAGCCCAGCTGGCCAAGCTTATCCGTGGCTACTTGTTCCCGATGGGGTGCTGCGTTGTCGAAGAGGAGAACCTTCTTGAAGCGCAGCGAATGAATAAGAGCGAGTCGCCGGCCCATCTCTTCTATTTAGTTCACCATGGCCTTGGAGTTCATCGTAGTGCTCTTGGGAAACAGCTTCCGGTAAACCTGTCCGTGGGCGCAGACCCAAAAGCTCCAAAGGTGCCTCTCGCCGTGAACATCTCGCCGAACGAAGGTCGGTAACAATTCACCAGGCCTCACCCAGACTCGCTGCTTGGCAGGGTTAAGGTGGAAGACGTACTTCTCATCTTGCGTGAATATTGAGCCCAGGCTGCTCGGGGTTGGGAATTGGGCGAGATTTGCGCGACACAGGTCGACTCGTCAGACTGGGGTTTCGGCATGAGACAGCATGGGGTTTTTGGCATGCTTCTGGAAAGGGCGGAAGTGGTAACTTCTCTGATAGGGTTCAGTAAGTAGCATACAAACATACAAATACGACAAGCACGAAACCAGATTCCAGCCACGAAAAATATGGACACGGCATGGGTGTCTCATTACTTTTGGCCCCCCTAATACATACTTGTAGAGAAAGTGCAACAAGTGAAATTGCTAAGAACGCGCATACCTCGTAGTTCCATGTAAACAGCATTTACACTATCAATCAATTAAAAATCGCGACGAGACCTTCGAGTACATGGCGCAATCCGATCTTTTAGTGCACTTTATGGTTGCTGCTTTGCTGCGCTTTAAAACAAAATACAACTTGTTATTTTTCTCCAAAAGTAAAAATTTTATAAAATTATTACACTCATTCATTCGGGCAGCTAAAGTTAAAACAAGTTATTCTAAATTTTCCTTGAACAAAAATTTTTTTCTAAGCATTTTATTGAGTCTGTAGTTCAACATGTATAAAGGTTATTGCAATTCGAAAGAGTTCTCTTTGATTTCAAGAGTCTTAGGCGAGCATAGAAGAGTGTCCAATTTGATTTGAAAATCATCCTGCAGTAAAGACCATGAAACTTTAGTGGACTCTATAGACAGAATCCTATACGGCGGCGTCACAACACCCTCTCGAACCTTCTTGTGCGCACGACAAGCCTCGCCGATCACGGGTACGGTAACGACAGCTTCATACAGCAACGGTGCTCTACGACCTGTCTATCATCTACTATAAATTTCTGCAAGGGCTGTTGCCCTCTAGACATAGGATCCGACGCCGATCTGGATAATTCGAATCTGACAGTTTTTTTAAACCCAGTTAGAATATTTGTGCGATTAATGGCATTTTTGAAAGCCACGGATTTTGGGATGATTTAGGTGAGAGTAGCGTTAACAAGGATGTATTTTCAGATGATGTAGATAACCGATTTCTCTCCGGATTTCACATCGCATAGTACATCAGATTTCTGATCAAAATCAGTTATTTGAATTACCCGAAAGTCCGTTGTGGGGAAAATCACTCCAATTTGAGTCGCCTAAGATGCGAGCCGTTCAAAAATCTCATTGTTCGCACAACTCTTTTAACCAGTGTTTGAAACAATGGCGAAGAGTTATCCGAATCGGCGTCGGATCCAATGTGTAGTTGCCTCCAGTACGATCCTGACGAACATACCTCGAATAGCTACCGTATCATTTAGGCGCGCGTTGGCGATGGAGCGCGAAATCCTTCATTCCTCGTATTACCCACGCGAACCTCTCGTCGCCCAGGGGATGCGGATCTGGGTTCTGCGCTCCATCTGAGCTGCTCGTATGGAAATTGCTTTCGTCGTTCAGGAGGAGCCCGCAGCAGGGTTCTGCGCTCTTCGAGCGCAGAACAAGGCTAGGGAAGAGACTCCAGGAGCCGCATGTTCGTCTACCCCCTCTAGTCTTCCCCGGTAGGGGATTGTGGCGTGATAAGATATGTTGATATTGATTGGATTTCCCCAACAGGGAACACGAGCGTACGGCCCCTCTATGGGTGTCATCCAAGCTGCTCGTGTGGAAACCGCTTTCGTCGCTCAGGGGAGACCGCGCCTGGGTTCTTTTCTTCGAGTGGCTAAACGGATACGGCTGAAAAATGCGCAAAAAATGCTTCAAGGTTACGCACACGTCGAAGCTCCTCAAATCCCAAGTAGTCAGCTGAAATGCAAGTATCCTATAACGCTCGGGAACGGAAACCACCCCATCTCCCTCGCATCAAGCGACCCCACCACTGCACCATGATCCGCTTGACGGGAGCGCGATCGCGGGCGCACAAGAGATCGATTGAATGTCAAAGTGGACCCCGACGCGCGATCTCTAAGCTAGGAGGGCACAGACAGCTTTCTATTACACTTTCCGCGCTCCATCGCTAATCGGTATACGGTAACCATTCGGGCGTGCATTCGTTAGAATCGTTTTACAGCCTCCAGTATCTGCGCTGCATTCTAGGAGGATGGTGCTCAGTGTCTCGCAGTGGCCGACCCATTGGTATCAGCGCTTCACAGAGTTAGATATTTCGGTAGTTGCCAGGTTCGACCCTCGATGAATCTCGGCATTGATCGTTGTCGAATTGCTTATCGTGGTGTTGAACTCGAACCGAAATGGTACACGCTTTATTGACGACTAACGTTTCGGCGATTTCGCCTTCTTCAGAGTCTGAAAAAGTCCAGACATATGTTGAAGCTACTAGGTCAAACATCGCCACAGACCTTGCGAAATTCGAAGACCCGATGAACAACAACCCTTCCAGCTGAGAGAGACAGCAACAGCCCGACACTTAGGACACCCGAGGAGACACTTCAAGGCGAAACTAGCTAAAAGGCGAGACTGATGTATGGGGTGAGCTCTCGGGTTATATATACGCATTCCCCCCGCCGGTTCAGCCTCGGGCTCTTGGCCTGTATCCAGAACCCCTCCAGGGTTTTGCGTGCGGCGGTATGGGTCTCCCGTGCTAGAATTTTGAATGTGACCCCAAAGTCGACACCGTTATGGTCATTTACCCTGTGGCAGCCCAACGCAGTTGATGGCCGTGATCTGTTCTTGCCTTCCAGGTGTTCCTTAACGCGAACATAGAAGGGGCGAGCTGTTTCACCGATGTATTCACCTCCACAGCTGTTGCACCTTATTAGGTAGACAACCCCTGAAATCATGCAATCTCCTTCGTTGCCTGCAGGACAGATGGTGCAATTTGGGGTTGCGCAAATTCGGTCGTACAGCCGGTTGCGCACTAAGCGACTTTTCAAGTTAGCGGGAGGTGTATCTACCACTTTGACATCGTTTTCCAATCCCGCCCTTCTGACGCACTTCCTAATAGAAGCGCTGACACTGTCTGAGATGAAAGGGATGACAAACGGGATTTTGTCGTCAAGTGAGGTATTACGTGAGCGATTGCTGGCGCTCCTCCGCTGATAGCCAAAGAATGTATACCCATTCTTGGCAGCGATTTGATGAGCAAGCGCTAGCGATTCCTTACGCTCGTTTTGTCCAGTAGATACTCTGCTTGCTGTGCGGAACATATTACGCACGACAGCTGTTTTGGTCTGTGTCGGATGCGCCGATTTGCTATGGACCAAGATGTTCTTGCTTGTGGGTTTACGATACCACTTTGTTACTTTGCTCCCTCCACTCAGCCGTATTTGGACGTTCAAAAACGGAAGCCAGTCATCCTTTGGAGTCTCCCGTGTAAACTTGATATGCTCACTCTGCTGGTTTATGATATCGAAGCACATGTCCATCTCCTCTTGGGTAGAACAGATGATGAAACAGTCATCGATATATCGACAGTATAAAGCAGGGAGCCTAGCCAGCACGGGAGCTTCAATCTTGGACATGAAGGCGATGGCCAAGGTGGGAGCTAAGCGTTGGCCCATAGCTAGCCCTCTTATCTGTGAAAAATACCTGCCCGACCACCTGAAGATGTTGCAGCTGAGGCATTCTTTTAGCAACAACATGACCTGACCCACAGTGAGGCCATACATGTCAATGCCAAGGTGATGTTCACCGAGTAGTTCATAGACTGCCTCAAGTGCTGAGTCGTTGCTGACATTTGTATATAGCGACGTTACGTCGAACGACTCCATCACACAATCCCGTTCCAGCTGAACTGAGTGTAGGCGGTCAAGGAACGCATGGGTGTTAGTGAGATGAGCTGGGATGAAGCGCAGGAGTTGCCCAATGATATTGTTTAGGAACCACGCGATCCTGTCCGTGGGACCCCCCACACAGCTGATGATGGGTCTTACCTTTACACTGTCAGCTGTAATGGTGTCTAAATTGTCTGTGCTATCGAATTTATGAGTTTTAATTAGCAAATACAATACCGGACAGGATGGAGTTTCCAATTTGAGACGCGTAATGAGCGCAGCATTGAGACCAGCTACCTTGCCAACAGTAACCCACTCCCGGTTTAGCCTACGGCACTGCGCCTGGAACGCCTTGAGGGTGGCTGGACGATACACAGAGGTATCTCCCAGGTGGTGCTCGGTTATAGCAATGTCGAGCTGTCTAGGTATTACGACAAACTCGCCCCCTTTGTCGCTAATAGATAGCCGCATGGATTTAGAGGTAACTAAGTTTTGAACCTCTTTGAGCCCACAGATCTGCCCTTGGGACAAATTAGGAGCTGGGCGTTGATTACGGCACCTGTTAATAGTCTGAAAGACATCGTCCGCAAATCGCCGGAATTTTAAATCCACGCTGGGATTAGCCTCCTGCTGCTTGAAATATGTTGCAGGAAATGGGATGTTAGGCCTCGTTTGCACTTCTCCATTTATATGAGCAGTGCCCTCCACCTTTGCCCTGTAACGTAACCGGTCCTGCAGGTCATGGAGACTACAGATAAGCTTGCGCATAGCGACCATAGAGAGAGACTGTGATGGTGAAAAGCTGGGTCCTAGATTCAGAACAGAGCGAGCGTTGTCCGATAGAGGGAAATTGCCCAGTACGATAACCCTGGTTGAGCTTTCACCCGAAATCGCAGCATCACCAGGTAGGTCTCTCAAGGCCTCCTCATGCGAGACTCCTCACGCCTTCCGTGAAAACTGTTCAGCAAGCCGTCAAATTTTCTCTGCAAGGTTGTTTTGACGTTAGACCTAATAGAGTCACATATAGACTTGGACCTATCCACGATCCTCTTCCAAAGGTGATCCTCCAAGTACAAAGCACAATAATGTTCTTTAGATACACATTTCTTTAACATGCTATACATATGATAACGTTTGTTCCGTAAAGAAATGCGAAGCAGGCGTAACTCGATGCGCTGTATTACTTGGTCATCAGCTGTCCTGCCGCAGAGATCATGCAGCCCTTTGCACGCGATGAATCTAGGGACCACTTGATGGCTGGAGCACCGTTGTAGAAAGTGGATACCTTGTCTTGCTACGACGATCCGTTGTCTCAGTGACAAGGTTTCTTTGACGAGTCGCACATACTGAGTTGGCACGTTGTGAAGTAGTTAGTCGTCAATAAAGCGTGTACCATCTCGGTTCGAGTTCAACACCACGATAAGTATTTCGGTAGTATTGTACTTTCGTGACTCTAGGGCCAAGATTCATCAACGACTTACAGCAATGTAACGTAGGAAATACAGCCGAAATCCCTGATAACGCGACTTGTCAAAAGGCGATATGGTGAAACATTTTGCCAACGGTAAGCCGCGCTATCAAGGATTTCGGCTGTACTTTCTGCGTTAAATTGCTGTAAATCGTTGATGAATCTAGCCCCAGAAGTCGAGGAGAGGTCGAAAATCTTTTTTCGCCCAAGGTTCGTTGATGAGCACCCCCAAAGAACCCTATTTGGATGTTGATCACCACGAATCTAGCATCCATTTTTCAAATTTCTGCCGAGTGCTGTAGGTTACCGTAGGTACGGGCGACTGAGGCTGTCGAGGTCATTATCACCGATCTCACCCAATCTTCATCTATGAGGGTTATCTGGGATGCTGATTACGAATCTGACATCCCTGACGTCTTTGTGACGCTGGCATGCTTACAGCCGCATAGTCGCTCTGCTACAAAGATATCAGCACCTCACTGGAAATCACCGGCTAAACCTCATCGTCGACCCGAACACGGGAGCGCCCACGAAGAGCATTGAGTATCGTTGGCAGAAACTCAAGGCTCTGGATAAGGTAAATTGTGCCATTTTGTAGGTGTTTTCGCAATTATAGCCGGATTTGAGTGCACAGATGTAGCTCGCTGAAGTACCAGTCGAAGTACCAGTCTGAATTCACCAAATTTTTACCTGTATGGTGCTTCATGGTACCGTACATCACATCCTGGAGCGAGATGCATAAGTCGCTTACCGCCCTATAACAGTGAAAATATCGCCAGACCCCCTGATATGACATTTATCAGCATCAGGTTTTATTGGTATTTTCACAGTTGGAGGACGGTAAGCAGTTGACGAATCTCGCCCCTGAAGTCGTAGAGTCATGTCTTTTTCAGGGGCTGACTCTCGCAAGCCGTTCAACACAATAGAAACCTAGCGTGTTCATGTCGCGAATGAGGGCAGCATTGGGAGGTCAGAACGCGCCAGCCAATCAAGCTGCATCGAATGGGTGTGGCGGTCAAAGAGGGCTTGAGCGCTGGTTCCCTGATTAACAGGGTGGGTTCGTTCGGTGCCTCGATAGGTTATATTTAGCTGGTGCGCTACTATTTCCCAATGTTGTTCGCATTCGCGACATGAACCACGATACGCAACTCCAGCCCTCTTCTACCTTTTCGCTTAGACGTCGCCGATGTGCCCTGCCCTTTTCTATGTTACTCTGAAATACATCACTGTTGCAGGTGTTTTCAGACAAAGGGATTGATTCATTTACAGCTCACCTAAAACAGTACATCAACATTTATCACTCGTCGCTGATAGAAATTTCCGGCTCGTACAGCGTCCGTCACTGGGAGATGGTTGCATAGCTGCTAACGCTATGACTGACTGAGAAAACGTGTGGATGATTAGTGATAGGGGACAGACTCGTAGTGGGAAATGGTATTGAGATCATCGTCGTCGTTCATTTGGTGACCGAAGAAGTAGACTGTGTGCGTGTAGGTGTGTGTGTGTGTGAGAGAGTGCGAGACCTATTTCTGTTGCTCTTGAAGCGCCTCGACAAGTTCCGCGATTTCCTCGTCCTGAAAATAGATGCATTCTTTTTTGGAAAGCGTCAGACTTGCTTATATCAGTGTTCAATTTGACGTGAAAGTTGCATATCTTAAAGGAAACCACGGAAGGTAACATTTACTTTCGTACTGGGCAGCTTTTGGCTCGTTGTTTTTGACGAAATACATAGCAAAGCGACGAACGGGGCCAGTCAGCGTCGCTAATTCGTTGAAAGCACCTGATGGCCATAAAATTCAATGGCAGAGGGCTGATTGAAGTGTGTCTCAGCAATGACAGCAAACCAACCACTAATAGAACATGACGCGGAACGGCCCTCGACAAGTGCAACAGAGGGTGTGGTGACGTTCGGGCATCCCAACAGGAAGGAAAAATCAGAATCCTATCCTATTCTATCCTGCTATATATAACCGGCTAATGTCACGTGTCCGTCAGGGAGGGGGGACTGAAACCAAAAGATGTCTACGTCGACGTATGCCAGCCGGGCTTTCTTTGAGCTTAACCATGGGCGATTGCTGGGGAGCTATATCCTTGGCGGCTGATCGTCCAAGTTTACGACATATTCAAGGGGAAACGCGTCAGGGTATGAATGGGGATCGAGTGCAGAGCGTAGGGATTCAGGAGGCGTGCCCTAGACGTCGTTCAGCGTGCGTCTGGATTCAGAAGACCTGCTGAAGATGCCATCCAACTTGCGTAGGGATTCAAAAGACGTGCTGAAGACGTCGCCTAACGTGCGTAGGTATTCAGAAGACCTTCGCTAGACGTCGTGAGTCAAGATTCAGGAGATCTGCGCGAGATATCGTCCAACGTGCGTAGGGATTCAGAAGACGTGCTGAAGACGTCGTTCAACGTCGTCCAGCTTGCGTAGGGATTCCGAGTAAGGGCGACCAATAGGAGAGGACCAGCATTTTCCCTCAACATCGTTCAGGGTGTGTCGGATTTCTGAAGAGGCTTACAGAAGTCGTGGCACGTGTGTCAGGGCAGAAGGAGTGTCGTAGACGTTATGGCAACGTAGTGACACGTGAATCGGTACTCAGTGTCACATGTACGTGGAAACATAGTAAAGGAAGTCTTTCGAGAGGGGGGGGGGGTAGAGAGAGTGACCACGGGATTCGGAGCAGTGTTATTGCCGTCGGACAGTAAGCGGTGTCGACCAATACCGATTAATTTTATTTATGATTCTGCTGATTAAGCACCGGATTGGGACTCTCATTACCTGTTTCTCGACACGTAGAGATCGAGCGCTTCGGAGAATAAGTCGCGTGCATGTGATAGAGGGTGGATGGGCTTCATATGCGCAGTGAAAATTCTGGCCTACCACATCCCACTGCACTAATCTATATAGTAAAACCAGTTCTTTTCTATTCTCGGGGTTTGGCGGCGAAGCCCCAACCAGATCGGGGGGGGGGGGGTATTCTATTCTCGGGGTTTGGCGGAGCCGCTACGCCGCTGAACGTCTGGTATAATAATAATACGAGTGCCTTAAGTTGTATTTAATGTTTTCGATTGAGTTCATTGGTATTTTATTCTAACATTGTATTTTCACATGTGGCCTATATCCACATCATGAGTAAAAAAAATTGATAAAAAATAACTTTCATCGTGCTACAGGGTGCGTCAAAAGTTCGTGGACTCTTTTGTTTCAGGCTCATTATATGGGATGATGCTCTTCGCTCAACTAAACTTTTATGTGGTATTGTGGCCCTACTCTTGCCCTCTCATATACCAATTTTTCGTGGTTGAATGTTCTTTTGTTCAAGATGGCTGATGCAAATGGTTTGCGCACTGTAATGGAGAAACTGCATGTCGAAGAAAAAAAAGCTAACTATAAAACTGCCTAGAGCAGATCCTGAAGAAGGACATTCTTCCTTGAGAATCTGTGCCCTAAATAAAAAACGCCTGGACTTATCATCAAGATTCTGCGCCCGCTCATAAGGCTAAAGTGGTACAGAAGTTTTGCGCTGAACAACTTTCCGGATTTCATCTCAGCCGAAGAGTGGCCCCCCGCTCAGCCCGTACCTCAATCTGATGGACTACACAATCTGGTCCATATTGAAGAGTAGGGCCTATGCAACATCCCACCGAACACTGCTTCACTTCAAAGAGCCCTGAAGAAAGCCTGGGGAGAGATTGATGAAGACCACCTGCGTGCCGCCGCGGATGCGTTCCCCGAGCGATTGAAGGCGTGTATTCATGCTAAAGGAGGCCATTTCGAGATTTAACCGGGCCATTTAACTTTTGACGCACCCTGTATAAGACATATGTTAGAAATTTTCTACTGCATGGTAAGGGTAGAGGAAGGACGGCCCTAATTAGGTCTGTTTGAAATGCGCTGCGCATCCTACCTATAGGGACATCGTGGAGATTATTTGAATGCGTGTTTGGCCTATACAATGACCTGCGGTGGCCAGGCGATGGACAAGTCAGTGCTTTATCCCTCCTGTCAAGTCTAGCATGAATTAATCAACCACTGAAGATATTTGTGTTGCCTTGTTAGCTACCATAACGACTAACTCGAATAGGAGGAATGAATAAAGAATAAACAACGGCGTTACTCAATCCCTCTTGAGATACGCCACGCATTCTGCTTCTACGGGATGTTGTGAAGGCAATTTCAATGCGTATTTGACCTTATAGAATGACTTGGGGTGGCCAGCCGATGAACAATTCACTTCGCTTTATCCTTCCCAGACAAGTCTGGTACCAATTCATCACCGACCTCGGAGGGATGGAGGGCTTGGTTTGCCAGGGCAGTGCACGGACCAAGAACCTGCTATCGGGTGCACGCGACAGCTGGCACGGCACCTCCTCTGTGTGCGTTACACGCGCCCAATTGAAGGGATATGGAGGAAATATCGATGTGGCTGGCGCGTGGTGTTCAGTCGGAAAAATCGTGGGCTTTGCTCCACATTAAATCGACAATTGTTTTCCGGACCCGGACCAGACTGACCGAGCCATCCTTCTTTTCGATGTGGATCTGGGAGTACCATAAATGTCCGGAATGGATAGAACACTGACTTATTCACTGGCTGGCAATCGCAAGTCATTGTTCATAGCCAGCCTGTGGTGAGGCCCCTGATTTCGGCAGGCCATAACTCGTTCAGGAGTTTCATTTTGCAATTTTGACACCCATAGTCGTGATCATCATTCCGAGCTCTTTCTAATGATCCTGGTCTCATCTTGAAGTTCCATGGGAGCTCGAAACCCTTCCCTGTCAGATACCAAAGCGCAACACATTCTCTGATGTATGATATGAAATGATTACGCCGTGCATTCGTCCAATACATCGAGGTGCCTAATGAACTAATAGTGTAAACGCTGCTTACATGCGTATAAGTCTAGAAACAATGGGCGTTGCTGTAATAATTTACAAATTTCGGAGGGTTTCCATTTGTGGCCGCCTATTTCTACAACAACAGTTTCCTTTCCAAAAATACACCTGTTGATCGTAAATCCTATCAGTTGCTATGGTATTGCTGATGTGAACAATTCCGAAAACGCTGAATGAACCGCAAATCGGCTGTATGTATACGTTAATTCAAGAGCCTTTACGCTAATTACATCAGATTCTCTTATCAGCTGTGCACCTTGCGGAAACCTTGTGAGGAGTTGCATGCATAATTCGAACATGTGCTCCTTCTCGAGGTAGGTAATTCAGTAGAATCAAAGACGAGCCTGTTGGTCATCGTTGATTCGCGCCATGGCATCAGAAGTAGGACTATGAATATATTCGAATAATCAAAAATTCGATATTTCTAGATTTGCGAATATTCGTTTGAAAATCAAACATCGAAAAGGAACAATATTTGAATATTATTCGAGGACCGAATAAATGTATTATATTAATAATATTAAAAAAGCGATTAAACTTCAACCCTTAAATGCACAGAACCTGATTCGAACAAATCATTCGACCACCCGAATGTTTGAATAAACCAAAAAATGGGGCACAATCGATTTTCATTCACTCTAAAGAATTGATGAGCAAATAAATTCGTTCATTCATTCGTTTGATAAAATTTCTCAAAAGTACAACTTTAGTGGTGACTCATATAACAAGTTATGGAGTATTAAAGCAGTTGAAATTTACTTGTTCAATAATATAATACTCAGGAGGCATGAGGTAGAGCAATCCGAGGAGGCGCCCGCTGTCCTCTGCACCGTTAATCTAGGAGTCTTGGTTCAGGTCCCGTCCAGGGCCACCGAGCCTTGTCTCCTTCTGGGATCGAAGAATTGGTACCAGACTTGGCTGAGAATGATAGAACGCTGACTTGTCCATCGCAAGTCATTTGGTCAAATATGCATTCAAATAGATCAAATAAAAATAAAAAATAGACGAAAATAAAGATAGAAAAATAGAAAATAAAAATAATAAACGGTCAAATGGCGTTTAGTTTTTGATATCTGTGGAAAAAACTAATTTAGAAAAAGAACACGAAGAAAGACTCTAACTTTGACTTATTAAAGTATAAAGGATGAAGGACGGCGTTAGTCAATCCCTTTTTGGGATGTGCTACGCATTCTACTTCTACGGGATGTCAAGCAGGCCCTCAAATCAAATATTTCGCAAATTGCTTGACATCCCGTAGGAGTAGAATGCGCGGCGCGTCCCAAAAAGGGATTGATTAGCGCCTTCCTTCGTCCTTTATTCTTTAATAACTCAAAGTTCAAGTCTTTCTTCGTGGTTCTTTTTTCTAAATTAGTTGTTTTTCAGCCCATATATCATACGTAAAGCCATTACTCTAATTTTCAAATTCAATAAAAATTTTCACAATATCCTTGAAAGGCACTGCAGTTTTTAGTACTGGTTCTTGTTAAAACTTGAGGTGAGCTTAAGAGGAAACTCACTGTTGGTTGGTCTTCAGGTAGTGGCTTGAGGGCGAAGTCGACAACCATGGCGCTATCACGAACTTTGTTGGCAACGGTCACCTGAATAAGCACTTCTTTGTTTCATTTATGGTTCAGCGCTGACGTGAGTTTGTTTCATATAGGGACTATGAAGGTTTGAAAAAACGGAGAATTAATTCTGAAAGGGCCGGATGAAGCTTTTTTGGTACATGTCATGGAGATGAGCAGCATTAGGAGTTTGGAGCGCGGTAGTCGATCACAACCAATCAGAGCACCGACCAGACACATGCCAGCCAACCAGGATACCGGCTGTACACACGCTCTCTCAATGGCACGCACATTGGATGTGGCCTGATTGGCTGGCGCATTCCCATCTCCAAGTGCTGCCCACTTTCGCGACATGTATACGAATCTTTCTTTACGATAGAGCGAGCCTTTCTAAGGAAGTTGGCTATAGTTGTCCAACGGTTTTTATGAAACGTCCGGATATACGAAATGTTTCTCTGGGCTATGGTGGGCTAAGGAACGGGACCATGGAGCACTGAAGTATCTCCAAATGGAAGGAGAACGATATGGTCCCTCTACATACCACGCCTATGTCTCAATAAAAAAAATAAAAAAAATTCACAGACGATTTATGGAAGGAACTCAGGATGTCTTGCACTTCCTCAGTTCCCTCCATTAATCGTCCATGAAGAATCTAAGTAAAATCATGCATTTTTCGCGCAGGACCGCTTCCCTATAAGTACCTCCTTCTGCACGCTCATCTGAGACCAGTAATAGGATAGAAATAGAGAAGCGGTTCGTGAATAAAGCGAATATGGGAACATGAACGAAAAAAAAGGGGAACGGGATCTGTCCTAGTTGGAGGGAGCAGCGCTAGAAAAGCGAAGCAACGGACAGAATTGCCTCTCCCGTCTAGGAAATTCCAAACGAATGTTCCCTTGTGGGTTAGCTCAACGTCGTCTCGTTTTTGTAAACCAGTTTACTTTGAACTTTGTCACAGATGTCATCTAGAGAGGGTGAAATACTCACTAGACATTGGGCCGACGCTAATTCGGATAATTCGTATATTTATTTTCTTTTCTTCAAACCCTTATTAAAACGATACTTAAAATGATAGAATAATTAGATTTTTGAAAAGTTCGGGTCATAGGGCGACTCAGATAGGCGTGGTTTTCACCAGATCGGATTTTGTGAAAATTCAGATAGCTGATTTTGACCAGAAGTCTGATCTTCTATCCGATTCGGCTATCCTGTGTGAGATCCGAAGAAAAGTCAGTTGTTTGGATCATCCGAAAATCTATTCTGGTTAAAGCTACTCTTATCTAAATCATCACAGAATCCCGAGCTTTTTAAAAATGCCATTATTCGCATTATCTATTAAACCGGGTTTGAAAAAAATGGCCAATTCGAGTTATTCAAATCGGTGTCGAATTCAGTGTCTACTGCCTACCTCCCAATGGGATAGATCCCGCCGGAAACGCAGCGGAAAATTGACGGCGCTATCACAAATTTAAAAATAGGGCATAGTTTCGGAAGGAAAAATTTACGGCAGAGAAGAAGGAAAAACAGAGGAGGAAGAAAACGCAGGAAAAGAAGAAAGGATTTTGCTCCAATGCAGCACAAAAATTGTCTCAAAATGGGAAGAAATAATTGGTGATCGCACTACAGCAGCAAACCCCAAAAGCGAAGGAAAATCCACAGACAGAAAATGCAAAAAAGTCCAATTTATGCTGAAGCAGGTCAAACGAAACGAAATGACTCACGTTGCGTGCAGCTGGCTCATAGCCGTCGGCGCTTACGATCACTTCATACTGTCCAGCAGGCAGGATACGGTAGTAGTCACCAAGTACCCCTGGAACAACTGGCATTCTGTTTCAAGTTATTTTCCGAGAGTTTTCCCTAGATGGAATTTAACTTTAAAGTGGCTATATATAACAAGTGCTCTGTCACGCCTTTCGGTCGGTTAAATCTAAGAGAAAATCGATAATATTGATCGATATTGAGTGCCTTCCGTCCTATTGGTGAAGGCCTTTCGTCGACGATCAAAATCGCTTAATTCACTCGATGCTCAGTTGATCTGAGAGAAAATCGATAATATTGATCGACACTGATTGCCTTCCACTGCGAACTGGTAAAAAATCGATCGATATTGGTTGCCTTCTCTCCCTTCTGTAAAGGACTTCCGTAGATGATCATAATCACTTAACTTCCATCCTGATAGGTCGAATCTGAGAGAAAGTCGATAATATTAATCGATATTGAATGCCTTCCGTCGACAATCATAATCGCTCAACTTCCATCCTGATCGGTTGAATCTGAGAGAATGTCGATAATATTGATCGATACTGACTGCCTTCCACTGCTGTCTGCTAGAAAATCGATAATATCGACCGCGACTGAGTGCTTTCCGTCTTTTCCGTGAAGGCCTTTCGCTGTCGATCATAATCTCTTAGCTCCCACCCTGATCGGTCAAATATGAGGGACAACATATTTTCGATCGATACTGCATTCCCCTGCTGTCTGAGAGAAAATCGATGGATATTGGTTGCCTTCCCTTCCTGCTGTGAAGGACTTTCGTAGACGATCATGATCACTTAACTCCTAACGTGATCGGCTGAATCTGAGAGAAAATCGAGAATATCGATCGACACTGATTGCCTTCCACTGCTGTCTGGAAGAAAATCGATTGATATTGAGTGCCTTCCCGTGCTGTGAAGGTCTTCCATCGATGATCATCTGAATCCCTAGGGACGTAGGACGACGTCTTCGGCAAGTCTTCTACATCTTCTGAATCCCACGTAGAAGACGTCTGCGTATTTTCCGCTAACTTCGGTTATTTTATGACTAAGGTATCAATCGATAATATCGATCGATATTGAACCCCCTCCCCTTCCCGCCCCAGATTTCTCTCCTTCCCCTTATTTATGACTCATCGCTTAGCTAATTATTGTATAGTTTGGTCATTGGTAGAACAGATTTTTTAAAACTAATAAACTATGTGTCAAAGCGACTATAAAAAATGTCGGAGAAAAATTTCTCTCTATTTTCGTAATTCTTATCTAACAGAGCACTTTTTTGTAAGGTACAAAAGGCAGTCGAGGTCAGGAACGCTAAAATAAACAAAAACCAAGAACTGAAGCTGTTAACGGACTCACATGTGGTAACCGGATGGCGAATTGGCATCGGGGCAGTGCCGTTCTTAATCCAGACGACCGCCTGTGAGATGGGTTCGCCGGTTAGGGCATCTGTCACGACGCCTTTGATCCCGGAATGTACCTTAAATACGCTAATAGTTGAAGCTTGGAGTTAAAACTGATTGTGAGGTCTGTAAGCGGATAAGTGCGTCTCCAGCTAGGCAACGTCCGCTTCAACATTGCTATGTTCTAGAGCTCAGATCTAACTTCAAATACCAGCAGCTAACCAAATTTTTAGAAATCCTACTTTAAAAGCGAAACTGAAATACATCGCTGTCGGTTTCGCCTCTCGCCTCACCATGCCCTTCCCAGAATTTCTTCAGGAGGATTTGCCCTCTCAGTTGCTTCTCCATAATATGATTACTCTCGGGCAAATTAGGGAGAGGAGCGGACGAGGGATGGCGTTAATCAGTCCCCATTGGGGTGCGCCACGCATTCTACTTTTACGGCATGTTGCAGAGGTGTGTAACTGCCGTGTACAATGCCCAGCCGATGGACGAGATAGCGTTTCATCCTTCGCAGACGTGTTTGGTGCCAATTCTTCGATCTCGTAGGGAGGAATGCTTAATTAACCTGGGCGAGAAATCCGAACTATTAGGTTGTGACGAATTAAATGGCACTGGCTCGCGCCATTTTTTGGCGCGTCTTTACGCGTTTGATCAAGAACAAACCGTAACACGTGGCATATCGTTTAGAAGCGCAAACTTTGCTCTACCGGTGAGCACCAAATTTTCTATGTAAAAGTGGGAAAACTTTAGAGTTTTATTGACTTTTTTGCAGATGAACAAAAGGGTAATCCGAGGCATTTACTTGTATGAATTCAAGCTGGGCACTACAGCTAAGGAGGCGGGCGAGAATATCAACGCCGCATTCGGTCAAGGATGTTCCACAATTCGGACGGCGTATCGTTGGTATCAGAAGTTCCGGAATGGAGATGAGAGCTTGGAAGTACATGAAGGTCGTGGGAGGCATAGTGATGTTGATGAGGACAAGCTGAGAGATGTGGTAGAGGAGGATCCACACAAAGGTACCAGGGAGATAGCGAAGGTTCTTGGCGCCAGTCACAACACAGCTGCCCGGCATCTGAAGGAACATGGAAAGACCAGAAAGCTGGAAAGATGGGTGCCTCACGAGCTGTCTGAGGAGCAAAGAAACCGACGATATGAGATCTCGTCCGCACTGCTTCTACGGAACGAAACGGACCCATTCCTTGATCGCATCGTAACCTGTGACGGGAAATGGATAATGTACGACAACAGGCGACGATCGGCGCAGTGGGTGGACAGCGATGAGAGCCTCAAGGTTTTTGCGAAGCCGGAATTGCACCAAAAGAAAGTAATGGTGACAGTACGGTGGTGTTCGCTGGGAATTATTCACCACAGCTTCCTCCCTCCCGGTGAATCCATCACGGCAGAGAAGTACTGTATTGAAATTGAAGAAATGATGAAAAAGTTGAAGGATATCCGGCCGGCCTTGGTAAACCGAAGGCGAGTTCTCCTTCTGCACGACAATGCTCGCCCCATGTAGCACGAATGACGTTGCAGAAATTGAATGAGCTGAGCATTGAAACTCTACCACATCCTCCGCTTTCTCCCGACCTCTCCCCAACAGACTACCATTTCTTCAAGCATCTTGGCGACTTCTTGGTAGGGAAAATATTCAGATACCAACAGGATGCCGAAAGTGCCTTCGAAGATTTCGTCAATTCCAGAACTTCTGATTTTTATGCTACTGGGATAAAAAAAGCTTGTATCACGTTGGCAAAGATGTGTAGAAACAGAAGGTTTTTATTTCGATTAATAAACTTGCCTACAAGCCGAGATATTAACTGTTTAAATTTACAGTGGTTCACTGCCATTTATTTCGTTACAACCTAATATAAACCAAATACGCCTTCAAATTATCTCGAAGACATCCCGTTGAAATATAATGCGTGGCGCATCCCAAATGGGTGATTGTAACAGCGCCGATGTTTTGATTGCGTAGAGCATTCTGTCTGGTAAACAGGGAGGATGCGGGGTCGACTCCCGCCTGGTGCTAGAGTTTTGATCAGAAGAAATGTCATCATAACAGCTCAGTAAATGAGGCTGATCAACACCCTCCTTTCTCATTTTCTATTATTTAAATCAAATTCAATGTTTAGATCAGATTTTTTAATTAATTTTTAGTTCAAGGTATTTGTATTTCGTATATATATATTTTTGTCATAACGATGTTTTGTTGCGATCAAAACTTCTAGCGCCAGGAGGGACTCGAACCCGCACCTCCCTCATACCGAGCGGGAATGCTCTACGACATTACACCACCGACGCCGTTTGATCGAACCGATCAGAAGTTTTGATCGCAACAAAACATTGTTATGACAACTTACAACCTCAACCAGCCACTTGAGATTCAAGGAAACTTATTTGAATCGTTTCTATGTGTATTTTGTTTACCCTGGATAGGGATTCGCTGAATTATTAGCATCCGAACACATGGACAAAAGAGGTAATATCCTCCCTTTGGAAGGAATGAGCTCTAAAAACGCTGAAACAAAATATCGAATACTTACAGCGAACATGTACTCCATGAGCGCTTTCTTATTGTCGTCCCAGAATTGCGGCAACAGCTTTCCGTCGGGCATCTGAAAAGAACACGCAGATAAGTCCGACGCACTCCGTCGTTCTTCATTATTTGATGAAAATAGCAGTGAATCCTCCCGTTTCTAAGTGTTCTGAGATAATCCGTCTTTGACCTTTTTCTTGACACGGGAAGTGATTAGAAGTTCATCCTTCTTCTAATAGAGTGAGTGGAGGACTTAGCCGTGGGAAGAAATCGCTGCATAAGCCGTGCTAATGCGAAGATTAGTGTGGGTTTGAGAAGGATTACGGTCTCTAGCCATCAGTTAGCCCAGAGAAGCTTAGACCATAGGAATAGATGCAGACGACGTCGTTGAGTTGTGTAGGCTGAAGGCGACATCTCCGATAACTTCGTCTCTAGGATTGCTTCAAAAGATACAGATACAGATACATATGTACCGCTTTCTCGCCAATCAAATTGAACACTCTTCCAAACATGGCCGTGCTTGCAATCAAACCGAACCTCTTTCAAATCAGAACAAGCTTCTTCCACATTAAAAGAACCTCCAAGGCAGTTAAAATAATTCCTTTGTCTTTTCTTAGAATAATTCCGTCCAAGCTAAATTTAGTACGACTTTTTTGAACATTTTCAAATTCAATTGTTCCAACATTGTCTATGTTTGTTTCCACACTGTTTGAAATTTTACAAAATTTTTATTTTTTTAATGGAAAATGATAAAAAAATGATGAATTAAATCCAATCAGAATTGATGCCGAGATTCCAGGGCAATCGCACACGGAAATGAATAAAAATTTGTTTTTAATCGCGGAGATACACAACATTTAGTTAATGTATTCAAAGAAGGTATCGCGCCATGCACTGGACTAACACTGGAATCCGCTAAAAATTCTCTACAATACACAACTAAATGTTACCTTGGCAACGCTACATTTACAGAGAAATTTGAGTGAAAGAAGAATAGTCATGAAGTAATGGATAGCTAACACCTCTTCAAAATCACACTGTATTACAGTAGATCATAATGATCAACGCTAAAATCGATAATTCGCTCGGGACAACCCAACGGTAGCCGAGCGTTTTGCTTCATAAGTACCTCGGATCTATCCTAGTCGGGGGGGGGGGGCACGGCTAGAAAAACGAAGAAAACATCAAAAGGGGTGGCCTATCTCTTGTAGGATGCTATATAGAATGATTTTTTAGTATGCCAGCTCATGGTGTAGCCGCCATGGAATAGCTCAACTTCAATGTAACCGTCGCCGTCAAAATGACTGAGTGAAGTTTTACCAGGTTTGTTGACTTACTACAACTAGCCACAGCAAAGCTCCAATAAACTCCATGAACCTTTTCACAGCTGAGCTCTAGTGTGATTTCCATATCATTCGTAGCTAGGTAGTTGAAGTCCTGCATACCTCCAGACACCGAGTACCATTTAGCACCGTTTGTGATACCTCCTGAAAAGAACAGGCTCAGATAGCACATATGAAGGCGTAAATAGACCGCCTCAATTCATTGTAAGCATTGATGGTGTACAATTGATCCCTTTAGGCCTATGTTATACTTCGGCGACGCTGTTGTCGGCGACGTCGGCGGCAGTGTTACACGGGTTGCTACGCAGTGCGTAGCAGCCCGCCCAACACAGCGTCGCCGACGCGTCGCTGAAGTATAACATAGGCCTTAGTCATGAAAAAGCTTAATAACAAGAAACTAATATGTGCAAAAACATTGGCAGTACGCGGAATCGAACTCAAAAACCCGCCGGTGCGCTTCTATGAGGCGGCACTCCTACCGACTGCACCATCGAAGCACTTCTCGTGTGGTGTCATATGGGTTGACGATTGTTGCGCACACGTTTTTACACCTCTTTTTCAGGTCTTTCAAGAAGCGTTCAGCAAAAACTAACGGTAATTCTGGACTCTGCTCACACGGCCCTACATCCCATGCGTTGGGATCCTTTCCTTGTAAAGAACTCTGCCGATTTCGAAACGAACAATTTACTAAAGTCTAAATAGTCGTACCTTGTCTTGCGAAGGCGTCCTTACTAGTGCCGTCGCACGGAGGGTGATCGTTCTTCGCCATATGAGCGTGGTTCTTCGCGTAGGTCTGCGCCAGCCATCTGAAGAACTCGAAATGCACCTTCTATTTTTTCTGTTAACAATTGTATTAGGTTGTCCATAAATCCCTGCCGTTTTTTCAACGATTCACTGCAGATTTCGCCGGCAGTCTCTTGCATAGCGCTGCCTAGCTTTTTATCAGAGCGTGCATTGCATTTCTTTTTTCATCTTGAATTTTGTCGATTTTTAGGTCGTTAAAGTTAAAAGCGAAAATGTGGAAAGGTGGCCATCTGCGCTGTTGCTTCTCTCGCTTAGGTTTGGAATTTTTTGAGCAGTTTTTTATAGCATTTGGAAGATAGCGTCCTGTACTACAAGAATACATGTTGGTCCTATTTACTCATTTGTCCTTTATTGATTTTAAGGCCATCAAATTGGGATGTCCAACTTTTCCGTCAGAATTTTTACCAACAGTTCCTGCTCTGTAGTTGGAATTTTTTCTTGTTGTAAATCGTCGTTTGGAAGAGGATGTCTTGCTCAATAAGAATTTGTGCCGCTTTTATTTGCTCATGCTGATTTCTGTCGAATATCAACAAAATTCCAAAAAGAGAATAATCGTCTTCACCAACAACCCCTTCTCCTTGTTCAGCTGTTGATATTCGACAGAAATCAGCATGAGCCAATAAACGCAACACAAATTCTTACTGAGCAAGACATCCTCTTTCGAACGTCATATATCATCAAGCAAAAAAGTTCATCCACAGAACCGAGCTGTCGATAAAAACTCGGACGGAAAAGTCGGACGTCCCAATTTGATGACCTAAAAATCAGTAAAAGACAAATGAGCAGATAGGACCAACATGTATTCTTGTAGTACAGAACATTGTCTTCCAAATGCTATGAAAAACTGTGCAAAAAATTCCAGACCTAAGCGGAGAGAACAACTGCGCTGATGGCCACTTTTTCAGGTTTTCACTTTTCAATTTAACGCCTAAAAATTGACAAAATTCAATATGAAAAAAGATATGCAATAATGCCCTGATAGAGCAAATCATTCCGTTTCGAAAGCTGTATAGCGCTACGAAAGAGACCGCCGGCGGAATCCGCAATGAACCGTTGAAAATAACGGCGGGAACTTATGGGACAGCCTAACACAATGCGTGGCAGCACAGTCGGAGGAGGCGCTGGCTGCCTCGTGGACTGCGATTCATGGGCTTAGTTCGGATTTCCCAAACAGGCCAAGCAAGTCCTCCATCCCTTGTGGTCGTCGGAAATTTGGCAGCAGACTTATTTGGGAAGGATAATACACTCCTCGATTGGCTCGCCACCGCTAGTCATTACAGGCCAAATACGCGTTCAGTTTGTCTCCACGACATCCCATAGGGTAGAATGGAATGCGAGGCGCTTCCCAAAAGGGACAGATCGACGCCGTTCTCTATCTCCTTTATATGAAATATGAACACTTTCGCAGCGTAAGCCCCGATGGAAATCTGGCGGCCTCCTCAGCTATTCCACACGTCAGTCACATCCCAATGGGGAAACAGCCTATGACGGAATAATGGAGCAATTGTTTCCCTTCAGTGACAGAATGCGGTGACGTCGGCTGGTTACCTTTCCTACACGTCACTTACCAATACATGAGAAAATACTGATAACGGTCAGTTTGATACGAAACGAAAACCCTGCTACCTAGCATTTCTGGACCTGGAGAAAGCCTACGACAGGTTGCCCCGGGCCGTACTCTGGAAGGCCATTCGAGGGAGTGATGTCCCGGAACGTCTGATCACGGTCATAAAGGACATGTACGAAGGCTCGAAAGCGGCAATACGAACTCCACACGGGGTGACAAGGAAGGTGGACATCACAGTGGGGGTACACCAAGGGTCGGCTCTGAGTCCGTTCCTCTTCCTGCTGACGCTTGACTCTATAGTGAACCACCTTCAGGACGGCCCTCTCAGGACGATCCTCTACGCGGACGACATCGCCCTAGTAGCCGATAACCAGGAGAAGCTGGAGGAGAAGGTGCAGCTGTGGCAGAGAGCCCTCGCAGTCAACGGCCTACGGCTGAACGTGAAGAAGACGAAGTTCATCAGCTCTGAGCAGTGCGCTGGATCGATCCTAGACTGCCAAGGGGAAGCGATCGAGAAGGTGGAAGAATTCCGCTACCTCGGAAGTGGCCTATCCGAGGAAGGAAGTATGGACCAGGCGGTCAGGAGACGGATAAACGCAGCCTGGCTCAAGTGGAGGGAGTCTACAGGGATCCTCTGCGACCGTAGATGCTCCAGGATGCTCAAAGGCAATCTCTATAGAACAGTTGTGAGACCTGCCCTCCTCTATGGCAGTGAGTGCTGGGCCCTGGGTAAGGCGCAGGAGCGGCAACTGCACGCGGCGGAGATGAGGATGCTGAGGTGGGTATGTGGATGGACCCGTCGGGACAGGGTGCGAAACGAGGATGTTAGGGAGTGATGAAGACAGCCCGATCCAGCTGAAGATGAGGGAGCAGCGCCTAAGGTGGTGCGGACACGTCCTTAGAAGACCAGAGGATCACCCCACAAGGTTGGCCCTAAATTTCGAGGCACCCGGAAAGCGTCCGAGAGGAGCCCCAAGGAAAAGGTGGAAGGAAGTCATCAAGAGAGATCTCGGCGAAGTCGGCGCCACGGCAGATGACGCCATTGATAGGATGAGGTGGCCACAGATCACAAGAACAGCGGACCCTGCCACTGCGCGCGACTAAACGCTCAGTAGAAGAAGAGGTTAGTTTGATACGAAACCCCTTACAGTAAAATTAAAAGTAAAAAATGTAATTAATTAAAAGTGTAATAAATATCAATACTTCATAGAGTTAAACGATATCTTCTTCTTCAATGAAGAGCCGCGGGAGGAGCATAAGACAAAAGTTCGTCTAAAAAAGTGACGAAATGAACCTTTCCTCTGCTCACTCCATATTTATGAAATCGCCTGTCGTTTTTCATTGATCTTGTCTACTCTCTATTTATGCCTCTCTTTCATGCTAAAAAGCCAGCTCAGCCTCTTCAATGCCCAGTGACCACGAAAAGGGTTTCTCACCTGAAAGTGCCGTCGTCTGGCGATGCGGAGTACTCGCTGACACCTTCCTTGGTGGTGGCGTCGAACGGATAGTTGGCGACTAGATCGCCTTCATGAAGATTCGCCGACAGAACGAACGGCAACGACAGCGTCCAGTGGCCGACGGCCACCGTCTCTGGTTGACGCTGAAATGCACTCAGTTGCCGTATGCTCAACAGCGAAGTGGAGATGGACTGGCCGGTGTCTACCGTACCTCCTTGTCGTCGGCGAACAACTCCATCAGATGATCGTATCGTGGAACTTTCATCTTCTCGAGCTCGTAGAAGATACTATCCAGATCGGGGAAATCTCTGAAATGTAGGATCTCTTTAGTCGGCTGTTTGAGCTGTTTGAGCGGCTGACAGGCTGTCCCCGTAAGCACTGTTTCAAAGGTGATAACTTCGCAGACAGTGAATGTACTGTAGAACTTAAGAACTTAGATGAAAGCGTAGGAAAATGAAAATTTTCCGACATATGAGCGGTGTGGGTTGCACCAGGCACTCGTCTGAAACCTTGCATTTTACACTCGATTGACTGTGTTTCGCTTGGATACTTGTCATAATTTCTTCATAAGGTACCAGCATCCAATAATTTCTGCTTCTTTTAAAGTTTAAAACTTAAAAACACACCATAGACGGTGGAAAAATTTAGGGAATCCTAAAAAATACAGGTACTGTTGAAAGGTTCCAACACACACACAGGGCTGCTTTTGAAGATGTTAAAGACTCATATGAAAGCAGAGGATAACGAAAATTCTGCGAAGTGTAAATGGTCAAGATTGCGCCATGCACGTGTCTGAAACCTTTCGTTTCAGACTCGATTGATAGTACATGGGCTAAACACTTGTTACAATCTTGATATTAATTGACTACATTAACCTGTGCTATGCTTAATTTTAACACTCAAAACTCGACAGTGTTCTACAGTACAGTGCAAAAATGCAGGGTATCCTAAAAACAAAACAAAAAATTCACGGAACTTTCGTTATCCTCTGCTTTCATATGAGTTTCAATCACCTTCAAAAACCACACTAACAGCAATGTTACAACCTTTCGAACAGTACCTGTATTTTCTGGGATTTCGTAAATTTTTCCACAGTCTGTGATGTGTTTTTAAGTTTTAAACTTTAAAAGAAGCAGAAATTATTCGATACGACTACTTTATGAAGAAATTATGGCAAGTATCTAAGCGAAGTACAATCAATCGAGTGTAAAATGTGGGAATTCAGAAGAGTACGTGACGTAATCCCTTCCGCTCATATGTATTTCAGAAAATTTCCATTTTCTTGCGCTTTTATTTGAGTTCTTAAGCTCTTCAGTTCCTTCATCGTTAGCAAAGTTATCACCTTTCAGACTGCGTTTAGAATTTTTGGGTCACCCTGTGTTTTTTAACGTTTGTCATGAAAACCAGATATGTTAAATGAAATGTGGTTTGTTGGAATCGAGGTTCACTCAAGAAATTCTGGGCATCTTTCGAAAAATATTAGCATATCTTTCAAATCAGTTTCTTTAAGCCTCAGTTGGCTGGTATCGAGGTTGTAAGCTGTTACAACGATGTTTTGTTGCGATCAAAACTTCTAGCGCCAGGCGGGACTCGAACCCGCACCTCCCTCTGACCGGGCGGGAATGCTCTACGCCATTACACCACCGGCGCCGTTTGCCGTTTCATCGTTTCATCCCGGATACGCCGTTTCATCCCGGATACGGGTGGGTGCTGATCGGTCCCACGAGGTGTGGATGTTGCGTTCGATCAAACGGCGCCGATGGTGTAATGGCGTAGAGCATTCCCGCCCGGTCAGAGGGAGGTGCGGGTTCGAGTCCCGCCTGGCGCTAGAAGTTTTGATCGCAACAAAACATCGTTGTAACAGCTAGCATATCTTTGTTCTTCTTCATTTCAATTCTCTGAGCACTACTATTTATTGCATAAGATGGACTATAGTTCAGATACTAAAGGATAAAGGATAAAGGACGGCGTTACTCAACCCCTTTTGCAATACGCCACGCATTCCACTTCTACAATATGTCGTAGAGGCGATTTGAATGCATATTTGGCCATACAATGACTTGCGGTGGCCAGCCGATGAAGAAGTCAGCGCTTTATCCTTCCCAGACAAGTCTGGTACCAATTCACCGACCCCGGAGGGATGGAAGGCTTGGTTGGCCTGGGCGGGAAATCCGAACCAGGGACCTGGTATCGGGTGCACGCGACAGTCGCGCCTCCCCCGACTGCGCTACACGCGTCCAGTTCAGGTACTAGGAAGTGATTTTTCAGAGAATTATTGCTGTCTCGAAGAAGTAACTGAAAATCCTGTTCACCTGTTAAGATCGACTCCGTTTGCATTTCCTCTACCGGTCATCCATGTTCGATCAGATGGTTCCTGAAACACAGTCAATAAAATCGTTAACAATCGTTAATAATGATTCGCACATTGTGAGATTGGAAATAGTTACGGTGTAATACCGTAGCATTTCATCTGCAGCCCTGCGGGATCCCCCGACGAGGACGATTTGGACATGTTTCACGTCTCAAAATTGCATCTGGTAACATGCCTCGCCATGCTGAACTACAGTCCGTCGCCCTGCCCCGCGCAGCATCGTCCACTTATTTCCGCTGATTATCTGTCGTCTCTAGCATTTTTTGCTTGATTTCGCTCAATTTTTTGACGCCTTGTCGTTTGTAACTTCTCTGCATTGACTGAGAAAATAAAGAAAAGAAAATAGAAAAAGAAACGGTAGGAACCAAATGAATTGGAACTCCGGTAATGTGACTCCAAAAGCCCCGTATTCTTGCAAGTTCCGACTCCCAGCTTATAGAAAAAAGAGACGTTCCATCCTGCGCCATCGGCTATCATCCCCTCCGATGACGTCAGCGTCGATTTTCTGTGTGGAAGGCGTTTTGATGACGACTATCCGCCAGTGCATTCCCACGCCCATGCACCTCCCAGGAGGCTGCTGTTATCGTCTGCAGCGGCTTGTCGTCGCCTGATTAGGGCCGTCGACGTCATGGACTGCATTAGAAGAGGAAGCGCGGGGGAGGAGCGAGGAGGCTATCTTCGCTGGCTGCAGGGGCACACGAAAGTAGTGCAATATTTCTATTCGCCTACCGTATTCAGAGCGAACTCGAAGCCGTCAGGATTCATCGAAGGCAGAATGTGAATTGAGGTCGAGTTGAGTAGTTGCAGAACTTCCTGAAAGCAGCCGAACTTTTACACGAAACGACAGCTAGCCTTCAGAGTACTTCCGGAACTCCGGGCGATTTGAAGACAATAAAAGCGGTCAAAAACGAAAATAAACATGGACTCTATCCACCAGGTTCAAAATGAATTTTTACTTAATTCGTGAACGAAATTAGTTTTACAAGCAAATATTGAACGTTTTCCAAGATACGTTCGTATTAATCTGCTGAAGCACCAAGAGTTTGTCTGACAAAGAGTACGAGAGGAAAAGAATGTAGGTGAATTATAACGATTAGATTACATTTACTTTGGGAAAAATGTAAAATATTTTATACAGGGTGTCTCATAAAATGTGTATACACTGTTTGAAAGGTGATAACTTTGCTCACAGTAAAGGTACTGAAGAAGAAGTTAAGGGCTCAAAGCCTTAAAAAAAAGCCGTGAAAGCCTAAAAAAAAGGAAATTTTATGACATATGAGTGGTATGGAATACTCCGTCTTAAATTTTGCGTTTTGCACTCGACTGATTGTGTCTCGCTTGAATACTTGTTACAATTTCTCCACGAAGCGGCTGTTTTAATTGGTATGTGCTTCTTTTAAGGTGTAAAACTTAGAAACACACAATGGCTTGTGGAAAATGCAGGGTATCCTAAAAGTGCAAGTACTGTTTGAAAGGTTCTAATATTGCAGCTAATGAAGCATTGAAGATGTTTGAGACTCATATGAAGGCGCACAGTAACGGATTACTGTGGCGTGCAAATAGTCAAGATTGCGCCAGGTTCCCGCCTGAAATCCTGCATTTCAGACTCGATTGATTGTGCATGGGCTGAATGTCTGTTACAATCTTGTTACTTGGCCAGGTTAACCTGTGATGTGCTTCTTTTAACATTTAGAACTTGACAATCATGTAAAAGACACGTGACAGTGAGTTTGTTTTTTGCACGATATAAATGTGAACAGGAGCCCATTTTACAATACGCTCTCCGTGGACTGATGATGCAACATTCAAGTTGAACGAAGAGGATAATCGGCATAAATGAAGCTATTGGGCGACAGATAACGTTAAAAGAAGCACAGCACAGGTTAATCTGGCCAAGTATCAACAGGATTGTAATAAGCAGCCAGCCCATGCACATTCAATCGAGTCCGAAATGCAAGGTTTCAGGCATGGACACGGCGCAATCTTGACTATTTAACCCCTCAGAAATCTACTTACCCTGCCCTTTCATATGAGTCTCAAACATCTTCAAATGCTTAACTGGCTGCAATGTTAGAACGTTTCAAATAGTACCTTCATTTTTTAGGATATCCTGCATTTTCCGCAAGCCGTAGTGTGTTTTCACGTTTTAAACCTTAAAAGAAGCACAAACCAATCAAAACCGCTACTTTGTGAAGAAATCGTAACATGTGTTCAAGCGAAGCACAATCAGTCGAGTGTAAAATGCAAACTTTCAGGCGAGTGCATGGCGCATTCCGTGCCGCTCATATGTCAGAGTTTTTCTATTTCCCTAAGCTTTCATATGAGTCCTTAACTTCTTCAGTACCTTTACTGTGAGCAAAGTTATCACCTTTGAAACAGTGTATGCATTTTTTGAGATACCCAGTATTATATCTGATATTTGTCTTCGTTGTCAGCTGATATTTCCTTGAAATTAAATAACGAATGTGAATGCTAGTATAGAAGACGAAAGCAGACGATGAAATGAAATGAGCAGAACTGTGTTTTCAGGCCATCAGTTTTTTGGGCAGTTTTTGCAGTTCCAAATTGAATTTTTACAAACAAAAAATTGAATTAAAACAAAATTCTCTGCAAGACTAGGACTGGTGGTTCATCCCCTGTCCATTCCATAACAGAAGGCCTAGCCTCAGTAAGGCTAGCTATTGTTGTACAGTTATCGTTTAACGCAGTGGTGCTAAACATTTTCGCGTTGAAAGTTTTTGGACAAATTCCACGAATTCGACTGATAAAAAGGGTAAAGGACTGCGCTACTTAGTCCCTTTTGGGATGCGCCGCGCATTCTATTCCTGCGGGATGTCGTGGAGGCGATATGAATGCGTATCTGGCCTTGCAAGTGGTTGCGGTGGCCAGCCGATGGACAACTCAGCGCTTCATCCTTCCAAGAAGAGTCTGGTAGCAATTCACCGACTTCGGAGGGATGGAAGGCTTGGTTGGCCTGGGCGTGAAATCCGAACCAGAAACCTGGTATCGGGTGCACGTGACAGTCGGAATGTCCTCCAACTGTGCTACACGCTCTCCCGCGAATTTCAAATTTAAAAAAAAGTGAGATTACACCCCACTCCCCTCCCACCAATAGAAAAAGTAATTGATCCTCTGGCAACGAAAGTGCATTGCCATGTCACTCCCTCTCCTCGCATTTCATTCACTCTCTTTTCCCTGTTTTTAACTCAGCAACCTGTTGAATTACGCCACTTTAGTGCTCAGTGCTGAGTGCAAAACAAGAGACTTGTGTAAAAACGGCTTCAAAAGTGTCGCATTTAATAAGTCTAGAGAAATAGTCTATTTAAAAGAAATAACCACAACTTTTATGGTCATCTCTAGAGGGCCATTAGCCCTATAGTGTGTCTGAAAAGTTGTGCTGAATAATTCAGCTGCAGATGAGGCACAGCCCCTCACCTTTGCGACATTCTTAAAATGTTGAAGAAGCCAATGGGTGACATCATTTTTATGTGAAATTGGGCCGAAATGTATTTGAAGCTCAAAATCGTCCAAAACCGCAACGAACGTCTTCCTGATGAATGCATGCATTTTGTGGGAAGGATAAATTAACTTTTGTCCAGGAAAAGTTTAATATAGCTTTCTCTGAAGTTTTTTTTTAAATTCCCCTGCCACGAAAAGTGAACACACTTTTCGACAATTTATAAAATGTTCATTTCGACGGGAACCACAGTCTTAAGCTTTTTTAAGGACAGAAACACAGCATTTCTTTGGCGCCAAAACGATATTGTGCCAAGCATTCGTCTAGGACATTGCGATTTTCCTTTGACTACTAGCGAAAACTTTGCGTTCAATTCAGCTGCAGTACCGTGGCGAGCAGATGGATGGTAATAAAGAACAAAATTGGAACAGCGAAACAAGCATGAATTGAAGAATTATACTGATTTATTGATTCATTGATTTATTTATTGATTGATTTTTATACCATGTATTAGAGGGCAAAAAAAGGAAAAATGTAAATATTAAAATACTTTACATACATAACACAATACACAATGAGCAGAACGTCTCATTCCTCAAAGCTCCGTGTGCCTGGTGTGACTGTTAACGCTGTTGATCTCGCACCACCCACCTTGTCCTTCTTGATGGCCGCGTCGCAAAGGTAGTCAGCTAGGCGAATGAGCAGCTCACGTCCGAGCGGTTCGTTGCCGTGCATGTTGCCGATGTATTTCATCTCCGGTTTCACTGAAATCGTTCGAGTATATCATACATGGTTTATTTAATTATTCTCTTATTCTATTTGATGCTTGTTACGTTTCCCCTACAGGTTCAGGATAAATACCTACAGTTTTCTCGATTTATTTTCCACCAATTTTCAATGCAGCAGCTTGACTCATAGGGAAGGCGGCTGTAGAAGCTGAATATTTTACTATATCTGTCCCATCATATATTCTAACAAGGAAAGGGTGCGAATCGTATGTCTGAATGGGGGAGCGAGTCACATAGGAAGAATCCCCACCGCCCAATTAGTATGAGAATTTGTTTATTTTTTGCCATGTCGTTAAAACCGAGGAGTAGGGGGTCCTTGAAGTCACAATGGAATACGGCGCATCACAAGTTTTGGGGTCTTGTACGACCGCGATGCCTCTGCCGGAAAGCGGCTCGGAGCGCAGTGGGTAGTGACGTTTCTTCATGAGAGGAAGGCCGGAGGTTCGGTTCTTCAGCGCTGACGTCTATACCATTTTTAAACGCTTTTTTGTGCATTTTCCAGCTGGATACTATGGTACTCAACATGGATAAGGATAAAGGATAAAGGACGGCGTTATTCAATCCTCTTCCGGATGCGCCACGCATTCTACTTCTACGGGATGTCGTGGAGGCGACATGAATGCGTATATGGCCATACAATGACTTGCGGTGGCCAGCCGATGAACAAGTCAGCGCTTAATCTTTCCCAGACAGGTCTGGTACCAATTCACCGACCCCGGAGGGATGGAAGGCTTGGTTGGCCTGGGCGGGAAATCCGAACCAGGAACGTATCGGGTGCACGCGATAGTCGCGCTTCCTCATGATGATGTATAAATGCTCAACATCGGTGATACACAGGTGAAGTGCAGGAAGCAGCGCTGGGCACAATACGGGCAACGTATAAAGGCTACAGGCTACTCACAGTCTGTTTCGATACATGGACCAATGAGCTCGGGAAAAACCATCCTACTCCGATCTTCAAAAGCGACCAGGATCTGACGTCGGAGGTGGTTAAAATGAGAAACGAGGTCTGTGGATCCCGAAAATTAACACAAACGGTATCGATACGCTCTTTCCGTCATCTTTGCCTGTTATCTGGAAATCAGATGACAGCTGGTGGTTTTCTAAAACCTAACACCAATAATGTCCGCCGATACTCAGGTGGTGACCGGCTGAAATGTGGCCCACCTTTAGGCAAGGAACATTCGAAGGAAGAAATCAAGCTGGCCCGGAACGGATGGCCAGCATACTAAAGGACTTAGAAGCACGTCAACTTGAAGTTGACACTTACCACTTTATCTGTGTATGTTGAACATTTATACATCATCACATTGAGTACCATAGCATTCAGCTGGAAAAATGTACAAAAAACGTCTCAAAATAGCATAGACGTCAGAATCCCCCAAATCTCAATCAAAATGTTAAAATGCAAAAACGCAGCAGGGCAGAGGAACTGAACCCCGCTCGCATGAAGCAACGTTACTATCCACTGCGCTTCGAGCTGCTTGCCGACAGAGGCATCACGGGCGTACAAGACTCCCAAACTCGGGATGCGCCGTATTCCATTGTGACTTCAAGGACCTCCTACTCTTTGGGTTTAACGAGTTGGCAAAAAATAAACAAATTTTTATACTAATTGAGGGGTGGAAACCCTCCCAATATGACTCGCACCCCCCGTTCAGACATACGCTTCAGAGGCTTCGCTTGTAAGAATAAAGGGGCTCGTGCGAGAAGGGCCGTAAAATGAATTAAACGGCGCCGACAGACGTGCCAGACAGTGGCGATGACGCGGTCTCATTGAGAAAAAGCGAAGCACGAAAACAGCTGTGGAGACAGGAAGAAGTGCAAATGAAAGGGAGTAGAAGATGAATTCACCAATTTCGCGTCAGATCGGACACTTACGACAGAAACAAAAAAAAATAGAGAGGAAAAAAGTTGGAGAGAGATTCTTGAACGGAGTACATTATAGAGAAGAAACTGACAGAGAAAAAAAAATGAAAACTGAAAAAAACACAGGTGAAACAAGCATACTTTGCTTCCCTGGGAGTGTTAAAAAAGAAGGTAAATAAGATAGGAAAATTTCAAAATTTATTAGAATGCTTATGACACGTCTAATTACTGTAGCATCTGTAGATCTGTTGTATCTGATTACTAATTAATTTAAAGTGATTAAACTAATTAATAACGCCTTAGAACAGAACAAGAACAGAATATTCTTTTGACGAATTTCGCCCTTGTTATATGAGAAAGGAGGCCAATTTATGACAGTTGGTAATGATGTGAACCTCAGACTTGTCCGGGAAGGATATAGCGCTGACTTGTTCATCGACTGGCCACCGCAAGTCATTGTATGGCCAAACACGCATTCAACTCGCCTCCACGACATCCCGTAGAAGTAGAATGCGTGGCGCATCCCAAAAGGGATTGAATAACGCCGTCCTTTATCCTTTTATTTAATCCACTCAAAAACATAGGCTATACACATGTTTTTCGATTGCCATGCTTCCGTTCTTTCACAGTTTTGAAGGGATGTGGGTGATTTTGCGCAGAAGAAAATCTAAAAAATTGAATTTTCTTTAAAGGGGCTTTCCTATTCGACTTATTGGAACCAAAAGTGTAATACAAGAGCAGAATTAAGCATATATGGGCTCCATATGAGATTCGCTTCTGTATAGAACTCGAGTTCCTGTCTGCTAACGGATCGAAAAAAGAATGTCCAATAAAAGTGCCCTCAGAAGTTTCAGTGAGGACAACTTCAACTGTAGAAAGTGGAATTCTACAACAAAAGGGTAGCGCAATTACAAAATGAGTTGAAGACTGAAGTAAAATGAATCATCATTACATATGAAAGAAACAACCAAATACTAGGTTGTCCCATAAGTCCTCGCAGTTTTTTTCAACGATTCACTGCAAATTTCGCCGGCGGTCTCTTGCATAGCGCTGCATAGCTTTCGAAAGAGAATGATTTGCTCTATCAGATCATGTATTGTATTTCTTTCTTCATCATGAATTTTGTCAATTTTTAGGTCGTTGAAGTGAAAAGTGAAAAACCGAAAAAGTAGTCATCATTTGCGCACTTGTTCTCTCCGCTTAGGTTTGTAATTTTTTGCGCAGTTTTTTTTATAGCACTTGGAAGACAATGTTCTGCACTACAAGAATGCCTGTTGGTCCTATTTTCTCACTTGTCCTTTATTGATTTTTAGGCCATCAAATTGGGAATTCCGACTTTTCCGTCCGAATTTTTACCAAAACTCCGGTTCTGTGGCTGGACTTTTTACTTGGTGTTATATGTCGTTTGGAAGAGGATGTCTTGCTCAGTAAGAATTTGTGTTGCGTTTATTGGCTCACGCCGATTTCTGTCGAATATCAACAACTGAAGAAGGGGAAGAAGTTGTTGGTGAAGACGATTTTTCTCTTTTTGGCATTTTGTTGACATTCAATAGAAATCAAAAAACGCGACACATATTCTTATATAACAAGACATTCTCTTTCGAATGACATATAACACCAAGCCAAAAATTCCAACCACAAAGCAGGAGCTGTCGGCAAAAATAACCATCCTCCTTCGGACGTCCCAATTTGATGGACTAAAAATCAATAAAGGGCAGGTGAGAAAATAGGACCAGCACATATTCTTGTAGTACAGAACATTTTCTTCCAAATGCTCGAAAAAACTGCGCAAAAAATTACAAACCTAAGCGGAGAGAACAAGTGCGCAAATGGCTACTTTTTCACATTTTCACTTTTCACTTCAACGACCTAAAAATTGACAAAATTCATGATGAAAAAAGAAATGCAATACATGCTCTGATGGAGCAAATCATTCTCTTTGGAAACCTGTGCAGCGCTATGCAAGAGACCGCCGGCGAAATCTGCAGTCAATCGTTGAAAAAAACTGCAAGGACTTATGGGACGACCAAATATTAACGTCTGGACATTGCATCTTGAACAGCTAAATTATTTTATTAAAAAAATCGATTGAGAAAAAAACTTACAGGCTACATGTTCGGATGGTGTTGTGGAGAACTGAATCACAACCAGTTCGCGATCTTCGACGGATCGCCCGATGCTATACAAGGTCGAGATCTGAAAAAGTGCTGACTTAGAGGCTCCGTAATTCTTGAAGAGGAATCTATTTATGATGTCCTTCCCGAAGCAACGCTATTCAACTTTATTTTGCGGATTTTCTTAGTAGAGTGACCACTTTTTTATCCACATGCCCTTCCCTCCTTGCTCTCCCGATTTTGAACGCTATTGAAATACTTTCAAACTCCGCAAGAATCTTATAGAACAATCGAGTCCAGCACATCCAAAATAAATGGCAGGAATTCGCCCCTGTGCTGTGCTGTTATGGAAAAGACTTGTCACTTGTATCAGTAGGATAAGGATGGAAGGGATAGAGTACGACGTTCATCAATCCCTTTTTGGATGCGCCACGCATTCTACTTCTACTTCTTGTACGTGGTATCGTGAAGACAACTTAAATGCGTATTTGGCCTATACAATGACTTGCGGTGGCCTGCCAATAGACAAGTCAGTGTTTTATATTTCCCGGGCAAAGGTGATACCAATTCACCTACCCCTTCACCTGGAAGGCTTCGTTGGCCTGGAAGCGAAACCTGAATCAAGAATCTGGAATGGAGTGTACCGGCAGCGCGTCAGGATGTACACCCCCCTTCTGCTAGGGGCGTAGCGTCAGGAGGTACAGACGCTGCTCCGCGGATCGGGAAATTTTGTTTTCTTAAAGGTTCCGTAAGGCAGCCGTTAGACTCTCGGTGAAGCCTAGGAGGTTGGGGTGGGTGAGCAGGGGGGACGAAAGGAAGATCGCAGCCCCCCCCCCCCCCCCCCGGCAAGAAGCGTGGCCTGTTTTGTACATCCTGACCGTCTCCCGAGTGTACCAGATAGCTGGCGCCTCTTTTGATGGCTCTGCCACACGCCCTCGACGCAGAGCAGGGCGACAAAAGGATGAAGAGGAAAAAGGGGAAAAATAAAGAAAGACGGGAAGGAGGAAGAAGAAAAGTAGAAGAAGAAGTGGTCTATGTATGCGTATGAACTTGGAAGTCGGTCGGGCACCTTGACCCTACCAAAAACGTTAACGCCCTCTACGTGCCGGCTAACTGGTTTTTAGTCGTCGTGATCGACAATCGCGCCGATGTTTTTTCAGGCCTAAATGCCCGCTCGGACTCCCTTGCAAGTCCAGCCAACCTCATTCCACGGTTCTTCAGCCATTAAGGAGATTATGCTCGCTCATTACGCTGTTTTTTCATCGACGGCCGACCACAATTAAACGCCTAATCCATTCCAGGATGCCCGCTGTCTCCGGAAAAACAGATACGCCGGCGACTTCTGCAGACTGCCGCCGGCGGGGCTGGCGCCACCTGGCGATAGCGCAGCCGGCGGCTACCGTATCCCATTCCGGGGACACGGTAGCACTTGCAGAACAATGCGGTCGGTGTGTCTGCCGCAAAAAGTGACGACGCCTGTCCTCAAAGACATGAACCACTTGATGGGAAAGATGGAGGCTTCCGGGACTCAGTAGAAGTAGAGGGATGTCCTTGCAGAATATTGGGGTACTTTTCAAAATTTCAACAAAAATTCAAGTGCTTCTGCAGACGACTGTTGTGAACGCAACGATGCGGGCCTCATAACTGAAGTTAACTGCAAGTTTACGTATTAAAAGTTGAATTTGATTTGTATTTGCAGAAAATTGGCTATCTTTAATCTTTTTGCGCAAAATATAGTCTAAAAATGTCTATTTTTGTACAAGCTTTGATGCATGAAGACATCGAAGGCGAAATCAACCCGCTATTCTACAGCTGGATTTTCTGACGTAGCAGTTCCTTTTCTGAGTGCCCTGAGTGGGAGTAACCAGCAGGGAAATATCCATTATATTGCTGCAGTCTGTAATCATACCGTAACCCAGACGGGAACATGGTCAATATATGAAGTGAAAGAAACTGATTCAAGAACATGGATATAGGAAGCCATCTCGAGGCCATAACTCAGGAAATAAAGGATAAAGGATAAAGGACGGCGTTACTCAATCCCTTCTGGGATGCGCCAGTGCATTCTACTTTTACGGGATGTCGTGGAGGCGACATGAATGCGTATTTGGCCAACCAATGACTTGCGGTGGCCAGCCGATGAACAAGTCAGTGCTTTATCCTTCCCAGACAAGTCTGGTACCAATTCACCGACCCCGGAGGGATGGAAGGCTTGGTTGGCCTGGACAGGAAATCCGAACCAGGAACCTGGTATCGGGTGCACGCGACAGTCGCGCCTCCTCCGACTGCGCTACACGCGCCCAACTCAGGAAATATTGCTAATAATAATGTTATTAATAATATTAATAATGGTCATAATATTAGGTTGGTGCATAAGTTCTCGGACATTTGGGGCATGAAATATTTATTATCACAACATACGAGAAACAATATCAAATCATTTGAAGTAACCACCCTTTACATCAATTGTCTTCCGCCAACGTGCTGGTAAGTCATGGATGCCTTTTCTCCAAAACGTGGCCGGTTGTGATTCGAATGATGTGAGCGGTGCCTCCTTGACATCCTCTCGGTTCCTGAATTGCTGGCCGTCCAAATAGCGTTGAAGGCTTGAAAACAAATGATAATCAGAAGGAGCGAGATCTGGTGAGTAAGGTGGATGTGGAAGAACGGTCCATCCGTAGTCCGCCAACTCAGCCGCCGTCGCTCTAGCAATATGCGGTCTAGCGTTGTCGTGTTGAAAATACACCTTCACTTGCTCTCCTCGTGTGGTTTGAAGGTGGGCCCACAACTTCCTCAGTTGGTTGACGTAAACCTCTGCCGTCACTGTTATCCCTTCGTCCAGCAGCTCCCAGTATTCTACGCCAAGAACGCTCCACCAAATGCATAGCATCACCTTTTTCACGTGAAGGTCGGGTTTCGGAACGTCCTCTGCCTCTCCAGTTGCGTCAATCCACTGTGCACGCCGGTGATAATTAGAGTATCCACTTCTCATCCCCGGCGACAAGGTTGTCCAGCCATCCGTGGGTACGTCTGAGGGTAAGGAGAGACAGAGCGACATCGGCTCTGCGATCCATGTCATGTTGTGTCAAGTCGTGAGGTACCCAGCGATCCAATTTTCGCACCTTGCCAATCGACTTCAATCCTCGAACGACTGTTGAGTGACTAACACCAAGAGTGCTTGAGAGTTCGCGAGTGGTTTGGTATGGGTCCGCTTCCACTCTTCTTCGGAGGCCATCCAAATCCAGTGTCAACAGGCGCCCTTCTCGTTCATTACCTTCAACGGAGAATTCACCAACTGCAAACTTCGAGAACCACTGGTACACAGCACTTCGAGCAGGAGCACTCTCGTTGTAGACATCCTTCAGACGACGATACGATTCGTTGGCACTGAGGCCAGATTGATGCAGGAATAACATGACGTGCCGAATATGCGTCTCAGTTGGGATGAATTGCCTAGCCATAATAGCTGACGTTAACAACGCAGAAGTAAATGTTAGGAACGGTTTTGTAGCCCTTTCCTTTCTCTATCGATCGATCATTTACGCGTTGATACATGCGCGAAATTTGGCGGGAAAATGCGCTTTCAATTCAGGAGGCATCAAATGTCCGAGAACTTATGCACCAACCTAACAGAAGAGTTGCTTACGGCTAAACGAGGCGTGAGCAAGGTAGGTTTCTTTAGAAAAAAAAAGAAAAAATGAAATGACACCTCAGACTGATTGTGAGCTCTATACGTAGACCCCGCGAAGCCTCCTTCTTTGCCCTCCCCTATTGTTAGCAAGCATAACACGGTTGGCCGCTATGCAAAAGGGAAAGGACAGGAAATACATATTCATTCAAACCATCTGCGGGATTCGCCACGCATTCATTCCACTTCTGCAGAATATCGTGGAGGCAATTCGAATGCTAATTTCATTCAATGAATTGCAACGGCCATTCAATTCATAATTCAGGGTCTTATTGTACACACATAAGTCTATTACAAATTCCGATGCACGGAGAGATGGAAGGCTTGGTTGGCCTTGGCGGGAACTCGAACCTGGAACCTTAATTCGGATTACACGCGGCAGGTGACGCGTCCTCCGACTGCACTATCACGCGCACAAAACTGACTTACTGAATGAACAGATGTAAAAAAATTAGCTGAAAATACAAGGTAAAATAAAAATTAAAAATTATGTAGTCAAATTCTAAAGAATTCACAGCTTTGTATCCTATTTTGTCCCGTTAATCTTGTAAGCTAAACGCTTTCCTGTACTGAATTCGAAAACCTGCTGCGCGGTAGTGCAGTTGGAGGAGGCGCCGGATCCGATTCGAGTTTCTTGGTTCGGATCCCGCCTAGTCGAACAAGGTTTCCATCCGTTTTAGGCCGGTGAATTGGTACTAGACTCGTTTAGGATGGACGGAACACCAAAGTGTCCATGGCCTGACCACAGAAAACCATTGCATAGGCCAGACTCGCGTTCAAATTGCCTCCACGATATAGAGGAAATCGCGAGCAACGACCTTCATCCTTTTATTCGTATTGAATTGAAAAAGCAGTATTGCAGCTATTAAAAAGAAATCGAGAACGAAATTGAAAACCTCGAGTTGCGGAGGGAATCAGAATGCATGGCGCAAGTTCAGAGGAGGTCAGGAGGCGATTAGCGCTACGGCGAATTGAGGAAGAGTTCTTGGAATCCCGCTGCACTAGCTCTTCCTCTAGCAGACTAAAGATTAGCTTCTTCCGAGCACCCACGTCAGTGTTACCGACACATTCAGCAAGGTGATTGCTTTTCAAAAGAGCATGGAATGACGCCATGACGACGGACGATGTCAATCATCCGACGGGTCGGCGAAATTCCGGTGATATATGAAATGAAATTCGACCACGATTCTCCGCCAGTGGGCGAGACACACCAAAGATTCTAGTGCTTTCCTCTCACTGCTCAGAGGTCACAGCTTCCATACAGCCGTATCGAATGCCAAAACAGCCCAGTGATCACTTCACTACTCGTCTGCTCATAAACTGGAATCACCAACGGTGACTTTTCTGAACTACATAGTGTGTTTGGCCGTCTGTGTCACTTTGCTCAGAGAGACGCGGCCTTTGTCGTCAGAGACGCAGATTCTGGAGCAGAATATTACAAGCGGTGGTCAGGAGGCAGCAGCTATGTACGGAATCCGACGACAGTTCTCCGCCAGTGAGCGAGATACATCAAAGATTCTAGTGCTTTCCTCTCACTGCTTAGGGTGAACGTTTACATCGAGCCGTGTTGTGTGCCAAAATGGCTCAGTGGAACGATACCTTTCTGCCTTGAGCCCCCTCTATCACTTTTTAACGTCAATCCCGCCGCTCTTTGTCGATGTAGAAGATCACAAACGCTGTGGCCCAGTTGTCGTATATTGGCTGGGCCGTTTACGTCACAAGTTTAGTTCACACCTGATGGACTAAAGGCACAACCGATTGGCGTCCGCGTTTCGTCAAAAGAACAACAAGGCCACCAAAACGTGGGTTGCTTGGACTTCCTTGTGAAAGCTGTGAGCGAACGACATAACGCTTGTTGTTTCGGTGATAGTCCACTGGGCTACTCTGGCACGCCACAGGGGGATACTGCAAGTAACCGCTTGAGAAATTGGATTATACCGTCCGCAGAAAACTTCGCAAGGCTCGATAATATACATCTCAGGGTATCCGACGGCTCAATATCGTTCGCCAAGCTGTTTAGCTCCGTTTATCCAAAGGAATCCCTGTGTATACATAGCAGTTCCTCGGATCATACTAATCCCACGAAATGAGAAGCCGCGGAGAATTCCAGGAAGACAGCCAAGACGTTGAGCTGCAACTCAAAAAGGAGAATTTTCTTCAAGTTCTCTTCAAAGGGTAGATTTCAGTGTCAGAGGGGTGTCGGCTGCCGTGTGAACCCGCTTCCTGGTTCTTGGTTCGTAGTTTCCGTCCAGGCCAGCCAAGCCTTCCGTCCCTCCTAGGTTGGTGATCTAGTACCAGACCTGTCTGGGAAGGAGAAAACATGGACTTATCCGTCGGTTGGTCACCACAAGCCATTTTAAAGGCGGAATACGCATTCAAATTGCTTCCACGACATCCCTTCGATGTAGAATACATGGCGCATCCCAAGAAGGATTGATCAACGCCGTCCTTTGACAGAGGAAACATCTGGAGAGCCGAAAGCGTGAAGCAGCCAACAACTGATAGACAAGCAGAAGGCTGCATGCTTCTTCGTTTGTCTTGAAGTTTAACATAGAATTTTTTCAAGTCAAGTAGAAGTTCGTTTACTCAGAGTATGGGGAGTAATCCCAGTTGGAAGGGTGCAGAGAATTCTGAAAGTCGATCAAGGATGTGGTAGGGCACATCCTAGCTGGGCCTAAAATGTAAAACGAGATCCGGAAAACATCAAAAACAAAATAAAATACAAGGCAAAGCACCCATCCATAGGCGTCTGCAGGAGATCTTGCCATCGAGGTCGGACTTAAAGGGCTCATCCACACTGTCGGACGCGGGTCCTGCCACGCGGAACCGCGTAACGACGCGCGAAGTGAGCGATTTTGGGCCATTTCGGCCATTTTTTGTCTCACTTCGCGTGTCCTTGAGCGGCTTACCGTGGCAGGACCCACATTCGATAGGGTTGGTGAATCCTTTAAGTCCAAGCCAAGATCTTCTGCGACGCTTGTTCGCGAGTGTTTCCATTATTTTTTTCGAAATGCATATTTCCGAGGTCATTTTTGCATTTTAGGTCCACCTAGGATGCACTCTATCACACCCCAAATGGACCTTTAAAATTCTCTGCACCCACCCAACTGGGATAGCGCCCAGGATTGGATTTTCGAGAACAGACCCGACCTCTTGGGAAGAAGACACGTGTTCAAGACTGTTTCCAGAACTACGTGCTTGGAAAGCCAAGTGTATGGGTAGGTTGGATCTGTAGTGTCCAGGCAGCCGACCCATCAAATGACAAAAAAAGGATCGATCCTAGTCGGAGGGGGAGGCGAGTAGGTGAAGTTTTGAGTCTCAATTCCTTCTCCCGACTTGTTCCGTGAGCTGCAGCTGTTGCAAGTGATAGAAGATTCTCAGGCAAATTCACCGGATATAAGGATGAAGATGTCATCGTAGGATTGTCCCTCCTAAGACGGCAGATCCGAAAAGCCCCATTAGTGCCTGAATTAGCTTGTAGACCCATATAGGAGTCAGTTCCGCTGAGATTTCGAGAACGGCACGAGTCACCGCCTTCTTAACTTCCTCTGATAAGAAACCATAACATTCTCGCCCAGGCCCTTATCGTCGCGATCTCCGGTTCACTGGCGATTTTATCGCGTCAGTGTACGTCAAGCTGTACGGCTTCATTAGCTCTGGCAACAACATATCCGGAAGCGGAGAGGCAGCGGAGGGGAAGTGAGAGGTGGCGACGGCGAAGGAACAGCAGACACACACTTCCCAGGGTGTTGTGCAACTCCCTCTCTCACTCGGAATTCGCAAACGAGGATAGGTGGGAGAGGGACCATTGTGATGCTTGAAGCTTGATTAGAGAAGGTGGAAGGAAGGAGTTTGACCATTAAGACATGAGGATACTGTAGCAGATACTGATTCAGGGGCAGGATATAGCAAGCCCTGAGTAACAGAAGAGAATGTGAATCCCCTAGCGTCATGCAGCGACCAAAGGTGGCGTCTACTTCCTCCTAGCTCATTTCTGTACGATTCGGAGTAAACTGTCCATGTCGTCATGAGGAGACTGTAGCAGACCCTGATTCAGGGATAGAATATAATAGGGAAGGAACAGGAAGCTGGGATCGCCTGGAGCTGCAAAATTGGGAATCGATTTTCTGGAGCAGAACCAGGCTGCTGCTCCTTCCCTTACCTGAGGCATTTCTTGGCAATTTCGAGTAATTTGTCTATCTGGACGCGATGATATCGAAGCAGAGCCTGATTCAGGGGAGAGTATAACAAAAAAATGTGAGGATAGGAAGCTGGGATCGTCCGAGGCTACACGAGTTTACAATAAATCCGTTGGCACGACGACATCGACCAGAGCAAAATTGATGAGCATACTGTAGCACACCCTGATTTAGGGGCACTTTACTAGGCAAAAGACATGAAGGTGCGAGCGTCTGGAGCTCAGAATTTGAGATGAGTCCTCTAGCGCAGAATCAGGCGGCTATGACTTCCATACCTAGAGGCATTTCTGGAGGATTCCGAGTAATTCGCCTATTTCATCCAGAGGACACTGTTGCAAATCCTGCCTGATTCAGGGAGGAAATATGGCAGGCAAATGACAGGAAGCAGAGATCGCTTAGAGCTCCAGAATTTCAAATGAAGCCTCCCGCAGAAGTGCCTGGCGGCTACGACTCCATTACCTGAGGGTATTTCTGGACGATGATCTCAAATAAACTGTCAATTTCAACAGAAGGATGAGGATACTGTAGCGGATCATGTTTCAGGGGCAGAATATAGCAGGCAAAGGGCAGGAGGCTGGGATCGTCTGGAGCTCACAATTTGAGATGAATCTTCTGCCACCACGTCATCGACCCAGTGGTGGCTACTCCATCCTTACCTGAGGGCATTTCTGGACGATTTCGAGTAATTTGTCGACCATGGCCTCATGGTCGTGATAGTTCTCCCATTCAGAGCTGGAGGTCGAATGTGACGCTCTAAAGACGACGCTGAAGACGAGTAACGGGAGAAGCATGACGGAGACGGAGCCGCCCGTCATCGCGCGGTTGGCTGGCTGAATGGGCGATGACGCCGCCTTCGTCGTCGGCGACGGCGCCCCTGCTCCTGCCGCCGCCGGCGCCGTCGGCCCCCACGATCGATGTTGCTGCCCGTTGCTGCACGTGGGCTCGGACCTCCGTCCGTCTCGGCACACACACGCAACCATTCCGCTGAAACCTCATCAGAAGTATGTGGGGAGAAGCATGACGTCGGAAGCGACGGGCGCGAGCGCGCTCAGAGTCGCCTCGAGCCCGGGAGGTGAGCCTAGGGGCGTCCCGACAGTCGCAACTCGCTCTGATGGTGCTCCGATCGGTCAGAGCGTGATGGCTGCTTGGACTGATTATTCTGAATACACCAACGCAGTCCGATAGATTCCACTGAGGTTTCGTACTCTGCCGTCTCGAAAATCAGTCGTTCAACAGCTAGCCCGAGTGGTCTCTAGGGTTTTAGTGGTTTGCAGTAGATTCTGGTAGATATTCAGTACTTGAAGAATTTCTGACGGGATTTTATCTATCTTTATGCCTTTGGTTAGTGTTGCTTAAACTTGGAGCCAGCCGCTTAAAAATACATTCAATATTTTCCGAAAAAAATCCGAAGAAAAGTTATACACCTCGCTTAAGATTTCTGTAAGTTCGTACTCCGCTCAGCCTCACAAAGTGGAGACCGGCGGTCGTGATGTGTATCTATTTATTTATTTGTTTATTTATTGTAACTTTGCGGAACGCTGAGTACACTCATAAGACATTATGTCTATAATCAGGCGGTGAGGCAAATTAATTTATACAATTCTCACGTAAAACTGGACGCTTTTCGCGACAAGTTGGACACTCTTTTATGCTAGCCTAAAGCTTTTGAAATCAAACTGAAAATTTCGACATCAAAACGAGCTCCGTCTGACCTAGACTTTCCAAAAAGGTTAGAAGAATTTTTTGTGCGGGGTATTTCAATATAATATTCTTTGAAATTTAATTCGTCTACTAAATAATAAACATAAGTGAACTCTAGAATTTTATAAAATTTCAAATAAATTTGAAGTTTTATAAAAAAAATTTGAAGAAAAATTATGTTTTAGAACTTGTTTTCAAGAGCGGTTTTTTAAATAGAGGCGGCTATTTTTGAGGAGGAAGCTGTTTTTTAGTGCCAAAGAAAGACTGCGCTATGCTCTTCTCCAAGACGTCAAGATTTTTATTGGAACGATAGCAAAATTTCTGCTTGCAAAGGGTTAGCCTCTGTAAACGATGCAACCAAATACAGGTGTAAGGAACGCATACTCTCACTTTGCTGCTTCGTTGCACTTTAGAACAGACTAATAAAGGACGCCGTTAGTCAATCCCTTCTGGGATGCGCCAGCCCAATCTACTTCTACGGGATGTCGTGGAGGCGATATGAATGCGTATTTGGCCATACAATCACTTGCGGTGGCCAGCCGATGAACAAGTCAGCGCTTAATCTTTCCCAGACACGTCTGGTACCAATTCACCGACCCCGGAGGGATAGAAGGCTCGGTTGGCCTGGGCGGGAAATCCAAACCAGGAGCCTGGTATCGGGTGCACGCGACAGTCGCACCTCCTCCGACTGCGCTACACGCGCCCCTAAGACAGATTACAAGTTGTTATTTTTCTTGCAAAATAAAATTTTGATAAAAATATTACTCATTCGGGTAGGCTTATACTCCTTAAGCAAAAAATTATTCTATCCGTCGTAGAGAGCCTCTAGCTTAACCTGTAGAAGGGCCGTTTCGATTTCTGAAGCACAAATTCTGTTTAGAAGAGTGTCCAATTTGACGCGCAGTGTCCACAAATTGATTTGAAAAGTTTCCAATGTTGAATGAAATTGAACACTTTTCAGATCAATCAAACTGTCGGATTTGACGTGGATAAAGGATAAGGATAAAGGACGGCGTTACTCAATCCCTTCTGGGATGCGCCAGCGCATTCTACTTCTACGGGATGTCGTGGAGGCGACATGAATGCGTATATGGCCATACAATGACTTGCGGTGGCCAGCCGATGAACAAGTCAGCGCTCTATCCTTCCCAGACAAGTCTGGTACCAATTCACCGACCCCGGAGGGATGGAAGGCTTGGTTGGCCTGGGCGGGAAATCCGAACCAGAAACCTGGTATCGGGTGCACGCGACAGTCGCGCCTCCTCCGACTGCGCTACACGCGCCCTTGACGTGATAACTGTGTATTTATCTTGTGCAAGTCTCTATGATCGACTGTCATAAAACCTGGGCATTTCTGATAGAATAGCTTTAAATCTTCTGTGCCACGCAGGATGGGTAATTCAACTTTATTACGCCTGACGTTTCGACGGTATCGTCGTTATCAAACGCCCGAAAGAAGTGTGGCGATCTGCAGAATGTACACTCCTACGTCAACTGCTCTAAATTTCCAAATCCTGCAGTACCAATGGGGTCGTAAGAGTGTCACGAAGAAACAACCCCAATACGAACGCAACTCACCGCTGCTTTATCAGCACTGGAAGACCGTCCTACTACGCGTCAACCATGTAGCAAGTGAAACACACTCGGTGTACAAGAGTATACGGACTTCGAGGAGCATTGTGTATCACAGCTCACACAGTGGAATAAAGGGCAAAAAGTCACTTGTAACGGAAACGCACTCGTTCCTGTTGTTCATCGTTGGATGAATCCACTACAGTACCCTCATCCTTCTGTCGAAATTGACAGTTTATTTGAGATCATCGTCCATAAATACCCTCAGGTAATGGATTCGTAGCCGCCAGGCTCTTCTGCAAGAGGCTTCATTTGAAATCCTGGACCTCTAGGCGATCTCTGCTTCCTGTCATTTGCCTTCCATATTTCCTCCCTGAATCAGGCAGGATTTGCAACAGTGTCCTCTGGATGAAATAGGCGAATTACTCGGAATCCTCAAGAAATGCCTCTAGGTATGGATGTCATAGCCGCCTGATTTTGGCCTAGAGAACTCATCTCAAATTCTGAGCTCCAGTCGCTCGCACCTTCGTGTCTTTAGCCTAGTACAGTGTGCTCCTGAATCAGGGTGTGCTACAGTATGCTAATCCTCCTGTTGAAATAGACAATTTAGACGAAGTTGTCCAGAGCCGTCTGGTTTTGCTCTGGTCGATGTCGTCGTGCCAGAGGATTTATTGTAAACTCGTGTAGCCTCGGACGATCCCAGCTTCCTATCCTCACATTGGATTCATCCAATGATGAACAACAGGAACGAGTGTGTTTCCATTACAAGTGACTTTTTGCCCTTTATTCCACTGTGTGAGCTGTATACACACTGCTACTCGAAGTTCGTATACTCCTGTATACCGAGTGTGTTTCACTTGCTACATGGTTGACACGTAGTAGGACGGTCTTCCAGTGCTGATAAAGCAGCGGTGAGTTGCGTTAGTACTGGGGTAGTTTCTTCGTGACACTCTTAGGACCCCATTGGTACTGCAGGGTTTGGAAATTTAGAGCAGTTGACGTAGGAGTGCACATTCTGCAGATCACCGAACTTCTTTCAGGCCTTTGATAACGACGATATTGTCGAAACGTCAGGCGTAATAAAGCTGAATTACCCAACCTGCGTGGCACAGCAGATTTGAAGCTATTCTACTGTGTATTTACTTATGACATAGACAACTGTCTAGCATAAAGAGTGTAGGACAGCATTAAAGAAAGCAACACAAAATGTAGACACTGCACCACAAGCAGCAGTTTGCAGCATTTCTGACGTTTGACATTTAGTGAACCCTCTACAGGTCCGAGCAGACAACATTCATAAATCTTCATACTTCCAGCAGCAGGTAGAATTCTTTGAGAGTTGGATAGACAGGACAGGTTTTAGTCTGATCGGATTCGTGAACTAGCAACGGATACTCTAACTTTCAACTTTTCTCTCAAGGAGCTCGTCTTTGTATTTCCTTCCTTTCTCGGTTCCATTTCATCGACCCTGGAAAATTCTACGGCTTGACTGTCTTGGGTGCACATTGAACCTGACTTTGATTTGTGTACACAAACCCAAGCGGCGGTCAATGTCGACTGCGTCACACATGCACGCGTCATTTAGAGACATGCATGGCTCACTCTTCAGGGCCCAGATTCATGAACGTGGCCGAGGGCCGCTTAACGGCCACTTACCGGGAACTTACTTCTGTTTCTGATTCAGGACCGCCATAGCAAGGTTTTTGCTCCCCTGCTAATTTCTTACCCAAGCGCTAGCAACTCACCTTCTAGGCGCCCTTGTCGAGTATTGATCTGCGTGTGAGTTGGCAACGAGCCAGGGTCGTTGCGTTGGGTCAGAAATTAGCAGTGGAGCAAAACCCTTGCTTTGGCGGTCAATGTTGCCGGACGCGCTAGCGAGGTAGCATTTACTTCGAAACCTACCGCTGATTTTCCCCGCAGTGCGTTCATGAATCGCGGGTAAGCGGGGAGAGGCGAGTAGATTTTAGACTTAACGGCCGGTAAATCGTTCATGAATCCCAGGCACAGGAAGGAGGGTACGCGTTATGGTTTATCAGGTCATATGTCCTTGTATGCTTTGTAAACAGATCTCTCTTCGATCTTGTGCAGGAACTCGTTTAAGAACAACAGCTGAATGCAGGAAGTAACCCAAACAAGTGAAACAACCCAGGCTTCTATCGCTCATCCTACCCTTGTACATTTGCAAGAAATGTTTCGTGGATAATAGCTTGGTGAGTTCCTGGCGCTAAAAGAGATGTAATGAGCTGATTGATGCTCTTATTCATGAGCTCATATTCATAGCTTTGCATGCCGCTAATCATCTCTCACATCTACCTGTTATCCATGTGAGGATGTGCTTAGCAGATCGAGATTAGCTGCATTATCCTCAGTTCACAAGCAGTTGTTCTGGAGCAGAATCTGTGACGGCATCGGGTCGAATCCTCTCGAAGAACGAATTATCCATGACACTGATGTAGGACGATGAAACACAGCTGTGACTAGGACAATTCTAGGGCCTCCACACATCGTGGGACCCGTTAGCACTACCCATACGTCGGGATCGCAATAAAACATCCTTACGAGAGCTTGCAGCCTCAATACCAGCCACTTGAGGCTTAAAAAATTAATTGAATGTCCAGTGCTGGTGGACCCGATTATGAAGAGGAAGGACCTCTGTTAGTGATTCATGACCGTCAAAGCAAGGGTTTTGCTCCACTGCTAATTTCTGACCCCATGCATCTTTCCCTGGCCCGTTGCCAACTCACCCGCCAAACAAATGCTCGACAGGAGCCGTATGCTCGTCTACCCCGAGTCTCCCTCGATAGGGGATTGGGGCGTGATAAGATATGCTGATATTGATTGAATTTCCCCCATTGGGGGAACACGAGCATACGGCCCCAGGTGCTCGACAGGGGGCCAGGTCGTTGCGTTGGTTCAGAAATTAGCAGTGGAGCAAAACTCTTGCTTCGGCGGTAAATGTTCCCGGACGCGCTAGCGAGGTAGCATCTACCTCAAAACTTACCGCTGATTTTCCCGACGCGCTTTCATGAATCGCTCGTGAGGAGTGGCGGTAGATTTTACACTTACCGGCCGGTAAATCGTTCATGAATCCGCGTCCAGGAGGGTCCGTGTTTACATTTTAGGCTATATCAGGTCAGGTCATATGTCGTCGTAAGCATTGTAAACAGATCTCTCTTCGATCTTGTACTGGAGCTCATTTAGCGACAGTAGCTGAATGCAAGGCGTAACCCAGACAAGTGGGCTAGCCCATGCTTCTATCGCTCATCCTACCCTTGTACGTTTGAAAGAAATGTTTCGTCGATAATAGCTTGGTGAGTTCCTCGGCGTGACGCTAAAAGAGATGTGATGAGCTGATTGATGCTCTTATTCATGAGCTCCCATTCATAGATTTGCATGCCGCTAATCATCTCTCACATCTACCTGTTTTCCATGTGAGGATGTGCTTAGCGGATCGAGATTAGCTGCATTATCCTCAGCTCAAACGCAGTTGTTCCGGAGCAGAATCTGCTGACGGCATGGGGTCGAATCCTCTCGAGGAACGAATTATCCATGATACTGATGTAGGACGATGAAGACAGCTGTGGCTAGGTCATTTCTAGAGCCTCCATAGCTCGAGGGACCCATCAGTACTCACTCGCACTTCGAGATCGCAATGAAACATCGTTATGAGAGCTTACAATCTCGATATCAGCCTCTTGAGGCTCGAAAAAATTCATTGAATGCTCACTGCTGGTGTACCCCGATATGCAGCGGGAGGACAACGATCCGTCTTCGTAGTTCACCGACAGGTGGCAATATTTACTCCTATTGGTGACGGACTCTTCTCCTGAAGCTCGACAGAAGCTTAACCCATTGACGACCGCGCAGCAAATCGAGTGTCTGGCGCGTGGGACCCCGCGCTGGGACCGCACAGACGCTGGAATCTCGTGGAATCACTTCTTTACGATATTCCAAATGAATCCCTTTCCAATGGTTAGCCATACATTGGAGAAGCCCAAACAGGTTTGAAGCAAAACACAAAAGATGTGTTTGCTGCTGTAAGAAGGTCTGCAAAGAAAAAGAGGGCGCGTGTTTGCAACGAATCGCACAAATAAGGTGACCACGTGATCTAGCAGGTGTTTGCCACACTTTTGTCTAGATTGTCCTCAAAATTTTTACAAGAAACGTGACTAGCTATTTTTCTGCATGACCATTTTTACAAGAGGTAAGTAGCTGTTCGTGAATAGTGCCGATCTTTGTGAAGCGCTAGGTGTCCACAGGGTCAACGCCCACAATGGTGAGGATTTTGGGGTCAAATTCAACATTTTAGCGCGTGAGCCCCAAACGTCGGCGCGGAAAGTCCTTGAGGCATTTGGGATACAGGCTACTGACCCAAAAATCAACCGGAAGGGGGAGTGCCTATATATAACCCGGGAGCTCAAGCCGTACCTCCGACTAGCATTCTAATCAGGGTTCGGTCTCCTTCGGTACTCTTACGAGCCCTACTGCTCTGATCGCCTGGCGATCCTTGGTTAGGTGAGGTCGATTGCTGTGTTCTTCTCATCTTGTGTACGTCTAATTCGTCTAACGATCCAGTAGGATTAAGGAGATGCTTGGTCGAGTGGTCGCACTTAGAATTGTTTCCTTTCAGGCTCTGAAGAAGGCGATCCCCCCGAAACGTAAGCCTAATAAACGCTGATATCAACCTCGCCTAGAGTTCAAGGAACAACAACAACAACGAATCCATCATCATGCCGAGGTTCATAGAAAGTCGGACATGGAAACTACTCAGTGAGCACACTGTTTGAAATTTCATAACAATTTCTTGTCAATAGGTCTGCGCCGAACGGGTTTGTGAGGTGGATGAGTTTTATAGAGCGACTTAACGTTTAGGCCTGTTTGTGGCCTTCAGTTCAGCGGTCCATTGATCACGTTAAAGCGGAGCGACTTCGCTACCACTGGTTGGCAGTTGCCGGACGATGGCTCTCTAAAGATTTTATCTTTCAGGGAGGCATACTGGTTTTCTCTTTTAAGCATTCTAGTCAGGGTACGGTCTCCTTTGGTACTATAACTCTTTTAAGCTTTAAAGAGCAGGATGACGGCAGACAATAGCGTTTAAAAAGTAGGTTGATCAGTGCGCTTGAACTGAAGATAGATGTGCTCTCTGCAATTGTTTTTGTTGTTCAGCATGGTCCGCTTACCAAATTGGCGTGTCACCGGCTCTATGCCACTCATTTTCTTTGCAAGATGTGATGCAACGACGACAAGAAAGGACCTTCTGAATCCAATTCCGTCCATCTTGGGTGAAACGAAACACGCATTCATATTTCACATGTTCCAAAAAAGAGAAAATTGAGCGCGTCACTCGAGCTTGTCGCATGTCTTATAGGAATCCATTTATAAACAGGAGTCGTGTCCATTTCAGGCTCTACTGCAGGATGAAATGAAATATTGAAGAGGCTTGCGGGTAAACAACCATGGTGGAGGGAAAGCGGCCGGCGTGGGATCCTTAAACCTCCAATAAAATCTAATTAAATCCTCTTCTATGACAGAAGAGGCTGCTCTATCCTCTCATATTTAACGCAGGTAATGAGAGATATGCTGAAAACAAAGCGAATCTACATTAGGGATGGAAAGAACTTCTCAGTCATGAGAAGGAGTGAATCACACGGTCCGGTTCTATTATGAGGGCTGTCACGCTTTGTAGGAGTCCCTTCATGGGTGAAGCCTTGTGTGACCCTCCTTCGCGGCAACATAACTTCATTAGCAGACGAAATGAACAACTATGCAATTGAGGTTGAGATGACTTCCTTTGCATGAAGCAGGTCCAATGAAAGGGAACAGTAAAGAAATTGGATGAATGGATCCCGCACGAACTGACCGCCGGGCAGATGCTGAGACGCCAGGACACCTGTGATTCGTTGAGGCTGCGCAATCTAAGGGAGGATCGTGACATGCGACGGAAGATGGATTCTTTGAGAAGCAGTCGTCGGCTGGACAAGACTGAGAGTCCCAATGAGATGCCGAAACCAAGTCTCCATCCGAAAAAGACCATGGTGACCGTATGGTGGACAGTGGCTGGTGTAATCCGTTACGAGCTCTCGAAGACTGGAGAGGCTATCCCAGCGGAGAAGTACTGAGCACGAAGTTGAAGTGATGCACCAGAAATTGACTGAAAGACAGCGGCTTTGGTTAATCGACGAGACCCAATCTCTCTGCATGACAATGCTTTCAAAAATTGTGGACCAGAAACTGTATGAATTGGGATACGAAACTCTGCCACATCCATGATATTCGCCAGATCTGTTACCTACCGATTGTCATTTTTCAAGCATTTAGATCGTCACGTGAGGGATAAAAAATTCAACAACCAGGATGATTTCTAAAATGGCTTCTTAGATACGTTTCATTAATTCTCGCACTTCTTTTTGATTTTCATAAAGATCGAACGTCTAAACAATTGTCGAGTTGAGAAAAGCGTGTTAATTGTAATAGTGCTTACTTCGATTAAAAAATCGCTGCTAAGCGTTGATATGATCTGTCGAAATTTTGAGTCAAAATCGTGCATTTCATATGCAGCGACCTAATCTGTGTCTTAGTAAAGGAGAAAGCAGAGGGCTTAAGCAAGTTAGTTAGCAGCGCAGTTATAACATATGCCTTAGAACCAGCTTCAGTGAGATCGATAGGCCTGTGACAAGAGTTTTAATCTGTTTCCTTTGCTTATTAAGGGACTACACATCCAGTGTTTGAAGTGGCTTCCTCAAGATATGGCAATCGTTTCGAAATAATTGCGGCAAAAATACATACAAAATTGCTGTTAACACGTTACACATGTGAAGTATCAGGAAGTGAAAAAGTTTGAAGTCAGAACGCAGAGAGATTGATGTGTTAATCTATAGAATTGGATTGAAAGCTAAAGGAGGGAAGCTTACTTGAAAACCTCAAACGGAAGCGATTCGGAGGAGAAATTTGTGGGAAAAATCGGCTGAATGACTATGTAACTATGTACAACTTCTAAACAAGATTTCAAACAACCTTAGCAAGAACAACAACAACAACCTAGTCAGTTGTATAGAAGAAAGTTCACTTTCCCATCATTCCCACTGCTCGTTTTACTTAATTGTTAAAATCTCATTTCGTTCTAGTCGATGGCTTTTTCCGAACGTCTATGACACGCAAACCTAATGTGGGCGAGCGTCGGCAAATGAAGCCAATTCAACCGGCTATTTTTCGGATTCTGTTATTCTCGTCACTGCGAATGGATACGAGTTTTGGGACCGGAAACCACTCACCACTCTCCACACCGCATGTGAATAATATTGGGGCAGAAAGCTGGTGAAGTTCATATGTCACATTTAGCCCTACGAGTAGCTGGAGCAAAGTTTTTTTTTTCAAGAAGTCCTTTTACATTTCTGTATTTTGTACGTTCTGAGGAGGCTCTAGGGTAATGCCCTGATTGCGTAGTGGCGGAGGCAACAGTGCAATATGGACAAGGAATTCAGGATCTATCCTAGTCCGGGGGGGCCACATAAATAAAAAGTATTATATGTAACGAATCCATTTGAGACTTACCGAGCGGCTCCTACAGAACAACGTCTAAACCTAAACAAGAAAAGTCGCGAAGAAAAAAACGAAAAAACACATTTGTTGCGGTTGTAAGCAGGCAAAGTTGTGTGTCCTCCTTACCATGTTAGATCCTGGTTATAACATGTCAGGCGGCGGTCAGCACGCGGCATGCGGCTTCGTGCGCCCTCGTCACCATGGTAGACCCTGGTTATAACATGTCAGCCGGCGGTCAGCACGTGGCATGCCTCCATTCCGTCGCTCTTTGCCCGCCGAGATGGTTGTAAGCCGGGGCGATTTGTTATTTTTATGTTTGTTCGTTCGATTTTTAGTCCCGTTTAGGTTTCATTTCGTTCTCTAGGAGCCGCTGGGTAAGTTTCAATTTATTTTGTTACCTATTTTTTATTTATGTGGCCCTCCCGGACTAGGATAGATCCGGAATTCATACTCCGTAGATGTCTATGCTGCAATTGGTTCTGCCGCCAGTTGAACGTCGGTTTGTTCGGTCGTTCAAGCTACTCAAGCAGGTGACATACCAGACGGGGATTCCTGCTATGGGTCGCAAATACGAAACTCTTTGAACCTTAAGAAAATGGGCGAATGGTAGCGCACTAGGACAAGGCTTCGAATGCCCCATGCACTCTGAATCAAGGTTCGAGTCTCGCCCTGGCCAATCAAGCCTCCGATCCCTCCGGAGACGGTCAATTGGTAGCACGATTAGCTCAGCAACAATAAAATGCTAACTTCTCCATTGGCTGCCCATTGCAAGTCGTTGTGCAGGGCAAATACACGTTCAAGTTGCCTCCACAATATCTCAGAGAAGCTAAGTGCATGGCCCATCCTAAATATGAATTGATTAACAGCTGCTCTTATTTTTTATTGTAGAGAAAAATGGATATCATCTGGCATCAGGAACCCTATCTTTGCCAACACCACGCCAAACCGGACACTTTTCAGAAAGAATTCGAGGTTTGGAGAAGTTGAATAGAAATGAAAGAAGAGAAGGAGAAGAAGAAGATGATGATGACAAAAACAGATTTTTTATTTGAAAACTTACCTTGGCTAACTTTAGAAATTCAGTATCCATCTATAAAGAATTCCTAAGAATTTACATGCGTTATTGAAGCAGTGGCAAAATCTTTATTCTTTCATGTACACGACTGACTCTAAAATATTTATTTTAGAGCACAACAGCATAGGAATTTCTCGACATTTATGCAAAAAACTGCACTTTTATAGTAAAAACTCTGTTAATTTAGGGTTGCAGCAGTACAACAAAAACGCACAGTTTTCTGCTGCGCAGCTCAGCATGAAGCGGTACATAGCATCGTCGGACACCGGACAAAGATGGAGACATATTGGAAGAATGCTAGGCGCATTCCTTATGGGTAATAAGCCGATTTTTTTTGGGTTGTTCAACATTTCGATGTAGTTTGAGGGCAGTCTTGTAGGTAAAGTATCGGAAATTTTATGATCTCTCAAACAACAAATTTACCTTTTTGGAAATCTCTTTTAACCGACTAAAAACTCTCCAAGGAAAGTAGAAGTAATTTTTTTAATGTAAGATCTATTTTTACGCGTAGAGTCATTTGAACAAGAGAAGCTCGCACTATGGGTTCAATTCTTGGGACAAATTGTTTGGGGCTTAAGAAGGCCAATGAGTTTTCATAGAAAACCAAGTTAATCTTGTCAAAAACTTGTCTTGACCTTCTCAAATGTATAGTTCAACCTGTGAAGGATGTGGAATTTGATTTGAACTGTGTTTGTTTTATATTTAATGTTCCAGCTGATTTAAAAAACATGCAGCTCGATTTGAAAAGGGCTCGGTTCTGACCAAAAATTGCATATTTAAAGGTCTAAAACATCATAATGGATAGAACTGATTTGGCTATCTCGTTCCCCTCATATATGGCTGGCTCACTAAGAATTAACATCAGCATTCCTTCGAGACTTCCAAGAGTCGCTGCTGACCGACTATGGATGACAGGAAATCAGTCGGCACTTGTCCGTGCTCGTTTCCTTCATCTTTAGTCTCTTTTTCGCGGCGTAATTAGCAGGAGTAATTCGCCAACGGCGGCGCCGGCTCCTGCTCGATGCTCACCCATCGGACACGCAAATAGAAAGGATGGGTCTGCTGGATCTATTTCAAATTCAACAGCTCCTCTTCAGAAGGCGCTGGAGGGCAACTTACGTCGAGGAAGCCTGCACTTGCTGTTATATTCGAGACCATACCGACAAAAGAATTGAGGTGTTGGGCTGGGAGACCGACCCCATCCGCCATAGGCCTATGGTATAGTCCCGCGGAAGTATCCGCGGAACGGGAATAATCTAGCCAGGACCCAACGCGCGCCCAATAGCCGCAGTCCGCAACGCCCATTTTCCGCGGATTGTCGGTGGCGGTCGGTGGACGGGCTGGTATACTTCCCGTCCGCCGACCGACCCCGCCGACCGACAACCTCCCGCGGTGCAATGCACCGCGGGAGGTTGTCGGTCAGTGTTATCAAGAATGTTATCAAAAAATAAACGTGGGCCAATTCGAAAGCGACCGATTCCGTGAACTTGGAACGTTCCTAGTTCACGGAATGATAAGCGCGCTCCAATGCGATTATCATTCAGTGTCGGCCGCCGACCGTACTGGTCGGCTACCGCCTTCCGCGGTTCACCTTCCGTCCGCGGACGTCCCGCGGGTACTCCCGGGGGACTATACCATAGGCCATAGTCTCCTGACATAGCCTCCAGGCATGACCACTTGTTTCACTCCGTAGAGGCTTTCTTGGATAAGAAAAGTTGGATCTAACTTGGCGGCTTCTAGAAAACAGAATAGGACCAAAAAAACAAACAAAGAACAAACAAATACCCGCCGTTGTAAAGACGTCCCGGCGGGCAAGGCCTATTCAAACACAGTTATGTGCGCCGCTCACCCTGACGGATGCTGCTTATAACATGTCAAACCGCCACCTGACATGTTATAACCAGCATCCGTCATGGTGAGGGGCGCACATAGCATTACAACCGTTGTGAATTTTTGTTTTTGTTGTTTTTTTTTGTGAATTTCGTCAGCTTGGGCCCTATTTTGTTCTCTAGAACCTACTCCATGAATCCCAAGTTAATTTGTTGCATACTTTTTAATTATGTGCCTAGCCCCCTCCCCCCTCCCCACGACTAGGATAGAGCCGAAAAGTTACAAAAAGTTTGAAGAATCAGGTTGGGCGATCGCCGACTTCTTCGACTCTCAGTCTCCTCATTTCTGGGAAAAGGGGATCGCTAACTTTCCAGCAGATGAACCACGGTGATGACTAAGAATGACCATTATATTGTTGATTGAATTGAACTTGGAGTTTCATCCGGTTCTCGTCAAGCGCATTACCGAACACCTGTCCGGTCGGTCATTCCAAGTCAAATTAGATCAGACATTTTCTCAGCTTATGCCTACCACGAGCGGAGTACCTCAGGGAGCGGTTCTTTCACCAATTCTGTTTAATATCTATACAAAGGGCGCGTGTAGCGCAGTCGGAGGAGGCATCGCTGTCGCGTGCACCCGATACCAGGTTCCTGGTTCGGATTTCCCGCCCAGGCCAACCAAGCCTTCCATCTCTCCGGGATCGGTGAATTAGTACCAGACTTGTCTGGGAAGGATAAAGCACTGACTTGTACTCGGCTGGCCACCGCAAGTCATTGTATGGCCAAATACGCATTCAGCTCGCCTCCACGACATCCCGTAGAAGTAGAATGCGTGGCGCATCCCAAAGGGGATTGAGTAACGCCGTTCTTTATCCTTATCCTTATCTATACAAACGACTTAGCAAAGGTAATCCAAAATCAGGGAATTTCTATAAGAATGTATGCAGATGATGTAAAGATATATCATGTTATTAAAGAACCAGATGATTCTTCTAGGCTGCAAAGGGCAATTGATTCTCTGGTAGTCTGGAGTAAAAAATAGCAGTTGCGTCTGTCTCCTCAGAAGACAAGGTTTATGCAGCTAAAGACAAGTTCACCAATTCAGGCTCGTTCGTACCACGTGGATGGTGTTGTTGTTTTACCTGCTAATTCCGTTAAAGATCTTGGCTTTCGTTACAATACTGATCTGGATTTTTCTGAGCATGTCAGAGATTGATGTAAACAGGCAACCATGCGCACGTTTCAAACTTTTAAAGGACTGTGTAGCAAAAATAAAGATGTCCTACTTCGTGCTTATAAAACTTATGTTAGGCCTATTGTAGAATCTGGTGTCACAGTCTTCAACCCACATAAGATGAAGGAAGTTTATTGCATTGAGAGAGTTTAGAACAATTACACTCGAAATCTCCTAGCACGTACTGGCACTTGGGAATATGACCGAAATCCAGACGCTGTAATGAGAAACAGGCTTCTTCAACTTCCTTTCCTTGCTTCTCGACGTAAAGTCGTTGATGCTTGCATGGTTCATAAGGTAGTGCACTTTAGGTGCACCTGCAATGGGTTATTATGAAACAGTTATTTACTTTGTCCAATTTACGCACTACAGGGTGCGCCATAAATATGGTCACTTTTTCGCGCGTCATTTTTTGTATTTGTTTGCAAACGTTTTTATGTTTCCATTGTTTCTTCGGATTCTACGTGTCATCTTAACCGTATATAGTGTTTTTTGCATCCCCACACTGCTTCTACCAGAAATGGTAAAGTCTTGTTGTCAAAGAGGCGCAATCTTGGATCCGAGAAGGGCAGGACTTTCTGTTCCCAACATCGCTCGTCTGCTGAAGCTGCACAAGATGACAGTCTATCGCTGTGTGGAACGTAACTCTCTCGTTGATCGTTCCCGACCTGGCTGCCCGGTATCCGTAGCTACGAGCAGTCTTTGGAAAATCGTGAAAGAACAATTCAAGTGGAATCCAGGCCGCAGCATGAGAAAGGTGGCATCCGAGCTCAACGTATCGGCTACGACGATGAGGCAAGTTGTTAGAAATGAACTTGGACTATACCCCTACAAGTTCCTTCAACTGCACGGACAAACGCCTGCACAGGTGGAAGGAAGAAGAAAAAAACGTCCAAGACTCCTCGAGCGGCACGACCACTGCACGACGCTCTTCACTGATAAGAAACTTTTCTCAATTGAGCAGCCTTTTGACCGCCAAAACTCGCGGTTATTGGCTGAAAGTGGTGAGGATGCAGACACCGTTAACAGAAACTCTCATGCAGCTTCCCTGATAGTTTGAGCCGGAGTTTGCGCACCAGGACGGACACGATTGGTTTTCGTTGAAAAAGGAGCCAAGGTCAACACCAATGCCTACGTGAACGACATTGTGATGAAGCAGTTGCTTCCCTAGGCTCAAGACACTCTGGAAATACAACATGGACCTTTCAACAGAACGGCGCACCCGCTCACAAGTCCAAGAAGACTCAGGAGTGGTGCGCAATAAATCTTCCCAATTTCATCCCTGTTTCTGAATGGCCGACAAACTCGTAAGATTTGAGTGTTATGGATTACCGCGTTGGTTCATTCTAGAGGGTGAAGCATGCGCTAAAAGGCGTACTACGATTCGAGGATTGAAATCTTCACGGGAAAAGGCATAGAAGGAAATTCCGCAAGCAACCTTGCGTGCCGCCGTTGAGTCCTACCCTAAGCGTCTGAAGGTCGTCATTCGTGCCAAGGAAGATCATATTAGATGATATCCATTTTGCGTGTTAACTAGATTGTTAGTAAATTGCTGAGGAAGTTTCGCTATTCCCTGACAAATTCCCCGTGAGTAATTCGCTTTTTATTGAGTGACCATATTTATGGCGCACCCTGTAGAGGTGCTCTGCAAAAAATCACGTTAACCCGCCCAAAAACCTGTTTATATGCAAACTCATTTTTACATAGAGTAGGAAGTGCATACCACAAACTTATGGAAAACGAATCAAGTGCCTTATCAGTAAAGCAGTTTAAGCTAGCAAGCGGTTTGCTAGCAATACATTACTTAGATATGATCTTTCTTGAGACATTTCGACAGGTGATACCGATTACCAACTCGTTGTATATATTTTGTATTGCATGCTGTGTTTGTTTTGGCCTTGTAGTACTGAGCGTTGTTTTTAATGTTTGCCTTCTGCAAATATAATAAATAAATAAATTAATTAATTAATTAAAAAGGAGAAATTAAAAGCTCTAGCAAGGCTTTCCGATCAACCTAGTGTTTATGAATCGACCTGCGTTCGCAATAAATGATTTTTAAAAAAATCCAAACCTGACGTGCTAACAAAGAAACAAGGCGGAATTTATGATTTTTTATCTAATAATAGCCTATGTCCTTTACCTCCTATAGTAGATGGCATCTCCATGAAGAGGTCACGTTGCTGAAGGTCCACAGAAACTATGAAGTACCTTGTGAATCATAACGACGTCGTCGTAAATTCATCTATCATATGTGTGTATGGAAGTGTCTGTAGTCGAAGGTGTTCATTTCTTACTTCACCGTTTGGAACAGCACTGTAAACGAACCCTTATTTATTTATTTATTTATTTATTTTTTATGTGGAGAGTACGCAAATAAACAGTTCAAGTGCGGCTATCAAACAGCATTTAAAACAACAATGAACAAAACAATTTGAACTCATCAAAACGAACTAAACTAAGAAGAGTACCCCCGCCAACGAGACGTTTATGCCGCCTCAAGGAGGTAAAACTTTTTCCTTTGGGAGCTTCAAATGCTCAAAAACTCGGTTCCTGCTCTATTAGTAAAGACACCTAATCTTATATTACATTTTCTGATTCTGATTCATATGATTCTGATCTTCCAATTTCCACCTTTTGTGTTAGAAGAATTAGAAGAAGAAACAGAATAGAACTCCTGAACTGAAACGCCTAACATAGCGGTTACCATCTTATAAACCATGACAAGGTCATTCCTTATCCTATGGTCGGTAAGTGTAGGTATGTTATAGATTTTGTTTCTAATAGTAGCCGAAGAAATCCAGGGCCAGATTCATCAACCACTTACCGCCCTCTAACGGAGAAAATACCGCCAAACCCTCTGATATGACGTTCATAAACATCAGGTTTGGCGCTATTTTCGCCGTTATAGGACGGTAAACGGGTGATGAATCTCGATCCTGGTGTAATGGTATCCATGCACCCTTGTTCACCGCTTTCTTGTGATGCTGTTTCAAAAGCTTGTACCCTAGAAATTCCTCTTTTACACGGGGTTAAAAGCAATGGTACCGTACTCTAGTACAGTCTCACATAGAACTCGAAGACAAGAATTTCCTGACCACTGGTGAAACTGTTTTGGACTTTTTCAAGTGTTTGTAAACAAGAGTGATTTCATGATTATCAAGATAACTGAAAAACTGATGAGGTTCTATGAAAAGTTAATGTTCAAAACCGCCACTGCTTATAAGCCATGCAAGTACACCGAATGTACGACAAAAAAAAATGGCGAAACGTTGCTGCACACAAATCTTTATCGTGGAAAAACGATTCAAAACAAGCTCATCTCGAATTTATGCACAGGGTTGTTGAGACCGAGCAAATCATGCAACTATGTGACTATCAGGCAACTGTAGAACAATAACGACATAGTGCTGCAGATCATCAAAGAGGTTCTATTAGGTTGTAACGAATTAAATGGCACTGGCTCGCGCCATTTTTGGTGCGTCTTTAGGCGTTTGATCAAGAACAATCCGTAACATGTGGCATATCATTTAGAAGCGCAAACTTTGCTCTACCGGTGAGTACCAAATTTTCTATGTAAAAGTGGGAAAACTTTAGAGTTTTATTGACTTTTTTGCAGATGGACAAAAGGGTCCGAGGCATTTACTTGCATGAATTCAAGCTGGGCACTACAGCTAAGGAGGCGAACGAGAAGATCAACGCCGCATTCGGTCAAGGATGTTCCACAATTCGGACGGCGTATCGTTGGTATCAGAAGTTCCGGAATGGAGATGAGAGCTTGGAAGAACATGAAGGTCGTGGGAGGCATAGTGATGTTGATGAGGACAAGCTGAGAGATGTGGTAGAGGAGGATCCACACAAAGGTACCAGGGAGATAGCGAAGGTTCTTCGCGTCAGTCACAACACAGCTGCCCGGCATCTGAAGGAAATTGGAAAGACCAAAAAGCTGGAGAGATGGGTGCCTCACGAGCTGTCTGAGGAGCAAAGAAACCGACGATATGAGATCTCGTCCGCACTGCTTCTACGGAACGAAACGGACCCATTCCTTGATCGCATCGTAACCTGTGACGAGAAATGGATAACGTACGACAACAGGCGACGATCGGCACAGTGGGTGGACAGCGATGAGAGCCCCAAGGTTTTTGCGAAGCCGGAATTGCACCAAAAGAAAGTAATGGTGACAGTATGGTGGTGTTCGCTGGGAATTATTCACCACAGCTTCCTCCCTCCCGGTGAATCCATCACGGCAGAGGAGTACTGCCTTGAAATTGAAGAAATGATGAAAAAGTTGAAGGATATCCAGCCGGCCTTGGTAAACCGAAGGCGAGTTCTCCTTCTGCAAGACAATGCCCGCCCCATGTAGCACGAATGACGTTGCAGAAATCGAATGAGCTGAGCATTGAAACTCTACCACATCCTCCGGTTTCTCCCGACCTCTCCCCAACAGACTACCATTTCTTCAAGCATCTTGGCGACTTCTTGGTAGGGAAAATATTCAAACACCAACAGGATGCCGAAAGTGCCTTCGAAGATTTCGTCAATTCCAGAACTTCTGATTTTTATGCTACTGGGATAAAAAAGCTTGTGTCACGTTGGCAAAGATGTGTAGAATCAGAAGTTTTTTATTTCGATTAATAAACTTGCCTACAAGCCGAGATATTAACTGTTTAAATTTACAGTGGTTCAGTGCCATTTATTTCGTTACAACCTAATACAACACCTAAGATAAACAGCTATGTAGATGTCCGAAAAATTAAAAATCGCCTGGAAAATTGTTTTCAGAGAATAATTTCTAGTCCATTTAAATCGTGTAAATCTCTAAAACCTTCTAAAGCCTAATAAAAATGTGGGCGTAAATCCCTATGTCGCGATCTTCTTTAGTCTTTTTTGTATCAAAATTATCCTTCCACTTATAGGGAGTATTTTTGCTTAAAAAATTGATGCTCTGAAGAGGTCATTGTACCTACCAGATTGAAATTGAGTGAAAATTCTTTCCCTTCCTAACCCGTTATAAATACTATTATGTGCATCTGATGTTCTGTCTGCCCGCCCGCCGCTGGAACATTGGCATCCGAGGGAGCGACTGACGATGGCATACTAGCAAACTCATTTTCAGGGCTAGTTGGTTCGGCTTATGAGTTATTACACACTCCTTAGCGGGTAACGACTTCGATGGCCACCGTCGCACCGTCTATATCCACCAACACGCTTTATGGGGTCTCATTAATTATATTATATGTAACATATTCTTGAGAAGACATTTCGCCCTCCCTTGTTGCTAACACAAAAAAGTGAGTTGAATTGCTGAGTTTTTCATTTTTCACCTTTTGTTGCTCTCTATGCTGTTTCTCAATCATATGCGGTGTCCGCTGATTATTATTCAATAGCTTCGTTAAGTTTATATGTATAATTTTGAACAAAACAAAAATTCATCTAAATAAAGCCGAACAAGATATTGTGGTAATCATTTTCCGTGTAGCTAAGGTCTGTGTGAAGAATTAGTGCAAATGAAAAATCTCAAAAAATCATTAGTGTTGAGAAAAAAATTTATGTTTTTGGAGTGATTAGGCACTTATGGTAGGAAATACACGAGCATTTCAACCTATTTAATACACATTTGCGTGTACGGTCAGCACACCTGAATGAATCCCTGATTTCAAGAGTTTAAAGATATTGCCACTTCTCTAAAACTATACTAGCGCTAAGAACTGATCACATTATAAAATCTCCGCATCTTTTGGTAGTATTCGGATACATGGAATCCATGCGACTGACGAACTTCTTGAAGGCACTGCAAATAGGTCACTTTGAAAAACGCTTCTTCACCAGATTATTGAATTATTTTTGAACAGCGACTCACTTAGCTCTGAGTTTGGACTGATGCCGAACTACGGCGGTGTCAAAATTGGTGCTGACTCGTTTCACGCCTCGATGTACATTGAACAACTGCGACACTAATAAGAATGTGTAGTTCGCACGGCACAACTCATAAGCCTGCAACAGAAGGATTTGCAGAGACTTCGCAAGCTCGTAATGGTGGCAAAGCTAACCAGGGAAGGGTTTCAGGTGTAGGTCTGAATGGGGGAAATGGATAGTACTGCGAGAATCTCCACCTTCCATATAGGAGAAAAACATGTTTGTTTTTGCTGAGTCCTTGAACCCAAAGGGCTATGGGCCCTAGAATTGGGGGTGCAGTATTGCACTGTCATGTGTACCTACCATAATCTACCGTAATCAGCCGAAATTTGAAAAACGGATGTCAGAATCAGCACCAAAAACAACCACTTGGGCAGGTTTGGCCAAAAAATTTTCACCGACCTTTCCTCGACCTCTGGAGTCGTGAAAGTAGTGTCTTTATGGCAGTCTAAATCAGCTTACTTCCTACACATCTCCTACAAATTTATTTCACTCTAAATTGCCAAATAAAGGTTTCTGTGAGCTGTGCTTCACTCACTTTTTTCCAGTTTCTGGATTATGCAATGTTTTGTGTTTTTCTGTTAAACAATGACCTTACAACAGGCACGGGTTACAGCAGGGGCCGGATTCATCAACGACTAACTCGTGGGTATAGGCGATAAAGATACCCACGACGAAGCCTGCGTCTCTAACTTTTACCTTATCTCTACCTGACTCTTATCTTATCTCTACCCCTTATACCCCGCATACCCGCGGGTTTAATTGTTGATGAATCCGGCCCCAGGTATGGGTGACTAGAGATGTCGAGGTCATAATCACCGACTTCGCCCAAACCTTGTCCAGGGAGGTTATTTGGGGTGCTGGTCACAAATCTGACATCCGTCTTTCAATTTTCGAACGATTACGGTAGGTTGCGGTAGGCACGGGTGACGAGGGCCGTCGAAGTCATAATCACCGATTTCGCCCAAACTTCTCCCAGGGGTAATTTGGGATGGTGATCACGAATCTGACATCCGTTTTCCGTATTACGCTGCAGTATGTTAAATTACAGTACGTAAAGGTGATTAATGGTAATGTCATGGGCACCGTTTTTGCCCAAACTTCGCGTTGAGCACGAATCTGATCCTTTTTTGACATTTCAGAGTGAAATAGATATGTAGGAGATGTGTAGGAGGTAAATTGGTAAAGAAGGCGGCAATCATGGAAAAACGCACGAATATTGCAGAGCACGGAAGTCGAACATCTGACCTAGCACCTGTAAAGCAGCCCCGCACCCTGCTGAGCCACCAACTCGCTTGCCGCAGAGCCTTTCGCCGCGTCCCATACAACAGCGCGCGCACGCATACACGTGGGCACTTGCTGACGGTGCGCTACTGTAGCCCGATTTTGAGGGCCCATAGCTCCTTTGGTTCAAGGACTCAGAAAAAAACGAAACAAGTTCTCCTACTATATGAAGGGTGGAGATTCTCACAGTACCATCCATTTCCTCCGTTCAGACCTAAGCCTGAGACCTTTCCCTGGTAAGATCAGCGATAATCAATTTCGTGAGATGTTGACTGTGTTATGTCATATTTTTTAGGCAAACTTATGCATTTGTAGTGTTAGATAACTCCTCATACGCCTCGATTTTATCGCACGAATATTGCCGTAATAGTTATTAGTTATCTTACTGACATACTAAACATTCAATTACCCAAGTTTGAATATACTTGAATATTATGTAGAAATAGCAGTAAAAGCAGATTCCAATGGTTCGTTTCGCCACCTTCCTTCGGACAAACATGTTCATTATAACACTCCTCGATGGGTCATCAGTAAAGAAAGCCGTTATAATTTTCATTTTCATTTTTTATTTTATTTTAAAATTTATTGTTAATATTTTGAAAATTTGTTAACGTCAGCTAGACTGACTCTTGTGCCCACCGTTTTTGGTCGCTTTCCTACATCAACTCACAGCGGCTAATGTCATTGTTTCCACATTCCCTCCACCGAAATAACAATTTCCGGAACTATCCTAGTCCGGGGGGGGGGCGCAGCATTAAAAATTGACTTGATGCTCACAGAGCGGATTGAAGAGAACAGCATAGCGCCCATGCTGACAAATTTCGTAAGAAAAAACGAAAAATAAAATTAATATACGGTTTCACCGCGTTTGCAAGCAGACAACGTTATGCGCCCTCCCCCCCCCCCCCCACTATGATGCATCTAGGTTATAACATGTCGTACGGCGGTCAGCACGCGGCATGCGGCTTTATTTGCCCCCTCACTATGCTAGATCCGTGTTATAAGCGTCAGTTGGCAGTCAGCTGTGTTTGAAACCGTTTTGCCCGCCGAAGCCTCTTTAGAACCGTGTTTCTTGTTTCTTTGTTTGTTTGTATGTTTCGTTCTTTGTATTTAGGTCTTATTTTGTTCTCTTAAGACCTCTCTGTGAATGTCAAGTTGATTCGGTACATAATTTTTAATTCTGTGGCCCCGAACTAGGATAGATCCCAGTTTCCATATGATCTAGTCTTATATATATTTATATGTTAGCAAAGTAAACTTAAGCAAATACTTCCAACTGTATGACGATATGAGTGTTCCACTAAGCTTATTGCTTTATTATAGTTGTCTAGCATGTCAAATTTATACAGTATTTATCTGTTTTTATTCAAGCATTTTCTTACATTTGCTGCGATGAATTCTGTATTACACCATTATGGTTAAGTATTCTGTGTTCTCGTATCTTGCTACAAAAATGTTGAAATGTTGAGCAGACAGTAACTATTCTAAGTGCTTATCTGTAAATGTCATTGCTTTTAATTCTGACTGAAACTTGTGCGTCTGCTTGTGGAAACCTTATTACTTCAAAGTAAAAATATTCTGTTTTGTTGTATATGTTGCTTACAATTCTATTATTTCCGACTTCTGGACTTATGCCCAAATACTTACATTGGTGTTCATTGCCGTGTGTTTTTTATTTCCAGTGCATTTTTGTAAAAAAAAAACGTAGGTTTATAATCAATATAAGTTTCTGTTTAGTTGTGAACAATGACTATGTCGTCCATATATCTGAGGGCTTAAACACTAACCTCTATTTAGGATTGCATTTTTAGAATACTCAAATTCAAAAAGGCAAGTAAAGGGCCAAAGTTACGGTGGTTAAAGTCGCATACCGTTAGTCAACCGTGTGACAGTTCAAGCAGCGATCTCTACTGACCAGATAAACTACTGTAAGGCTTAGGTATAGTTTATGTGCACGTGACGTGCGACACGATGTAATGATAATACCGATTTATAGTTTTTTGAGAGCTTATCATTACATCGCGTCGCGAGTCGGGTGCACGTAAACGCTCCCTTGTGCTATACTTCCACGGTCCGTCGGCAACAGTGTTGAGCGGGTGCTTCGCGCTAAGTAGCAAGATGTACAATACGGTCACGCACGGCGTCGCCAATTGCACCGCAGAGAAATGGTAAACTTCCCGCCGCCTACAAGCCTTTCTCGGGTTGTGCTCTGCCTCTGGCGGCATCAGAGGGGCGCTCTTGGGTGCATTTTCTCTGCTCTCTCGCCCGTCATGTAGTGGCGCCCGCGCTCTTGGAGACGGGTTGCGGCGGCGCCGACGGATCATGCGGGTATACCACACATGTCTGTGGTATACACCCGCGACGGCCTCAGCAATAGAGCAACCAACTGTCCTGATGCAAGCGGAGTTAGTTCCACAAGGCACCTCACCTTCACTATAGTAATGGACGGCGAAGCTGATATCGAGGGAAGAGTTGTCGAGCCGTCGCTCACACGACGTGACACGGAGAGGTGTCATAGAAGAAGCGGATGTGAAACATAGCTTCGTGCGAAGACGTCACTCGTTGCCGTGCAGTGCACAGCGATACAGTGCATAGTGACGAGCAACAGATGCAGAGGCGGGACACTCGTCGTTGACTACTACAGCCTCCCTACGTGACATTTCTTAGAAATTTCGCGATAGTATACGTCTGAGGAGTCGCCGAAAAAATGAGGCAATAGCTCAGAATTGCTTGTAAGTGGTTTCTAACTGTTGAAAGCACTGATTTTTTTGGAGAGGCCGATACCAAGAACGAGTGGTTTACAGACCGTGCTTTGAGTCGACTTGAAGCCATAGAGCTGTTTGAAGCTCTTTGTATCGCCTGGATGTGACACCGGCAGCTGAATTCGGGCCAAAGGAGCCACCTGGAAAGTACCTACGAAGAGTGTGGAGTGAAGTACAGGGTTCAAGGGCTGCTATAATGCGGCTATCTGGAATTCAGAAGTCACTGACATTGGAATTCAACTGAAGAGTTTGAATTTTGACTCATACTCTCCTTCAGTCGGGTATCAGCGGGCGGAAGTGTGCACACCCCCGTCACTGCCGCATCCGCTTCCGCAATGCGACTCCACCCTTCCATGCTATGCCTTAGCGTGACTACCGCTGCAGAGGGTGCATGCAGCTTATGTATCTGCTTCAATTCAGGAGGCTTCGGGAGTATAACATCCTCTCACGATAGGCTGCGTGTGCGACGCGAAATCCACCACTAGGTTTACCACTGCGGCGAAACGGGGGTCCCGTGTAGAAATCACCACATTTTAACATGTATCAATGGTAGCTAGTTGCTTTGCCGCCGAGTGCGTAACGAGGATATGTCAGTATCAGTGTCAGTGTCAGTGTCATATCAGTTTATCTGCCGAGCGTAGCTTGATTTTCTACTTTAAAGGAAATTTGTAGCAGAATTATCATGATCGAGACAGTGGAATGCGCAAAGATAATGCAGCGGTATGCAGCAGTTGTACGTAGTTCTTCCCACACTTACCAGTGCTTGCTGGTCTCGAAGGCGCGTCGGTATTCCTTCTTCACTCAGCGGCATAGTAGCATGCATGATGAACTGAGGTTCCCAAGAAGAATGCCTGCAAGCAATTGTTACACAAGTGTAGTTCTGTAAGAGAGGGTTCTCGGCCGCAATCTGCCACGGTGCAATGCACTGTGGCAGAATACCGCCAAGAACAGCGGCTACATTTGCCAGAAAGGGAGCGGCAGGCTGCTCCACGACAACTGTTTCTCGGTGCTGCTCGCATCACAGTGCGGTCGTGGGTCCCACCACGACAGGAAGGAAAAGCAGATCGCAGTGCGGTGCCACAAAACTCTGTTACCCTCCTTACGCAATGTTGACCATATTTAGGGTATTCCGTATTTAGGATTATAGCTAGATAAAACCATGCACGAGTAGCACGTGGTGCCGGGTGGGCAACGTGACACCTACAGGCAATTAGTCTAACGGCAAGCGGCGTCTCCTTTCTTCGGAGTCAGTCCGAGGACGCATCGTCGAGGATTTGGATCTCTTTTTATCCTTTATTGCTAGACAAAAATGCGAAATGTCAGACTCTATTCTGAGTCTGCCGCTGATAGCTGCGGCGTGTCACATCGCTTATCCCTCGGCGCGAATCGCCTAATACAGTTATTCCCAAGGTTCCGTCAAATGAGTTGTATTAAGCAGACGAATGTAGATGCGGCGCTGCACCGTTGGGTGGCGTGAAAAATCAACATCTGTGAAGGCCATGACGCCGCGCTGGCTGTCAGTGCCAGTATAAACTACGCCTAGGGTTCGTTAATACTTCCATCGCCAGGCGATGCGATTCGAAAGGAGCGATACGTTCTGTCGCGTCGCGCTGTTTCAGCAGGAGGCGACGCGATTTTGCATACTTACGCATGTATTTATGGACCACTTTATGGGACAACAGTGCAGCAATACCGTGTCCCAATCAGCGCGATCGTTGAATTTGGTTTCCATAATTGGGACCTCTTCCGCGATTTATGTATAAAAGGGGGTTTTTGCCACTTCATGTAAAGAGTTGAGCTTACTTGTAAGGGATTTCCCAAACATACGGGTTAGCCTTGGCCTTGGAACGCCTGAACCACTCCCACAAAGCTTCAATTGTGTGGCCAATAGGAAACAGCTTGTGGTGGTATTCGTGCGCCCTAAAATATTACATTACACACATATCATTATCATTGTTAGTATTATCATCCGTATCCTATAGAAATTAGCAGCTATATAAAAAGACGAGTTAAAAACCTGTGAAAATTGAGCAATCAACACTCACCTTCCAGTATCAATAAGTTTCTTCAGTGCTTTGTGGTCACGTGGAATTTTTTTCACGTCATCCTCGATTTCAAAGCGCCTGGCGATAAAAAGGTTGTGAGATAGGCGAAACCAAGTATGAATATAGCATACCAATAGGATATAAAACGCAGGAAAGAAAGTATGGTTTGATCTCCGTTGAGTTCCTCTAATGTATTTTCTGGAATTAGCACACAACATCAGGTGAAAATGCTTACGGTCGCTTTTCGCTTTGCGATGTGCATACTATAGGTATTGGATGTCGAGATTGCTGCTTGGCTCCTCATTGAAATCGTGCAATTAATTATGGTGTTCAGCGACTACCCAAGCCCTATTTTTGCAATCCCAATGTCTTTTCGTTACTCAGAAAGTTGAAGCGCTGCGCTTTCAAAGATCTCCCACTGGGACGCTCCAGGTTGTATGCATAAAGAGAAGTCAACAACAGCACCGTTTTTGTCTTCTATTCCAATTCTTCGATATCAGCTATTACGGTCCCACCTATAATGGTCACATTAGCAACACTGGGAAGGGATAATCTTATTTATTTAGGAAAAATGACAACGCTGAAACGAAAATGCGTGGCTGGCTTATTTGACGTAGCTCTTGTTTGAAAAACCATCTCAGCTATTCCATGACTATCGCGGTTACTCCGCAATCAAGGAACATCGAGAGCGCAATTGTTCAGTTGTCAAAAAGCATCATGAACGCGGAAGCCGAGACCTTACCAAAAACAGCCTCAGTGAGGCACAGGTCATCAGACGCCCTCATAACTCTGGTGGCTTGCTGCTTTACGTAGTTTGAATTCATGAATACGCAGGTCGTGCCTCATAACTCTGGTGGCTTGTACTGTTCATTTTTGTCGACATTATTCTTTGCAATGCGCGATGTTATACGTTCATTTTCGTTGTTCTTCATCAAAATTGTTTAAATACCGAAGTTTAGGTGGAGGGAAACAAACGCTGTGCACTTCTATCTCGTGTATGATTTGCTACTCTCCCTTTACAATCGTTGAACCATCGTTCCACATTAATGATGTTAAACTTACCATAATTCAAACGCTCAGTACCAAGCTATCACTAGCTAGGATATCCGGGTCATCTCTAGCTATGCAGCTCCCAGAGCAGTGCAAGTGTGAGGAGGTCATTTGTAACGGATAGACACTTGTTTCTGTGTTTAGAATGACATTTTCAGTAGAAATCCAGAGCGCTTTGAGCGCTTTCCGCAATGAAATATCTATCTGCAATACCAAGACCAGATTTGCTTCCTAAAGCAAGCGTTCACCAAAGATAAGCTCATCGCCAGGACAGACTTTCTTTTTTTTCGGCCGAACTTTAGGCGAAGAGGATTTGCATTTGCGAGCGAATAAGGTTGGACACAAACTGCACGATTGTATGACACGATATGTTCCGTTGTGGCGTATAAGAAAACCTTCGCTGATCTGTTCTTATGTAGACTGAGTGTATGAATACTGTTGTCAAGAAGTGCGCAAAAGTTTTTGGACACCATGCGTAAGCTAAATACATACTAAAGGTGCCTAGACGGCATTGGTGGAAGCAGGATGCATGGCGTACCATAGAACTGACCATTATCATTATATCGATAATCTACAGTTATCGATTTCCCAAATCATTTGCAGTACTGCACTCCGTATATGCCTCCTTCAAATACTGTATGCACTGTCTCTATCTCTAGTTAGCTGATTCACCGCATAACCTCTCCGAGGACAAGTCGAGACGCTCCTTGGTGGATCATTTGAGTTCGGCACTATTCCCATGTTCATCTGTAAACTCATCGACGGCCCGACAGCTTGACCTCGCCTAATCGGCACTCTGATGCCCACTTACCGACTGTCCGACTGCATTTCACTTTATGCATTCAGTCCCAGCTATACTCTCTTCTATTACTCTCTGTATACGATCCCTCATGTTTATTTACATACACATAAAGAAAATAAACTTTTTTATTGCTCGTCTTTGAAGAACTCTGACTTCGATTCAAGACTCGTGCGGAGGCAACCTGTGAAAACCTCCACTGTCATTTCCAGTATCTATTGTGTAATATAAAACATTTGTGGCGGCGAACAATAAAATCAATAAAATACCATGCTAGAAAATGCTTCAAGGTTTCCTATATTATTAGATTTCACTCACCTGAATACTATTATCTTCTTTGAGTCTTTTTGTACGTGCTCATTGGCCAGCTTTTTAGCTAGAGTGGCGAACTTGGCACTGAAATGCAGCAATTATCTAGTATGAATAAGAACTGGATAAAGCCCGGGGCGATGCTCCGACGTGGATGCTGCCCCCGATCAAACCACGTCTTTGGTGTGACGGTGTAGCATCCTGCCTAGTGAGCGGATTGCGATTTCGAGCCCGCCCCGCGTTTGAGTTCTTATTGGAAAGAAAACATCGTTATATCCGCTTGTATTCTCGATAACACGCGCTTGAGGCTTAAAGAATTTGATTCGGAATGTAAACTGTTAATCACCTGAAGATCATTTCAATGTCACTGAGAATGTGGATGCCCGACGGCGCTCCACGTCTTGCTACATTTCGCATCACGTTTATCGGATAGATACCGAACGGCTGCAAAAGTTTGCCTAGAAACTCCTTCCCTAAAAAATAATGTCTGTGTCCACTATATACATAACTGAACCTCTATGGATTTAGAACTCACTATACTTTGTGGTGAAGTTGTTGCAAGGGACCGACTGCTTCAGCACCGACAGCGGTTGACAAATGCTTTGGAAGGCGGATAGCTGGTAGACCACGTGAACTGATAACTGAACAAGAGATTCTATGTTTAACTCATACTGAGAATACAGGCACTGATTTCAACCATTTTTCATTCGTATTTAATTGCATTTGCCATTAAATGCACCAAGAAAAAAGTACGGACGAGTTTTCGGAGCTTTATTCCTCTATTCTAACGCCAAGCGAATTACGGTTTGCGCCGCCGGGAGGTAAGGGTAGGGAAGCAGTTGGATTTAGCACTTATTCAGCACCGCGCACGACGTTGGACGCGACAACGTCGTGACATAGGTCTGAAGATCTTGGCTGAATGTCGCCTCCCGATTTCGGACAAGTTGCCTGCTGGGAGCTAATATGTGCCAACGCCGTGGGCTGGCACACATTGAGTGACTGAAAAATTAGGAAGCAATCGAGACGTCGCATAAAGCATACTTGGTTGAAAACGGCGATCGAAAAGAACGTAGAGCGCTTTTCCTTTTAGAAAGTGTGTCAAAGTCGTTGCTACCCGTTGAAGGGTCGATAAATGCATGACCTGCATCGGAGTGCATAACCGCAACAACGCGCGAAAACTGTAATATTTTTGTGTAGACTTAGAGAGGGTTTAGTGTACACGCGATGTAGTGACAGGTTTTTATGTCAATTGCGCGACGCGGTGAATCGATATGAGGGCTTAAAATTACATCGCGTCGCGCGTCCCGTGCACACTAAGGCCTGAGTTATACTCCCGCGGGAGCATCCGCGGAAGGGCGGGAATCGCGCCGAGACTCCTCACCTGGCCAATCGCCGCGCCTTGCCACGCCCGCCTCCGCCGCGCACCATTGGTCCGCGGATGGGCGGAAATTGCGCCGGGACCCCGCACCGGGCCACTCGGCGCGGCCCGCCACGCCCGCCGTTCGCGGTGCACCTTCAGTCCACGGACGTCCCGCGGATGCTCCAGCGGGAGTATAACAGAGGCCTAAAGGATACCAAAAGGCCCCACACCTTTTGCGGCGAGTGGCAGACGGCGAGAACGACGAGTCGCGCCGCTACCGCAGTCTTGCGGCTGCAAGCGGAAGAGGCACGGATCGGCAAGGTACTGTACTTCTAGTCGCGACTTGCTGCTGCCATCCACCTTCCTGCCTTTTGTTCGCGCTCTGGCGCGAAAGGCTAGAGCGCAGATAGTATCTGCCGGGGCCGAATTGGAGCGAAATCCGATGTGAATCATCATTGCTGCTGCCGCCGCTCTCCGCAGAACTCGCCACCGACTGTGTGCTCTGCATCCCTGCCCTATGGTTAAAGATGGGACCGCTGCTATGCCGCAGAAATGTGTGGTGGCCTTAAGAGGAATATTTAATTGCATGAATGAGGAAAAGCGAGCGACAACTTATTACTTTCAAGGCGTTCTAACCACATTTTTATATAATAATAAAAGGTATTAAATTCAAATTTAGTTCTCTTTTTACTCTTATTTTTTAAATTCTGAAGTTCCAAAGATCTTCAGAAATTTATTCACGGCTATGCATGGAAATAAAGGAAACCCTTTCCCAGGTGTTATGTGTAGTGCGCTAATTTAAATACAATTTAGATAATATAATTTTGCTCAATATCATGTTAAGCATAGCTTTAGGTTTAATTGTATTTATGTTAAAATTAAAACTATGAGCTCTTATCTTACTTTCTCGGCCGCTGTTTTCTCACATCTGTGCAGATCTAGCAGAAATTGCAAAGCTGTCGACGAACTGCGATCGATGAAAAGTGCTAGTGAAATCGGGCCGTCCCACGATTGCATCTGGAACCATCAACACATAGATAGTAGAAATGTAAGGAGACATTAGAATAGTCATAGAAAAGATGTTTTAATTTTAACACAGTACTGAATTTCAAACCACCGCTTTGTAATATACCGAGAAAGTCCTCATTTGAGTAAGGGCCTCTACAGAGTCTCGCGGCAGCACCCCGAGAACTCGTCGATATCGCTCCCGCCGCACTAGGACCCGCGTTGACACTGTGGTGGAAGCCGCGACGCGGACAAGTTGTCGCGGAGCCGCCGCACGCAAAGGTCCCCGAGGGCTGTCGCAGTTCACGGCGGTTCAGAGCCCAGAGATGGAGGCATATGGAATTCTGCACTCAAAACGTAACGCAAAATACCTTAGCACGATATTAGGTAACCTTAATTGGACTGAATATCCTCGTCGCCTTCCAGTCACATGTTAGCCGTGTGAGGTTTAGGGGAACCCTTGCACAGAAATGCAACAACAAAGCAGACCATTTTTTTAAATATGAGCTACAACTGCATCGGCCAGACCTCCCGAAGTCAACAAGGCATCGGAGGGAGCGCTATCGTCACGAGGAAGGGCTACACATTATCTTCGAGCTGCTTGTCAACCGAGGAACTTTTAGTGGAGGTAGCACGACAAAAGTGAGAGCAAGCGCAAAATGGTACAGAGCTGTCGAGTTATAAGGAGCGTTCTATTAGATTTCGGGGCTCACATTCAGGAACTCCTAACTTGGCTTAGAAAAAGCTTCATTACAATACAAAAAGCGTTTTCCTTACTACACCTCTAACATTCTTAGAGGTCGCAGCTGCCAGCAAAAGTACGCAGTATTGCGTACAACAACCCTTGCGGCGCCACACCACCCGCCGTTGTCATGACGGGTCCACGGCACCCGCAAGACTCTGCTGCCGGACTAAGACTAACTGCTTTGACGCCATTGTCGTCCCAGGCCCTCCTTATGCCGGTCTTTATACTTCCGATGCCGAGCGACGCAATGACATGTGTGGTACATGTGTGGTGCATCGCGTCGCTCAATCAATCTGGTCACACTAAGGCATAGACAGGCACGCTTCCGCGACCCTTTGCCGACAGTGCCGGAGCCCGTACATGACGGGCGAGAGAGCGTGCGTGCACTCTCTCGCCCTCCAATATCGATCGCAGGACGCGAAGAATCGATATGGGCGCTTATCATTACATCGCACCAAACGGCCGCTTAAGCCGGTCACGTACCTTTAAGACCTTTGTCATACCATCGCTCACCCCGAGCGACGCCTAATGATATGCCCCATATCGATCGGGCGGTATGGGTGCATATCATTAGGCGTGCTCGGGGTGAGTGATGGTATAACAAAGGCCTAACGCCGCGATGCCATCGCGACGCTCCCATGGTCACATTCCGCCGTACCGCGAAAAAGTGAACGACATCTACGACGCAGCTGCCGCAAAACTAATGGTCCGCATGCGCAATATCTCCCCGGGTCCACCGTTCGTATAACGTAATTTTTCGGGCTGCACGCGTACTGGTTAGCGTGGGCAAGCGCGTTGGTGTCACGCTCCCTTGCTGAGCGAAGAGCGCCTTGTCTTTGCGTCGCTCTGCAAAACTCATCGACCAAATTCTTTCGCCGCCGCGGGAAGTACGCACAAGATTTAAGGCCTCCGCACACTTTTGCAGCAAAAGGCGGACGCCAAATTTCGTGAACCGCGCCGCTGTCGCACACTCGAGTCTTGCTGGAGGCAAGCAGCGGCGGCAAGCGGCAGAGGCACAGTACACTTTCTAGTCGGGAAATACTGCTGCCATTCGCTTTTCCGCCTTCTGTCTGCGCTCTAACCGATCCTTGCCTCAGTCGACTAGAGAACAGACAGACGGAACACAGCTGAAGCAATAATTATGTGAATCGTCATTGCCGCAGCCGCAGTTGCGGCGCCGCCCATGCCGGCAGCAAGTTCTGCGTCCATGTCCTATGGTTAAGGACAGGGCCGGCGCTTTCCCACGGAAGTGTGCGGAGACCTTTAGCGTAGGTCTTGAGCGTGTTGTCGTCGCGCTCCCTTGCAGATCGATGAGCTGTCGCGTTTAAACATCGCTCTGCAAAACTCATTTACGCGATACTTTCGTGGTGACGGGAAGTATGCACAAGGCCTTACGACAGCGATGTATTAATGCAAATCTTCCAAGGACCAGATTCAACAACGACTTACAGCAATTTAACGGTGAAAATACTGCCGAAATCCCTGATAGCGCGGCTTACGAATCGATATATGAAAGGATATGGTGAAACATTTGGCGCGAAAAAATAGGTATCTATGTCGATCGTGGTGCCGCAAGTTTAAAGTACGCCTTATGCTTATAGTACACTCCCATCCACCACAGCGACGCGAGATTGCACGGCGACGGCGATGGACCGTCGCCGTCGCTGAGCCTGACATAATCACTGAGCTCGCACTTCTGAGACGAATACTTTTGCAGAATTTACCGCAGGTCGGCTGATTCTGTGATTTTTCCGTTGTTTTTTTGTTTTCTCGAGCATTTCTTCAATTTCGTTCGTGTTTTCGCGGTCGTTCCCCGTGTGTTGCCTCCTCATTGGTATATGGTTTTAGGATTATTGTTGCAAGGGGTAGTTTTCCGAAGTGATGTTTTGCTAGGGAGAGGGGTTTTGCCTGCATCCCATGCCTGTGCTCACTCCTGCATTTTTTCGATTCCTATTTTCCCCGCCGGCAGGCGGAAAAATGTGGGTCTCTGTGCTAGCTAAGGAGTTCACATAAAAAAGAAGGGGCGAAATGCGCACAGGACGGAAGAAATCGCGCTAGGAAAACATCATTTTGGAAAAAAAGCTTTCAGTTGGCAGATTTCTGTGCCGGACATGTCACCAATATCCCTCTGTGACCTGTCTGGTAGAACTGTGTTTTTCCACGCTGGCAAGGAAGCTTACAAAAAGAGGAAGGCCGAAATGAACGCGAGCACGGAAAAAAATCGGGTTAAGAAAAATCACTTCGAAAAACAAGACAAAACAACTAATGAAAGCGTAACATGGTTAGGAAAACGTCAACAGACGCATGCTGAGATCAGCGTGGAGCTGTCAAAAACGAATGGAGAGTCGAAATAAGTCAAAGCAAGTGCAAAGCAATGCATGACGAGCGCCCCCCCCCCCCCCCCCTCCGCGATGGTCGACAGGACTATGTTCACCTCCCGTCACTCGGAGATATAACACCCCTCTGCGACACGCAGCGGGAGCCACGGCGCGACAACTGTTCCCGCGACACCCGCTGCGCCGTCCGCCACTACAGCGAAGGCGTGGTCCCCGTTGGAAGTACCGTACTCTCGTCCGCATCAGTGACAGTTGCCCGCTCTGTCGCCGAAATTTGTCGCTGGCGGCGGAGTACACCATAGGTTTTACACAACTCCCACAAAGCAGATTCCACGATCATAAAAACTATGTCATCACTCTGAAATTCTACGAGAATTATAGGCAACTGCTCCAAAACGTTATTTTAACGCGTTTAAATCAAAGTGACCTGGTCACTCAGTTGACGTAGGTATAGAGACGTAGTATGAGTGGCCAGCGAGATCGGTTCCAATTTGTCCTCGCGAAAGCTATAAGAAGAGGAGTTGGACTTGATATAGGATAAAAAAGCAATTTTTTGTGTGTTTTTTTTTTGTTGTTGAAGAAATGAAAAAAATGTTGGGTTCATATCGCGAATGTGGGCAGCATTGAAAGGTGGGAATGCGCCAGTCACCCATAACTTATCAGAGCACCTTCTAAACATGCGCCGGCTAATCAGGTGTCGAATATGCACACTCTCTAAATGGCACAACTGTTCGGTGCAACCTTATGGATGGAGCGCTCCTTTCTCTCAATGCTGCCCACGTTCGCGACATGGACCGGTGTATTCAAAGGCGTGCTACCCCGCCACATTTCCTTTTTACGGAGAAATGAGTCACCTTCTCAGTGCTTTTGTCACATTGTAGGCTATACAGTATTTGTCGTTGTGCATCATCGCCTCAATAGTCTTCGACTCGGTGAAATTCCGTCGTCTAGTCAGTTGAGTAGTGATTTGTATATAGTTCACAGTCGACAAGATTGCAACGATTATTAGAACGCACGCAGCAGCTCGTTTCATTCGCTTGCTTCCACTGTTCATGTATCGTAGTTCATTCCGAGTACCACTTAGTACTAAGAGCACTCGCGGCCTAGGCGAACCCTGAAAAACTCGTTCCAGCGGATTAGCTCTATTGAAAAGCGATCATTGTTTCATCATTAATTCACTGGAATGGAGCGTAAGGCAGACAATTAACGGAGAGTTTGGCTGTTTCTATTGGGTTGACAAGTTGAGTTCATAAAATTAGCTAAATAAATGAAAATTAAAAAGATGACGAATAAAGGACCGTTCTGTGGGATGGTTCTACCTCCATTCAGTATATTACACACAGTACGTCATACTGGCACATGTCGAGAAAACGCACCGCAGGGGTGCGGGAACGCGTCATTGCCCACACCGTAACCGTGACAGCCAATCAGACTCCGGCTCAGCCGCACAGACGGGGCACATGATTGGCTACCGCGATTACGGCAGGAGCAACCGGGCGTTACGGAAGCCCCTATGATTGTTTTCTCGACATGTACCGTTCTCTTTGTATTAGGTAGTCCGGAAAGCTCTCAGCGTTTTGAGTGCTTCACTTTGAGCTACTATAACTTTCTCAAATCTTACCGGATTTAGACGAAATAAGCACCGTTCGAATCAACACACGTTTGCCAGCGTGCAACCAGTCGACTTTTTCCATCAGCGAAAAACTTGGGTGGTCGAGATTCAACAAAACCCACGAATGCTGCTTTGGCTTGGTACTGATTGGTGAAGATCTACCAGCGAGAAAGTTCCGAAATTGTTTGAACAGGTGGTAGTCGGTTGGTGAGAGGTCTGGAGAACATGAAGGGTGAGGCAGAACTTTAACCCTGAATTCGTTCAATTTTGGGATAGTGATTTGTGAAACATGTGGGCGGGCGTTATCATGGAAAAGAGTCGGGCCTCTTCTGTTGGCCAATACTGGTTGAAGTTGACGCAATTTTTGGTGCACTTGGTCGATTTCTTTACAGTAGGACTCTGCTGTGATCGTTTGGCCTGGTGCTAAAAAGCTGTAATGGATCACACCAGCCGCCGCCCACCACACAGTGACCATTATCATTTTTTTGGTGGAGGTTCGCCTTTGGGAAGTGCCTAGGGGATTCGTCGGCCCCCAACCGACTTCGTCACCGTCCGGAACGTTTCTTTTAGTCGTTTCTTTTAGTACAGAATCCACTTCTCATCACAAGTGATGATTCAATCCAAAAACGGGTCAGTTTTCCTGCGTAAAACTAGAGAAGAACAAATCTCGAAACGAGTCGATTTCTGCCGCTCATTCAACTCGTGGGGCACCCACTTTTCGAGCCTCTTCACCTTCCCGAGGCGTTTCAAAGCGTCCGCAAACGCAGTTTTACTGACGCCCAGCTCTTCCCGCGAACTGTTTAGGGTAGTTCAGCTTCCACCAATTCCATCAACTCGTCGTCTAGGACCGCTTTAGGTCAACTGCTACGGAGGTCATCTTCGAAGTTGAAATCTCCGGTCTGCAATTTACTGAACCACTGGCGCACAGTGCTTTCTCCAGCACTGTAGGACCCCCATACGTGGTTGACCTGTCGAGCTGCCTCGGCTGCGGCGTGTCCCAATTTTAAGTCAAAATAAAATATCGATCGGAATTGCTCCTTCAACATACCTAAACAAACCATTCAAGGACAGAAATATAAAACAACGTTCAAAAGTAAATTACTCAGTCAGATAGAGGTAGAATTCTATACAGAAAGAAGCATTAACGCGCACTGCAAGTTGAATTTTTGCTCAATAATAGAAATGAAAAATAGTAACGCAAGATGCTGAGAACTTTCCGGACAACCGAGTATATACCGGAAAAGATTTAAATGCACATTTAGCCTGCAGAAACATCGATGGCCAGTCGATGAACAATTCAGTGTCAAACGTGTCGATAAATATATGTGTTATTATTGCTGAGACTTCATCCATATATTACACATAAGTCTTCGCCGTTTTTTTCAACGATTCGCTGCGGATTTAGTCGGCGGTCTCTTGCATTATGCTATATAGCTTCCGAAAGAGAATGATTTTCTCTATCAGGTCATGTATTGCATTTCTTTATTAGTCCTGAATTTTGTCAATTTTTAGATCGTTAAATTGAAAAGTGAAAAAGTGCAAAAGTGGCCATCTGTGCACTTGTTCTCTCCCCTTAGGTCTGGAATTTTTTGCGCAGTTTTTCATAGAATTTGGAAGGCAATGTTCTGTACTACAAGAATGCGCGTTGGTCCTATTTGTTCATTTGTCCTTTATTGAGTCTTAGATCATCAAATTGGGACGTTCGAAGGAGAAGATTTATTTTTGCCGACAGCTCCTGCTCTGTGGTAGATCTTTTTTGCTCGTCATTATATGTCATTCGGAAGAGGATGTCTTGCTCTATAAAAATTTTTGTCGCGTTTACTGGCTCATGCTGATTTCTGTCGAATATCAATAAAATTCCAAAAAGAGAAAATCATCTTCAACAACAACTCCTTGTCTTTGTTCAGTTGTTGATATTCGACAGAAATCAACATGATCCAATAAACGCGACATAATTTCTTATTGGGCAAGACATCCTCTTTCGAATGACATACAACACTAAGCAAAAAAGTCCTACCACAGAGAAGGCCTAAAAAGAAGAAGAAGACGGTCGGAGTGTTCTCTTCTCCGGATTTGGGGCGAAGCCCCCAACCAGACATTTGGCGGCCGCCAGGCCGTTGAACGTCTGGTAAAAACGACGTCAAAAACCGGGCAAGAAACAACTATGTTACAAAAACTACAAATACTAAGAACGTGGAGATTCTGTGCTTTCAGAAACTATATACAATGTCTGAAATGAGAACATTCTTAGCTACGACAAATCGACCAGAAGTTAAGGTAGCAAATTGGCCATTTCACATTCAACGACTTAACATAAGTAGAATGCGTGGCGCACCCCAAAAGGGATTGATGAAGCCGTCCTTTATCCTTTTTCCCAATGTGTTTAGAGCGTAGACTAAGGCTGTTACCGCTATCGTAGTTAATATCTTTTGGTAAGGAAATTCATTTATTTAGTAATTCGAATAGCGAACTTATCCTCTAAGTGGAACGACTTCAGTAAATTTCAAGCGCAGAGTTGGCTTTACCGTGTCGTTAAGAAGCACATCTACAGCGCACCGCGAAAAGAGAATTTCCGGCTAACAATTGAGTGGAAACAACCTCTGAACATGAGCGGCTCGAAAAAACAGACTTTCTATGAGCCGACACACGGCGTGGAAAGAGTGGATATGCGATTAGCCGGGGGATTACCACTCCACTTTTCGGGCCAATCACACGAGGATATGTGGCCGCCGACAGGTGCGCTCTCCCGGAGTGGAATTGCGTGATCGAAATTGAATCAGTCACCTGACCTAAAGTGTACTCTGAAAATGAGTACTGAAAAGGTCACGAGGATATATACCATTTCGACGTCGAATTGGACACTTTTCCAATCAAATTGGACACTCTATAAGCCAGCGTAAAACTTTTGAAATCAAAGCTAACTCTTCCAAATCAAAATCAGCTTCTTCCATATTAAACTAAAAACTTTCCAGAAATGTTGAAGTTTCAATTCACCTTCCAATAAGTGAAACACTGTTTGAAATTTAAGAAAAAAAATATTTTTCAGGAGAACAATGTTTTAGAGCTTGTTTTAAAAACAGGAAGGTGGCCATTTTTATGTCAAAACAGAGGTTGCGCCATGCCCTCGTCAGAAACGTCGCGATTTTTATTGGATTGATAGCAAAATTTCTTTTTCCCTGGAGATTCACACCTGTGAACGGTACAACGTGAACAGCTGGAAAAAACACACGTATTGCCTATGGCGTCTGTGGTGCATTCAAAATGATAGCCGGAATAAGTACTGCTGAACTTTGCAACGTCTACAAACTCAGAATCTCTAGAACAGGAGGGACACTGCTGAAAATCTGCTTTGCTCGACCGTATTCCAAACTAAGGGCTCCGTTCTTGGTGGTTAGGGCAGGTTCCAAATACCAAAGTTCACATAATGAAATAACTTCTTCACTTGAAAATTACAAGCGTTTCAAAAGAGGAGCGGAGAAGGCGTTACTTAAGCACCAGAGAGACAAGAGATTTCCTTTAATATGTATACTACACCGTTGTGTTAGACCATGTTCTGATGGAAATGAGCTGTTCTCATTTAGTGTGTCAAAAAAATGCTGTTTTGCGGTAGTCTTATGTGGTTGTAATAAATTATTATTATTATTATTATATTCTTGCTTTGATACTGCATGTAAGCAGTTTACACTATCAATCAAATAAACATTTCGACTTGCTTTTCGAATGCATGGCGCGATCGAGTGTTTAATGCACTGTATGACTGCTGTCTTGTTGCGCTTCAAAACGAAGCTTTTTTTTCAAAAATAAAATTTTTATAAAATTAGTACAAATACTGGGGAAGGCGAACTAAAATAAAATCAAAGAAAGTTATAGCAAATTTTTCTTTAACAAAAAATTATTCCAACCATCTTATTGAGTCTATAGTTCATCCTGTAGGAAAGTCGTTTCAATTTGGAAAAAAATCGTATCGATTTCAAAAGTCTTAGGCGAACATAGAAGAGTTTCCAATTTGATGTGAAGAGTGTCCAATTCCGCGTGAAAAGGGGATCAAGCAGCGGTGGTGGTGTAGTGGACTGGACTGGCATCCGCCAGAAAAGCGGAGGGCGCGGGCTCAAGTCTCGCCTGGCGATTTTGATCGCAACTGAACATTCATCCAATAGCTTACTTTGAAAGTACTCTCTTATCATTGTGCTTGAAATGTAATGGGTGAGGTCCTCATTGAACATTTATGCCAACTTTAAGTCACATTGGACACTTCTCACAACAACCTTAACGCCTTTGAAGTCAAACAAAGCACTTCCAGAACAAGCGAGCGTCTGTCGGACAACACTGAAGACATTCCAGGTAGGCTTAAATGAACCATTGTTCAAGAAAAATTCAATATTTCTCGCTCTGAAATTTTAATCTACCTGTCCTAAAGGGTGAACACAGTTTTTGAAATTTATTAAATTTTTATTTTTATTTTCAAGGAAAACAATGGTTCAAAGTTTTTTAAGTGCAGAAAAGCAGCAGTTTTTAAGTAAATGGTCGTGCCATGTGCTCGTCTAGCTCGTCTAATTTTTTATGTGATTGATCGTGTTGGCACCATTGCTTTGAACAGCGAATTTCCACACTTCTTTTTGTTGTCCCGTTGACAAGTATGCAGCTCCATGCAAACAGAATTTTTACCATCAACGAAAGGAACGCCGGGATCAATTCTAGTGGTGGAATCACTTCATTCCATCGTTATGACGACGGTAAAATTGTAAGTGAACTATTTTACAAAGACTACTTACTAAACGCTGAACTAGCCTAGCAGAAGACGTCCATTTTTAATTTTCTAGCTGAGACAGGCTATTTGTGCTTGTTTCATTCTTCTAAAGGTTTCGCCTACGACTATGATAGATCCGAATTTTGCGACGAGTGCATGGCGCAATTTCTTCTCTTGACACCAGAAAAAATGACGCTTTCCTGTGCATAAAGACAATAAATCTTTAAATCATTGTTTTTTGTTGAAAAATAAAAATTTTACAAAATTTCCGGCAATGTGTTCATTTTAAGAATTTTAAAGAAAGTCATGCTATGCTTTTTTTTGGGCAAACAAAAAAAAATATTTATACTTTTTAGAAAGTGGTTCATCTTGTAGATTAGCACGATTCTGACGAACACACCACCGAATCGCTACCGTTCAGCAAATTCACTTATTCTGTGGGAATTTACTTAGGAAATGACTATTTGTTTGCAGAACCAGGCAAGGCAAGGGACTCCAGGCTGTGGTGCATCTAAGCTGCTCGTGTGGAAACTGCTTTCTTCGGTCAGGAGGTCTGCAGCTGGGTTCTGCAGAAACGCATACAGCTGGAAAAATGCGCAGAAAGCACCGGAAAACTGTACAGACATCAGGATCCCTGAAAGCTCAACCAGTCAGTTGAAATGCAGGAATGCCGCGTTGCAGAGAACCGAACACTCTCCGGCATGAAGAAACGCCACTATCCACTGCGCCTCAGCCGCTTCCGGCAGTACCATCGCGCGCCTACAAGAGACCGCAAGGTTTCCGCACTCCATCGCTAATCGGTATACGATATCTATTCGGGGGTTTCTTCTTCAGAATCGTATAGCAATCTTTTAGACGTTTGCTTTCATTTCGTAGATGTTCAGCTTTATTTCAAAAGCGACAATCTTGCTTCGATGAGTGCTCATTTCGACGTAAAATGCGGTGGTGTATCTGAACTACAGGCTGCTCTGAAAATGGAAGTGTTATTTGAAACTGCTTTGACATTGCTGAACGCTACGCGGTTGGAGTAGTTCAAGACACCTCATAGTGAAGGTGGAGACGATGTTAAACGTTTGTTAAGTCACGAATATCGTTAGTGTAATGAAGCCACAGTTCGTGCCATTAATTGAGCAAACGCCGGAGTGCGCTGTGCTACAATTACGAATTCCATTACACTGCACCAATGTGCGATACGGCCTTTATGCGTAAATTTGTGTGTGGCTGGTGCAGTTGCATAGAAATGATTTTCGACACCGTAATCTTTTGCTGTCTGCGCCCTCCTAGCTTAGAGATCGCGCGTCGGCGTCCACATTGACATTCGATCGATCTCTTGTGTACCCGGCAAGCGGATCTGGTACAGTGGATAGTGGCGTCGCTTCATGCGAGTGGGATCGGGGGTTCGGTTCTCTTGTGTAGTTGCTTACTTGCGTTTCAACTGACTGCTTGAGTTTTAGGGGGTTTTGACGTGTAAGCAATTTTAAGGCATTTTTTGCGCATTTTCTAGCCGTATGCGCTTCGCCGCTCGAAGAGCGCAGAACCCAACCGCGGACTCCCCCTGACAGAGGAAAGCAGTTCCCACGCGAGCAGCTTGGATGGCACACAGCCTGGGGTCGGATTCATTAACGACTTACATGACTTGGTATATGTCGCGTAGGTTAACAGCATTGGTAGGTGCTGCGCCTAAACCAATAACACCGCATGGAATGGGCATGCCATTCAGAGAGTGCATGTACAGTTGGTACCCTGATAGGCTGGCATGTGTTCAGCCTGTGATCTGTTTGGTTACTATTGGCTGGCGCGCTTCCACCTACCAATGCTGCCCACCTACGCGACATGTACCCATAACTTTAACAGAGAATTCACAGCGGAAAACTCAGATAACGCAGCTTATCGCTCACTATATCGCTTGATAAGCTGCGCTATTAGGGATTTCGGCTGTAATTTCCTCTGTTAAATTGTCGTAAGTAGTTGATGAATCCGGCCCCTGGAGCCCCTTCCCTAGCCGAATTCTGGAGACAAGGGATGTGTGGTGCTTCGTTTCCGCTCTTCTAGGTTCACTTCCTAACCAACTCGACAAGTGATGAAGCGTGAGGCAAGAGACAACGCAACTGCACCAGCCACACGCAAATTTACGCATAAAGGCCGTGGTGCACATTGGTGCAGTGTAATGGATTTCTACAATTAGTCTCTAGTAAAGGGTCGGTCAATGGTTCAGGCTGATAATCAGACGACTATATCACCATCTCAGATAAAACCCTTCAGTTAGGACTACGATTACATCACATCTTTGCCCATTTGCAAAGAAATGGAAAAGAATCAGGTCCAAATCTGTTCGTAAAAAATGTTCAAAATCTCACAGCCATGTGATGCAGCCCTATACACCAGGGGACGGTCAGGAGGTACAAGATATGGCAACGCCCGTCGCCGAGGGGCATGGGATTTCCCTCGCATCCCTCCCACCCACCATTAGACCTAACCACTTGATGCCGTGGCAATGTGCCAGCGCCTGCTTACATCATCCGAGCCGTTGTCATTGGAGCTCGTTTTCGTCGCCCAGGGGGAGTCCGCAGCAGAACCAAGCTGGGGAAGGGACCGGATGTGGTGCAAAAATGAAGCAACGCAGGAGAACCGAACGCTCGACCTCCTTCGTAGGAAGCAACGCCACTACCACTGCCTTACGACCAGCTTGCCCAGAGTGCCATCGTGAGCATACAAGACATCGATCGAATGCCACGTGAACGCCGACGCGATCCGTGACGCAACTGCAGCGGTCACCCGCGACTCCATGGAATGCATCGGCAGAAAGTGGTTAGGTCTAATGGTAAGTAAGGCCACCCCCAACCCCCTAGACTTCACCGAGAGTCTACGGCTGCCTTACGAAGCTTTTGAGACGCAAAACAAAATTTCCCAGTCCGGAGAATAGCGGTTGCCCTACCTCCTGACGCCACGCCCCCACCAGTAGGCGGGTGTACCTCCTGACATGCTGCCTATACGACCTTCTTGCTCCACAAAACTCAAAATTTTACACGGCACCTGTGTGTTCTACCCCCGTAGTGAATTGACGATGAGCTAGGTCACTTCTGGTGTACTTTGCTCTTCTTACCGAAACGGATAACCCTAGGTGACCACCCCCACCCGCCCCGAGCCATTTTGCACCAAAGAGTCGAAAATTGCGCAAAATGACCAGAAGGACCAGAGCTTAGAGAGCAAAAAGCAGGAACATCACTCACCGCTGCTAGCAGATTATACGCACGGACAAGTACGACGAGCGTAGAGACGACAGAGACGACCGTGTTGTACTGCGGACGTATAACATCTACCCACCTCGCATCGTACCACGTATCGTTCGTTGGTTGCAGTTTCACCTCGTTCTGACCTACACAGTCACGTTGCACATTAGGCTTGTTAAGATATTAGGTTGTTGCAAATCTAATTGCCGTTTTGGGGTGTGTTGACATACAGGGTGCGTAAAAGGTATTGACGCAATAAACGTAAACGTTAGAAATAACAACACATCAAAAATTGAACAAGTTTATATACAAAATGTCAAAAATGATCTAGCGAACAGAATAGCATCACTTGCAGTTTATATGGGCTTCTTTGCTGCGAATGCAGGGGCGAAGACGACGAGGAAGAAAGGCATCGATGGTGCGCCACAAGTAGTCCACGTCGATTTCGTTCTAGGCTTTCACCTTCAGTGACTTGATACTTTCGCACTTTCAACCTGTAAAAGTGTTACATACTCCTCAAGGACCTCCAAAGTGCTAATTCTGGCGGAAGGCTCTGCAAGGAAGGCGCATCCGGCCAGTGTCATGGTTTTGCGCATCACAAGCGCTTCTCGTTTTCGTGGATACAGGAGTTAAGATAAATCAGTAGATCTATCTGCATCGATGTCCTAAAGAAGCAACTGGTTCTTTGGCTCAAATTCCACCTTGAGAGTAAGCCGTATGTCTTCCAGCAGGATTAGACTCCTGCGCCAAGTCGAGGATTGTTCAGGACTGGTGCCGCGCCAACTTGAAGGACTTCATTTCGGCGGAGGAATGACCTCTGTATCGATCGGGTTTGAATCCGCTGAATTACTTTATATGGGAAGTTTTGGAGAACAAGGCTTGTGCTACTTCCCACAAAAGTATGAAGTCAATGAAGGATGATCTGGTCAAAGCATGGAGCGACATCGACGTGGACTACTGGCGGCGCAACATCGATGCCTTTCCTCGTCGTCTTCGCCCCTGTATTCGCAGCAAAGAAGCCCATACAAAATACAAGTGATGCTATTCTGTTCGCTAGATCATTGTCGATATTTGATATATAACTTGTTAAATTTTATGATGGCACCCTGTAGTTATTTCTTACGAGGATTCACTGTTTCAAGCCCACTTGCATCGACCGTTTTGTATGTTTTCTTCTCTTTCAATTTATTTTTTTAACATTTTCGCCTGTTTTCATTCTGTACGTTATTATAGGCTTCTCAGAAAAGACGAATCGACGTGATTATTAAATGATTACGATATACACCTTTCATCTTTACCAACAGAAAGATTTAATCTGAATTGTTCCGATAGATACCCACATTACTGGAGAGACCTGCGAGAAGCCCCCGTCGTCGCAACTTCGGAGGCGGATCAGTGACATGGGCCGACTTCTGCAGCAGTGGAAGCCTGAGGCATGGTGGCCGTTGAGTCAAAGTTGACACAGCTATCCAAGCTAGCAGCAGATATGGGTGTACATGGGCGCGTGCAGCGCAGTCGGGGGAGGTGCAGACTGTCGTATGCACCCGATACCAGGATCCTGGATCGGATTTCCCGCTCGGCCAAGCAAGCCTTCGATCCCTCCGGGGTCGGTGTATTGTACCAGAATTCTCTGGAAAGGATAGAGTGCTGACTTGCTCATCGGCTGGCAAAAGCAATTCATTGTACGACCAAATACGCATTCAAATCACCTCCACGACTACCCGTATAAGTGGAATGCATGGCGCATCCCAGAAGGTGCTGAGTAACGCGTCCTTATCCTTTTATCCTTCATGGATTTCCACCATGATGTATGTAGTGCCAGGACATTTGGCCGCAATCGGCATGGTGAGGAAGTAGCGGAAGTGGATAATCTGGACCCATGATCTGACTTCTGACTGGCAAGCAGCACCTGACTCGCTTCAACATCTGTTCAAGCCTTTTTGTTCGTCCGAAAAAAGACCCGTCCATAGATCGAATGATAACCGTTCAGGAGAAATGAGTCTTGTATGATAGCGGAAGGGGAGAATATGTCTGGGTGTACAACTCTTAGCCACCACTCGGACTTTGCTAAACCGCATCTCCACTCTAAAAATGCTACATATGTTAACTGATTGGTGGTGCTAGAAAGGTTTGATTCACTACAACATCTTGAAACCAACTTTTCAAATAATTTCTAAAACACAACAGTTCCACTGTTTATTTATTTATTTATTTATTTATATGCCTTTCAATATTTTACAATATGCGGCATCTCATTAGATCGATCCATTCGCGTTTCGTTTTCGTTCTTGCTACTTCTTGCCAATTGCATGTTCCCAAGGCTTTCTGGAATACATCTCGCCATCTAGATTTAGGTCGTCCCACTGTTCGTTTGGAAGGCGGACACCACTCCATAATCTGACGAGAACACTTATTATCAACAGTATTAGAGATCTTCCAGCAATAAGTCCACTTTCTTACCATGGCACAGTCAACCACATCTTTGACTTTAGTAATTCCTCGCAGCCACACGTTTCGCTTTCTATCTCGAAGACTCACTCCAACCATTTGACGTTCCATGCGCCTTTGTGCTGCTGCAAGTTTATCCTTGGCTAACTTTGATAGAGTCCAGGTCTCGGCTCCATACAGCATTGACGGCAATATGCACATATTAAAAAGGCGTCGTTTCCACTTCATTTCGACCGTCCTCGATGTTAAAAAGTTTGCATATCGACAGAAGTTGTTCCAGCCTGCTCGAATCCTTCGAGTGATTTCTTTGGAGGGATCTCGAGTGAGGGAGATATCTTGTCCCAGGTATGTGACAGACTTCACATTGTCGACGTCTTTTCCCCATAGGGTGATGGATGTGTCTGATGTCGCCATTATCTTCGTTTTTGAGGCACTTATTTTCAAACCACAACTAAGCGAGTTTTGATCTAGTTCGTTGATCATGGTTTGCAGTTCTTCCTCGGTTTTCGCAATTAGAACAACGTCGTCAGCAAAGCGAAGGTTGGTGAGCCAAGTTCCATTAACTGATATTCCATAACCATTCCAAGTAAGTTTTCGAAAAATATGCTCCAACGTAGAGGTGAATAGTTTTGGTGAAATTGTATCACCTTGGCGGACTCCTCGACAAACTCTTATTGGAACATCTGCTCCTCCGAGACGAATTGCAGACTGCGCCTTTGAGTAGATTTCACGAAGCAGTTCTATAAGCTGATGATTAGCTCCTTGTTCTTGGAGGGCCGTCCATAACGCATTCACTTCCACTGTATCAAAGGCCTTCTCGTAGTCAATGAAAGCTATGAAGAGAGGTATTTGGTACTCGGTGCATCGTTCAATCAGCTGATTTACAGCATGTAGATTATCGATAGTGGAGTAGTTTTTTCGAAAACCAGCTTGTTCAGGAGGTTGTTCTGCATCCAATACCTGTTCGAGTCGCTTAAGAATTACTCTCGTGAGAAGTTTGTATAAAACAGGCAGGAGAGAGATTGGACGGTAGTTTTTCAGCTGAAATGGGTCGCCCTTCTTATGTAGAAGTACGGTTACGGAATCTGTCAGCTTCTCGGGCACAGATAAAGTGCACAAGCAGTGGTTGAAGAATTCAGTTATTAGCGGAACAAGACTATTTGTGCCTAGCTGCAGCATCTCCGTAGCAATACGGTCATGTCCTGGGGTTGTCCCTGGTTTCATGGATTTGATGGCTGCCTCTACTTCACCTTGCAGAAATAATGGAAATTCAATATCCGTGTCGACTGGAGTATATGTGACAGTAACCGTAGATGCGTATAGCTGCTCGTAGAAGCGTTTCGTCGTCGAACTAATCTCGTCTTTGGTTTTGCACAAGAACCCCTCCTCGTTCCTCAATTGGAACAATTGCTTTCTTCCAATCGATGCTTCATTTCTAATCCTCTTGAGAGTGCGGTTTGATCGAATGGCCTTCTCAACGAGGTGACAATGGTGTTTGCGGATATCATCTTTTATCATTCGCCTCAGCAATTTACATGTTTCTGTGTAGCTAACACGGTCGACCGCTGTTGCAATGTTTTTCTTTAGGATTTGTCGATGCTTCATCAGTGATACCGTGTTCACTGATAGGTAACCGCTGTACTCTTGTTGGCGTGTTGCGGCCTTCGCCGCACTGCGGATGTAGTGGCAAAGTTCATCATATCCATTGGAAGGTGAATGCAACTGAGAAGGACAAATGGTCGAGATTCCATTTTGGTACAGACTAGCATCAAAACAAGAACGAGAGTGTGGTTTTTCAAACAATTTCTGAAACACAACAGTTCCACTGTTGTGTTTCAGAAATTATTTGAAAAGTTGCGATATTCCTGGCCGGCAGTGGTGAACAAAGTGGCCATCCTGCAACAACGTTCGGTCTCATTCTTCGAAAGTCACCCGACAAAGCTTAACGCAGTTAGGCATCGATGCTCTCCCTCGCCCTCCTTATTCTCCAGACCTTTTCCTAAATGTCACTTTTCCTAGCGCTCGACGTAAACCAGCAGTAGTAGCAGTGTCATAATCTGGACCACCTTGGAACCACCCTCCAAATGTTCTTCGATTCTTTTGACAGGTTTTTTATAGATAAAATCCGCCATACGAAAACGTTGCGAAAGTGTGTTGAATCGATTGGCCTTCATTCTGATGAATGAAGTTGTGTATCAGCCGAGTTATACATTTGCAGCTACGATGTCCGTTTCGGCAATTACTTTTGCAGCAAAATAATATTAGGTTGTCCCATAAGTCTCCGCCGTTTTTTTCAACGATCCACTGCAGATTTCGCCGGCGGTCTCTTGCATAGCGCTGCATAGCTTTCGAAAGAGAATGACTTGCTCTATCAGAACATGTATTGCATTTCTTTTTTCATCATGAATTTTGTCAATTTTTAGGTCGATGAAGTGAAAAGTGAAAAAGTGAAAAAGTAGCCATTTGCGCACTTGTTCTCCCCGCTTAGGTTTGTAATTTTTTGCGCGGTTTTTTATAGCACTTGGAAGACAATGTTCTGTACTACAAGAATACGTGTCGCTCCTATTTGCTCACTTCTCCCTTATTGATTCTCAGATCATCAAATTTGGACGTCCGAATTTTTACCGACAGCTCGGTTCTGTGGTTGGACTTTTTGCTTGCTTGATTTTTACTCTTTTTGGAATTTTCTTGATATTCGACAGAAATCAGCATGAGCTAATAAACGCGACACAAATTCCTATAGAGCAAAGCATTCTCTTTTGACTGACATATAATACCGAGCAAAAAACTCCTACCACAGAGCAGGAGCTGTCGATAAAAATAAATATTCTCCTTCGGACGTCCCAATTTGATGGTCTAAAAATCAATAAAGGGTAAATGAGCAAATAGAACCAACAAGTATTCTTGTAGTACAAAACATTGTCTTCCAAACGCTATGAAAAATTGCGCAAAAAATTTCAAACCTAAGCGGAGAGAACAAGTGCGCAAATGGCTACTTTTTACTTTTCACTTTTCATTTCAACGACCTAAAAATTGACAAAATTCATGATGAAAAAAGAAATGCAATACATGTTCTGATAGAGCAAATCATTCTCTTTCGAATTCTGTATAGTGCTATGCAAGAGACCGCCGGCGAAATCCGCAATGAATCGTTGAAAAACGGCGGGGACTTATAGGACAACCTAATATTAGGGGGAGCCAAAAGTAATGAGACAAATTGAAAAAATGTTTATCTCTCTATAATTCAATTACAACTCAACGATGCTGAGGGATGTGTTTGCCATTAAGTTCAATGACTTGCTGCCATCGCTCAGCCAACTTCTTGATCCCATCCTTCCAGAACTGCTTAGGCCTGGTGTTGATCAACTGCTCGATATGGTTGTCAAGGACTGCTTGGGTTCTTGTGTCCCTTCCGACCAGGAAGTCCTGTAGGCTCAAGAAGTAGTGGTAGTCGCATGGAGAGAGTCCGGCGAATACGGTGGGTGAGGCATGTGAACGTAGCCCAGCTGGGCAAGCTTATCCGTGGTTACTTGTTCCCGATGGGTGCGGCGTTGTCGAAGAGGAGGACCTTCTTGAAGCGCTGCGAATGAATAAGTTCGAGCCGCAGGTCCATCTCTTCTATTTCGATCACCATGGCCTTGGAGTCCATCGTCGTGCTTTTGGAAAACGGCTTCCAGCATACCGGTCCATGGGCGCATACCCAAAACTCTGAAGGTGCTTCTCGCCATGAACATCTCGCCGAACGAAGGTCGGTAACGGGTCACAAGGCCTCACCCAGACGCCTCGCTGCCTCGCTGCTTGGCAGGGTTAAGGTGGAAGACGTACTTCTCATCCTGCGTGACTACTGAGTTCAGGCTGGTCGGGGTTGGGAATCGGGCGAGATCTGCGCGACACAGGTCGACTCGTCAGACTTGGGTTTTGGAATGCTTCCGGAAAGAGCGGAAGTGGTAACTTCTCAGGTGGCCTTCAGTAAGTAGCATACAAGCATACAAATACGATAAGCACGAAGCCAGACTGCAGACACGAGATATATGGACACGCCATGAAGAGTCTCATTACTTTTGTTCCCCCCCCCTTCCCCTAATATAAGGCTGTCGCAAAACTAACCTCTGTTTCAAGGTATGTAAATCAATAAGTTTTTCATCCTAAGTCACTCCGTCTCAGGGAAAGCCTCCTATTAGTTGGCTATGGGTGGCATTCTACTACGGGCGTGAAACTCTAGTCTTCTGCAATTTGTGAAGTCGTCGAGGTCGTCATTGGCTCAGGCATCCAGCCTACAACATTAAAAAGAAATTTTGCAGAAAATTTGTTGGTTGCTATCTACTTCTAGGTCGAGCAGAGAATTAGGCACCGATTGTCGCCTGCACTCCGATTTCAGGTTCTTAGTTCGGGTTTTCTGCAGAGGCCAACCAAATCTTCTATTCCGCTCGGATCGGAGAATCGCTTTTTCTCATGGAACTTCTGCACAACAACAGTCTAGCGGTATAGGAAATTGCTTTAAGAGTCTTCTGAAATGCGGAATCAGTTACGATGGTGAAGGACAATCTTTGCTGTTCACATGACTAGTTTGAAAATCCAGTAAACTGAAGCTGTTCTGTACCATTTGGACATTTTCACGTCAACCTAGACACTCTTCTAAACAAAGCTGATGCATTCGAAATCAAGGTGAACGTCTTCCAAATCGAAATGAGCTTAGTACATATTAAACTACAGATTCTCCAAGATGGTTAGAATAATGTTTTGTTCATGAAATGTATATGGCATGAGTTCCTCTGAAACTTTTTGGTACAGCTGCCCAAACAGCGTTATAATTTTTAAATTTTTTATTTTATCAGGGCGCGTGTAGCGCAGTCGGAGGAGGCGCTGACGGTGGCGTGCACCCGATGCCAGGTTCTTGGTTCGGATTTTCCGCCCAGACAAACCAAGCCTTCCATCCCTACGGGGTGGATGAATTGGTATCAGACGTGTCTGGGAAGAATAGAGCGCTGACTTGTCCATCGGCTGGCCACCGCAAGTCATTGTATGGCCAAATACGCATTCATATCGCCTCCATGACATCCCGTAGAAGTCGAAGAATGCGTGGCCGTCCCAAAAAGGGATTGAGTAATGCCGCCCTTTATCCTTTTTTATCCTTCTATTTTACCAGGAAAAATAGTGAATTATTAGGTTGTTGCGAAAGTTTTCGGCATTTTTTTGAATGCGCTTTTTTCTGGCTAACGCTACCTTATAGCAGCCTATCTTTTGTTCACATAAAGAGATCAGGTATGTGTAAGTTTACTATCATTGCTAGCAACACACGCTCGCGTAACTCCTAGAAAAATGGGACTTTCAAAGGAGTACATCCGAAGTCTCTTATTGTGTGACTTCAAATTTGGAGAGTCAGCAACCACTTCTTGTTGTCGCATCAATGTGGATTCGGCGAGGGCACAGTGTCCGATCGCACTGCACGAGAGTGGTTGGCACGCCTTCGCAAAGCTGAGTTTAACCTTCAGGTTTCGTTAAGGTCAGGACGTGAATCCGGTGTCGACAACGACCGTCTCCGATAGCTGGTGGAATCGGACCTACGGCGGACTACTCGTGAACTTGCGCAGGAATTGGGTGTGCGCTGTGCCGCCATCGCCAGTCACCTGCAGCAACTGGGTAAGGTGCAGAAGTTGGCAAAGTGGGTTCCCCATGACCTCACCGAACGCGGCCGCCAGCGACGTGCTGAGGTGGCCACTCAATTGCTCTCGTACAAGCGCACAGCTAGTTGGCTGAAGTCCATCACCACAGGAGATGAGAAGTGATGCCTGTTCGTCAACATCAAGAGGAGCAGAAACACTGTGTTGACAAGGGTGAGCAACCTGAGCCACAGCCAAAGGAAGGTCCTCACCCGTCGAAGGTCCTGCATCCTGTTTGATGGGATTACAATGGTGTCATCTACTACGAGCTGCTGCCCGTAACGAGACTCGAACAGCGGACTTGTACCGTCAGCAGCTATATAGACTGGCATCCAAGATCGCAGAAAAGCGTCTGAATCATGGCACAATCCGATTCTTGCACGACAATGCTCGACCACACGTTGCAAGAATGACTCGCCAAAAGCTTTTCGACCTTGGATGGGGTGCTGCCTCACCCAGCGTACAACCCAGACATTGCACCAACAGACTACCACCTTTTCCTGTCTCTCTCCAATGCCATGCAACGAAAACTTTCGATGACGAGGACGACACGGAACGCTGGCCGGCTTTTCCGAATCAAAGCCTGAAAAGTTCGACGCTGACTGGATCGGAAGTCTGCGTGAAAGATGGAGAAGAGCGGTACAACATGATGGCGGTTGCTTCGTTTCTTGACGTGTTTCGCTTTTTTTGTAAAACTAAAAAATGTGGTGTCTTGAAAGTGGCGAGAACTTTTGCAACAACCTTATAAATTTTGTTTCGAAACGCAACAAAGGCTGCAATCATTTGGTGCATTAAAAGACAAGATGGAGTCATCCACGCGAAAAGCTCACTGCGATTTTTTTATTGATAGTGCAAATGCCACTTACATTAAGCATCAAAGTGATGATATATGTTTTTTGCAACTGTTTTCTTGCATTGGTTACAGACGTGAAAGTGCATGCAACATCTTGGACGAGAGCATGGCGCAATCTCTTCTTTTGACACTAAGAAGCTACCGTTTTCCTACTTTCTGGAACAACCAATATTTTTATACGAAAATTGAAGATTTTATAAACTTTTAAATTCTTCACTTATTGATCCACTTAAAATTTTAAAAAATTGAAAGAAGGTCATACTAAATTTTCTTTGATCAAAAATTATTCTAACCCTTTTGGAAAATCTCTAGTTCAATGTGGAAGGAGCTCGTTTTAATTTGGAAGATGTTCGATTTGGCTTCAGAAGGAGTAGGTTTGCTTAGAAGAGTGTCCAGTTTGACGTGAAGACGGTACACTTGCGTCTTGCTCATTCTTTCTTGCAGCAGAAGACGATTGTATATCAAACCAGAAGCCAAAATAGGCATCTGGGTGGCTCGAACAGGCACGCAGCCAACTGCGAAGCGTCAATACTCGCACTCCACCACGTTGTAACGTTCGACGGGGGCCGACAGAGTTCCTTCACGCCTGTGCTTCGATCGCAGGGAGAGAAAGTCAGCTGTACAGCCCAAGCACCGCGACGTCTCGCAGACTCGCCGGCATCTGCTTCTGCGGCGCTCTCGTCCGTAGAAGAGTTGCAGTGAACGTCGTCTGCCATACGCCGAAATTCCAATGGTAGCTCGGCAACGAGCGATACGCATCGGTTTCTGGCAACTTCCAGGGAAAGGTGCCGGAGCCGGGGCATTAGGGGTTGTCGGAGCCGCCCTGGTCTCGTGACCAAGCCTCTGACTCATAGCACACAAATGTAAGTCCCGGGCTCGGGATTTGGCTGCGCCCGATCTGGCTGCGCCAATTCCGTGTCGGCGCCTCCCTGCCAATTTTTGCACAGACTCCAAAGAGTCGACCACAGCTTCGTCGCCACGTGCATATTTATTTATTTATTTATTTATTTTTATTTATTACAAGGCACGGATAACAATCACATGCGGTAAAATTCTAACAATAACATATAACAAATAAAAAAGAAGCCTAACGAAACTTTAGTGTAATTAGACGTTTGAACGAAGACAAAGACATGTTAATCATGTTCTCATTCTCAGAAAGTAGGGTGTTGAGCTCCCTGATGCTTCTATGAATGAGGAAACTTGACCTTACTTTTGACCTTGGAAATGGCAGGTAGAGTCGGAGATGCCCTCTTCTATCAGTTGTCAAAGGGGCGCCAAAAAATCCAATTGGGTCAATGGAAAGCCTTCCTGTCAGAACTTTGAACAACATAACTAAATCAGCTCGCTTTCGCCTAGTCTCAAGGCTAGACAACCCAAGTATTTTGGCCCTTTCAGACCCACACGGAATGTTGTCGTAATTTAGACCACGGCACTTTAGAAAAAGCTTACGGGTAAAGTTATTCTGAACACTTTCAAGGAGTTTTATGTCCTTCTTTTGACAGGGACTGAAAACTGAGACACCACATTCTACAATGGGCCTTACAAAAGATTTGTAGGCTCTCACAAAAGAAGGTTGATCTTTGGTTATCAGTACCTTAAACAAGTTATAAATTCGGTAGTTAGCCTTCTTTACAAGTGCTTTATAATGATGCTCAAAGTTTAGGTTACTCGAGAAATGGAACCCTAAATCGCGTGCACTTGTAAGCTGCTCTAAAATTGACACGTTGAGTGTGTATGTTGGACGGTGACTTTGAGATTTAGATTGAATCACGAGACAATGCGATTTTTCAGCCGAAAGGGGTAGTTCCCAGGTGCTTGCCCAATTCTCTACGAAATTTATAGCCGCTTGGACATCAAAGGAGGCTTCTTAATTGTTGACTTCTCTGTAGACCTTTATATCGTCCGCGTACATTTTACAGGAAACTCCAAGCCTTTGGACTGAATCAGGAATCTCATACGTATACAAAAGAAAAAGTAAAGGCGATAGTACTCCGCCCTGTGGAACACCACTGGGGGCAGAGTAAACCGATGAATACTCTCCTCCTACTCTGACTTGGTAGGTTCTGCCCGTAAGAAAACTCTTTATCCAGTTTACAATCATAGGATGTATGCCTACCCTTCCCATCTTGTACAGTAATTTTTCTGTAGGAACCTTGTCGAAGGCTTTTGAAAAATCAAAAAATATAATATCTGTGCGTTTTCTACGGTCCATAGATTTTGTCCACTCGTTTAGAGCAGAAAGAACAGCTGTTTCCGCCGAGCGTTGTTTCAGAAACACAACATATTAAACACCAAAGTGTTCGCGTTAAGAACCCCCTTCATAGATGTTAGTGTTTTACTTTGTGCCGTTCGAGGTTGTTATGGTGGACCTTTATTGCCAGGCCTAACGTTTCGACGCTTCCGTCTTCCTCAGAGGCCTGAACGTGGTGCAAATATTAAATATGCGATTTACCCCACCAAGCGCTAGCCCCACTCTAGCGGTTCCGCTTCCCTAGAGAAACCATCCATGAAAGCCCACTCAAAGAGGGATAAACCTACGTCAGATCCACCAAAGGAGCCGCAGCTCTCTGTTAATACGACCGGGGGAGAGACTTACTGTGACTTACTGTGCAGCGACGGATAGAACGGATAACGACCTGAACATGCGCCCTTTCCATTCTACAGCTCGCATTTTGGCACAAAAGGCAGAAAGTCATTTGTAATTGTAAGCTTTGTAAGCTTCAAGAGGTCCAAACTAATTCTGTTTTGAAGTGTATGTGCTCAGGCTAGATGCGTTCTGCTGTGAACTATTCTGGTGTTTGCCGTTTCTTTTCCAATTTTCTAATTTCACTTACTTACAAATGATTACTACCAAATTAAAAAATTGCGTGTTTGTATTAGGGGAGGGCCAAAAGTAATGAGACAAATTGAAAAAATTCTATAATATAATTCTCTCTATTTCTATAATATATAAAAGAGTAAGCGGTTGTCCGTCCGTCTGTCCGTCCGTCCGTCTGTCCGTCCGTCTGCCTATCCGTCTGGCCTTTCCTATCCTAGACGTCGAGTAACAGGCGTCCGGGTTCAGACCATGTGTCACCCATGTCAGGTCGAGAGGGTCAGAAGGCGTGTCACCGATGTCGCGCAAAGGGCTTTCGTACTCACCATCAGAAGACATGTCACCGACGTCGTTCTACAGGCGTCCGAATTCAGAAAAGGTGTCACCGACGTCGTTCAACAGACGTCCGGGTTCATAAGAGGTGCCACCGACGTCGTGCAACAGGCGAACGGGTTCGGAAGAGCTGTCGCCGACGTGGCGCAAAGGGGGAAGGGGGGGGGGCAGGTACAGAAGACATGTCAGCGATGTCCTTCAAAAGACGTCCGGCTTTAGAAGACGAGTCAACGATGTCGATTAAACGATGTCCGGGTTCAGAAGGCATGTCACCGATGTCACGCCGTGAGCGTGGGAGGACAAGTTTGCGGGGGGGGGGGAATATCTTGAAAAGTGAAATTCTTGAAATTCGTGAAAGTGACCTGGAAGGGGGAGGGGGCTGGAGGTGACACGGAGACGGGGAACCAGTAATACGGGATCTCTAAAATGGGTTCAGTAGACGGGACCAAGGGAATGGGGAAACCAATAATGGTGTTCAGTAGACGGTTACCAATAAGGGAACAAGAAAGGAGGAGTTAATTAAGGATGGTTACCAATAAGGGCAAAGAAGGGGTCCAGCAGCTGAAGCGGGCAAGAGGGGACCACTAAAGGATGATGACCTGTTCGAGAGAACCAGTAAGGTGGGGTGGGGAGGGGGGGGGGGGGGGTGGCGTCCGGATTCAAAAGATGTGTCAGTGTTGTGGGGCAACGGGCTTCCGCGTTCAGAAGACGTGTCTCCGATGTCGGTCAAAGGCCGCTTGGGATTGCAAGACGTGTCACCGACGTACAGAGGCAGGCGCGTTCGCTTATCCGTTTAGTATCTCTTATTATTGACAGTTTTGAGGAAAACATTTTTCTAAAACATAGGAGAGAGGTTATCTCCTCAATGGATGATATCTGTGTGATTCTTTCCATCTTCTAACAGTGATGACTTTATTGGGAACTTCATTTCAAGAGAGCAGTTATATGAAACAGCTGTATCACAATCGCAGAAGGTTTCGGACATGAGCAAACCGAATCAGCATGGTATGCGTCAACACACACAGTCAGCCAACGTGCTAGATCATTGATTTTTCTAATTACTATATTAGAAGTTCCAATTTCAGGGTTTGGGGGCGAAGCCCCCAACCAGACGTTTGGCGGCCGGCAGGCCGTTGAACGTCTGGTCTCTCTATAATTCAATTACGACTCAACGGTGCTAAGCAATGTGTTCGCCATTAAGGTCTTGCTGCCACCAATCAGCCAACTTCCTATCCCGTCCTTCCAGAACTGCTTAAGCCTGGTGCTGACCCACCGCTCGTAATGGTTGTCAAGGACTGCTTGGGTTCTTGTGTCCCTTCCGACCACGAAGACCTGTAGGCTCAAGAAGTAGTGGTAGTCGCATGGAGAGATGTCCGGCGAACACGGTGGGCGAGGCATGTGAACGTAGCCCAGCTGAGCAGGCTTATCCGTGGTCACTTTTGCCCGATGGGGTGCGGCGTTGTCGAAGAGGAGGACCTTCTTGAAGCGCTGAGACCGGATAAGTGCGAGTCACCAGTCCATCTCTTCTATTTCGTTCACCATGGCCTTGGAGTCCATCGTCGTGCTTTTGCTAAACAGCTTCCAGTATACCGGTCCATGGGCGCAGACCCCAAAAGCTCAGAAGGTGCATCTCGCCATGAACTTCTCGCCGAACGAAGGTCGGTAACGGGTCACAAGGCCTCACCCAGACGCCTCGCTGCCTCGCTGCTTGGCAGGGTCAAGGTGGAAGACGTACTTCTCATCCTGCGTGACTACTGAGTTCAGGCTGGTCGGGGTTGGGAATCGGGCGAAATTTGCGCGACACAGGTCGACTCGTCAGACTTGGGTTTTGGAATGCTTCCGGAAAGAGCAGAAGTGGTAACTTCTCAGGTGGCCTTCAGTAAGTAGCATACAAGCATACAAATACGACAAGCACGAAGCCAGACTCCAGACACGTGATATATGGACACGGCATGGAGAGTCTCATTACTTTTGCCCCGCCCCCTAACACTTCATTAAGACACTTAAACTGGAGACTCTCCGAGGTTAGATCTTTCTGACGATCACTGCTTCAGCCGCATGGTTCCTTACTTCGCTACTCCATTTCCATCTGGAGCCTGCGTTGTCTTCGTGGTTCTTCTTTAATTCACAAACTCCTTGAGACCTGCACTGCATTGCCAAATACGTGAACGATCCAGGCCTTCATATTTGTTTATGATCTAGCAGTCAAAACCATTCAAAATGTAAACTTATAAACAATCTAGCATTAATCGTGCATCATTAAGAAAATGACATTTAAAAATCATTATTACAGCAACACGAGAAAATGCTCCAAACAAAATAACAACTTCAGCAACAAACGAAGCGAAGGCGTTCATTCAAAGCGCTTTCTTCATTTCCGGCGTGATCCTGTCTGAAAACAAAAAACTAAGACCATGTGGTGAGCAGCTAACAATTCAAATGTGGACAGAAAATTCGGGCCTATCCTAGTCGTGGGGGGGGGGGGGGAGGGGGGCGCATCACTGAAAAGCTAAACAAACGTCTCCAAAGTGGCATCTCCCCGCTAGAAAAGTGCAAAAAAAGGTCTTCTCCTAGGTCAGTACACGGTATTATCTTTGTAAGCTAGTCTGTTATCAGATGCATTTACCTTTTAATATACTATATTCTTGCGCTTTGAAGCAAGTTTTAACTCATTCTTTTTCACAGAAAATAAATTTTTAATAAAATTTTAAGCATTATTTTCAGTTATTCGGTGAGATGAACTAAAAAATTTTAAAGAAAGGCCTACTAAATTTTTCTTAAACAAAAAAATCATTCTACTGTTTCGGACAGTCGATTTTGATGTGGAAAGTTTCGCTTTGACTTGGAAAATATTCAGTTTGAGTTCAAAAGCGCCAAGCTCGCTTAGAAGAGTCTCATTTGATCTGAAAAATGGCTAATTTGGCTTTAAAGTGTCCAGCTTGACTTGAAAAGTGTCCAGTTGACGTGACAAAGGTATACGTCAGTTTCATGTCGAACTGAACACTCTTCTAAGCTAATCTATGACTTTTGAAATCAAAGCGAACTCTTGCAAATCGAAATGAGCTTCTTCTACATTAACCTAGAGACTCTCCAAAAAGGTTAGAATATTTGGATCTATCCTAGTCCGGGGGGGGGCCACATAATTAAAAAGTAGGTAACAAAATGAATTGAGACTTACCGAGCGGCTCCTGGGGAACACGATGAAACCTAAAAGAACCCCAAAAAAACGAAAAAATAAACAAAAAAATAAAAAATGGCCGCGGTTTTACAACCGACTCGGCGGGCAAAGAGCGACGGAATGGAGACATGCCGCGTGCTAGCCGCCGGCTGACATGTTATAACCAGCATCTAACATGGTGAGGAGGGCGTATTAAGGCCGCCACAGACTTCTGCGGCGCCGCTGGAGGCGAGCTCTGCGTCTCTGCCCTATGGTTAAGCATAGGGCAGCGACGCCGCCGAGCGGCGCCGCAGAAGTCTGTGGCGGCCTTTAAGCCGCATGCCGCGTGCTGACCGCGGCCTGACATGTTATAACCAGGATCTAACATGGTGAGGAGGGCACACAACTTTGCCTGCTTACAACCGCAACAAATGTAATTTTTTCGTTTTTTCTTTATGACTTTTCTTGTTTAGATCCCATGTTGTTCCTTACCATAAGAGGCCGCTCGGTTAGTCTCAAGTGGATTTGTTACATATAATACTTTTGACTTATGTGCCCCCCCTCCCGGACTAGGATAGATCCAAAAATTCTGCCGCAAAGTCAAGAAGTTCATGCATGCATCCTTGCGCACCGGCAGCTGGTGGCCGCTATGTTCATGCGGCATCCGTGCACAATGTCTACATGTCTTCCCAAGGCCATGCTGGTGTTGAGCTCTGGTGGTGTGGCTGCACTCGGCATCCTCTGCCAGTTCACTTGTGCAACGCTGGTGATCCTCCAGAACCAGCTTCAGAAGGCGCACCTCATTCACTGCAACTGGCTTTCCAGACCGTGGTTTTTCGCTTTTTGAATGTATTTTTTCGCTTTTTCTTTGTGACTTTTCTTGTTTAGTCCCATGTTGCTCTGTAGGAGCCGCTCGGTAAGTCTCAAGTGGATTTGTTACATATAATATTTTTAGTTATGTGGCCCCCCCGGACTAAGATAGATCCAAATATTTTTTGTCCAAGAAAAATTTTAGTATAACCTTCTTTGAAGTTTTGATTCACTTACCCAATAAATGAACGCATTGTTTGAAATTTGCTTGTTTGAAAGTGCGAGAAGGCGGCCATTTTTAGTTCCAAAAAAGGACTGATGCCCACTTCCAAGACGTCGAGATTTTTATTCGATCGATTGATAGCAGAATTTCTGTTTGTATTTAGTTTGACACGTGTTAACGATATAACAAAAACCACTGTAAAAAACACACATATCCTCACTTTGATGCTTCACGTAAGTGGCATTCACACTATCAATCCAGGTAAAAGTTACGACGAATTTTTTGAGTGCACGGCGCTATCTCATCTATTTATGCGCTATATGTTTGCTTTTTTACTGTGCTTCTAGCAAATTTTAATATAATTTTTCCCTAAAATAAAAATTTTATAAAATTACTACACTTTTTGGGTGGGTAAACTGAAAAAAAACTCAAAAAAAAGTTATACCATATTGTCATTGAAGGAAAAATTATCCTAACCATCCAGTCCGCAGTTTAGTCTGCAGTTTAAGCTGCCTGAAGGGCATTTTGATTTGGAAGAGTTCGCTTCGATTTCACACGTCTTGAAGCTAGCTTAGAAGAGTGTCTAATTTGATTGGAAAGGTGTCCATTCCTGCGGTGGCGAGCCGCTCTTTAAAACAAGTTTTGAACCAGTATTTTTTCTCGAAAGATAAAAATTTTGTAAAATTTCAAACAATATGTGAAATTAATGGAGAGTGAATTAAAACATCAAAGGAGGTTATTCTAAAATTTTCCTTGAAAAAAATTTTATTCCAACATTTTTTAGAGTTTCTAGATTAATGTAAAAGAAGGTCATCTAGACTTGGAGGAGTTCGCTTTGATTTCAAATCTTAGGTTAGAATAGTGTCCCGTTTAATTTGAATACCGGCCAATTTGGTTTGAAATCTCCAATTTTTTTCAAATTTTTTGAAATTTGACTTGAAAAGTGATCGTTTTAACGTGTAAGTGGTAAACATCATCTGAAGTAGTATTCGGTGGCTGCTTGTGTCTCTAGTGTGACTAATAAAAGCTACTCTCTCATTCTCGTTTGCTATTGTGGATAGGGTCGAGCGTTCTACCCCCTCGTTCTCCTGGCCCGCCCACCCCCAACCCCCTGGGTTTGCTCGAGAGTCCAGTGGCTGCCTTAAGAGACAGTGGAGACGCAGACATTTGCCACGCCTCTGTTTAAAGGGCGGTGGGTGGAACGCCACTCCGCCGTTTTGTGGATAATTGACGCCAAAATGAAACCAAAGTCGGCTATCAAAATCCTGGTCGCTCGCCTTCGCTTTCTTCCTTCTGATTTTTTCTTCGACGATAGCACTTCTTCACTATGCCGTTGAAGAATCCCAAGTAGACGAGGATCACTCCTCGGAGCACTCCCGCCAGCATTATCTGAACATTTCATTAGACCATGTGAATCTATGGGTGATCAACAAACGACAACCGACCTGTGTTAGCGCCTCAACCATGCTTCTCTCGGGCGATGCTCCGGCTGTCAGTACGTCTAAAAACTGGGTTGAAAAGCTGAAGTAATCTACCAAACTGAACGGGAAATCAACCCACTTAGCATCCAGCCGTCCAAGCCGATCGGTGTCGAGTAGTATCCGTTCTCGATGCTGACCACATGAGCCTCAGCCACTTGCTCTGGCGGGAAGAGACCAGCCGTTCCCGTGATCAAACGCACCTCTTCAGGCATGCCTTCTTTCTCTACCTGCAAGATTTTCGCGGGGAATACAAACAGTACTTCACTACATTTCAAATTTACGTATTGGTCACTTCTATGCGAAAAAAGACCCTGAAAGTACCTGGAAGCCTTCTGTATCCGTATTTGGAGGATATAGAATAGAGACGTTGACATTGTACGGCGACAGTTCCATCTGAAGAGCATCGGCTAATCCTCTAAAAAGGGCTTGTTCAGTTTGGTTGCCCTATTCGGCAAATGTAAGCAGAAAATCAGTTTTGGTCTCCACAATTCGTCCAATCGACTGGAAACAAAGCCCTTGTTTCCATTCTACACGGCTCACTTGCCTAGACGAATATCCTTCAAAAAACACTGAGAACAAGTACCAGTTTCTGTTTCCGTGAAGAATTTCGGACCACTCATTCTCCCTTTGCTAACGAAAGTTAGTGGTTAAACGGTGGCGTTAACCTCACCTCTGGTCTCTTGATGTGCCATGCATTTTCTTCCCTGCTATATTTTGAATTCGTGTTTGAAGGGAGGTGACGACAAGTCGTCCCCATTGAAGGATTTCGCGCCCCATTCCGACCGCCGCCTGCGTCTTTGGGCTCTCCTCGTCTCCCGGGCTATTTCTCGGCGCATCCTGATTTTCAGGGATTTCGTCCTATGCAGCGCGTCCAGCCCCGTTCTTGGGCTTGCATGCAGTTTAGCGGCTGTGTGCGTCCGGGGCGGTGGATACGAGGGGGGTTTCCATTTTGCGCGTATGTGTGTCGTCTCTCCGTTCTGACTCCTTAGAGCGTGCCCTGTTGTTCTTATTGTGTTTATAATGTGTTGTATCATTGTTCCCATGTAATCTTCTGTTGTTCCTTTATATTTTAGTGTTGTAATCAATTTTGTGTTGCTATCATGGGTCAGATCCCTCATGTATCTTGTCGATATGCTACTCATATTTGGTATCATGTTGTTTCTATTCATCTTTCGCGTAGTTGCGCTCATTATATTATCCTATGTTCATCCATTTTGTTATCCCATCTCAGTTATGATTTTACCACCGATGCTTTAATGTGGTTTATCGTTATCCGCGTGCGTGTATATTTATGTATATTAAAATAAAGGTTTAATTACCCAAGTTTGAGGTGACTTCATTGCGTCTGGTCGCACCCAACTACTTATTCCGCGTGGCAGCATATTTCTGTTTATTCGTCTGATTGGAATCACTTCAGGCGGGTACCTGATCGCGAATCGGAGGAGGTGCCGGCTGTCGCGTACGTCTCCAATTCCTAGTTCCTGTTTCGGATTTCCCGCCCAGGCCAACCAAGCCTGCTACCCCATGGAGATAGGTGAATTGGTGCTAGCCTTGTCTAGGAAGAAAAAACAATGACCTGTCCCTCGGTTGGCCACTGCAAGTCATTGTATGGACAACATCTTCATTCATATAGCCTCCACAAAAGCCCTGGGACTGCAATGCATGGAGCATTCAACGAAGGCATTGACCAACGCCGAAAACTAATCCTAACCTCCTTTCCAGGCTTGTGACCTGCGTTAGCGAATTTATGCAACACTTTGGCTCCTTTCATACTAATCTCGGACCTAGTGATTCACCCAGGGATCAATAGACTTTAATGGCGTACGTCGTACTTCTCGCCATGACTATTTCAAGGACACACTGGCGCGAGCGGCCCGTTGGTCCCGACGCAACAAGAGCCCGGTATCTCAGCGATACCATAGGGGCTTTTTAGGGGTTGTCCACAATTCGTGACAAGAGCGACTCGTCCCCCGTGCAAAACATACAAATCGACTAAAGGCCTCCGCACACTTCTGCGGCAACGAGGCGGCCCTATCCTTACCCCAGGGCAGGGACGCAGAGTTCGCCGTCGGCGGCGTCCCTGCCCTATCCTCAACCATAGCGGCGAGCGGCAACGGCGCAGAAGTGTGCCGGGGCCTTAAAACCAAGTGCGCACCGCTGAGAAGTGTTCATACTCGAGGGCCGGCGCTTTCTCTCCAGTCGCTTTTGTCGCTCTTGCAGCCTGTTCATACTTGCCGGTTCTGCACACGCCACGCGCGCTGCGCTCTTGTCGATCTCGTCGCCCGTGCAAAACATGCAATCGATTACAACCGATTGCCTGCCGCCGAAAAGTGTTTATACTCGAGCGCCGGCGCTGCCGCTCCAGCCGCCTGTTCATATTTTCGCGCGCTGCGCTCTCGTCGCTCTTGTCGCTGCTGTCGCAAAGTATGAACAGGACTTAAGGCCCTCCCAGACTTCTGCGGCGTTGCCGCTGCCCTATCCTTCATCATAGGGTAGGGACGCAGAGCTGGCCGCCAGCGGCGTCCCTGCCCTATCCTTAACCATAGCGGCGAGCGTCGTTGCCGCAGAACTCTGTGGGGGCCTTTAGGCCCGAAGCAGAGTTTTGCGGCATGCCGCCATGCCGCCATGAACCTGGCGGCTTTGGACGAAATGAGATGCCACTAAGGGATTACTGTACGCGATACAGCGCATTGTGGCGCTGTCTAGAGGGACCGCTTCATAAGGTACAATGTCATGATCGTCGTCCACTTTGTCGTCAGCGACAAATGAGAGCGTCCTTAAAAAATTCAATAAATCCAAAAAACAGAATCTCCTGGTCCTACCCCAGTGGAGACTCTTGCCGGAGCACGACAGCGTGGGCCAATTTCAAATCGACGTTAGTTAATTCTTTCGCGAAATTCGCCACGCATCCTACTTCGTCTAGAATATCTTGATTCATCATGTAGTAACCAGCAAATGAACGGGTTTATGCCTTCTCCACTTCCCAGATAAGCTCAACACCAGTACATCGAGCTCGGAAAGACGGAAAGCTTGGCTTTCAAGGCCAGGATCCAAAGGACCTGTTCATACTTCGCGACATGAGCGACTCGCCGCCCGTGTAAAACATACACATCGATTAAAACCGAGCGCGCGCCGCCGAAAAGTGCTCATACTCGGGCGCCGGCGCTGTCGCTCCAGTCGCTTTTGTCGCCTGCTCATACTTCCGCGCGCTGCGCTCTCGTCGCCCCCGTCACCCGTGTAAAACATGCATATCGATTAAGACCGAGCGCGCGCCGAAAAGTGTTCATACTTGAGCGGCGGTGCTGTCGCTCTGGTCGCTCCAGTCGCCTGTTCATAGTTCCACGCGCTGCGCTCTTGTCGCTGCTGTCGCGAAGTGTGAACAGACCCAAACCTGGGACCGATTCGATGCGCATGAGAGAGCCGTCGTCTCCCTTAACTGTGCTGCACGCACCCGCTTCAATAAAGGATAAAGGATAAAGGACGGCGTTATTCAATCCCCTTTGGGATGCGCCACGCATTGTACTTCTACGGGATGTCGTGGAGGCCAGTTGAATGCGTATTTGTCCATACAATGGCTTGCGGTGGCCAGTTGATGAACAAGTCAGCGCTTTATCCTTCCCAGACAAGTCTGGTACCAATTCACCGATCCCGGAGGGATGGAAGGCTTGGTTGGCCTGGGCGGGAAATCCGAACCAGGAACCTGGTATCGGGTACAGGCGACAGTCGGCGCCTCCTCTGAGTGCGCTCCACGCGCCCGCCGCTTCAATAAATATTGAAATAGGAAGAGAGTGAGAAGCATCTGGTTATGAAGCTGTGCGCTTCAACCTAGACTTCCTGCTTTCACCGCAAATGGCGCAGTCATCGGAAGCCGACACGCACCCAACAAATTCGACTCACCCAGGCCAGTCAAACCTACCATCCATCTGGGGTATCTGGAGCGGAATAAGGCTTGCAAAGGAACGTTAACACACTGACAAAACGCATAAATCGTTGTATTGCTTTCACCCTTAGCGTACATTTAACTTCGAGTTAAAGCCCGTCCAGAAAGGAGCAAGTAGGTGGATATCCAGACCTCAGTGCAAACTTTGTCGGTGCGTAGGCGGTGTAACCATAGATGGCACACTGTCCAGCCGCTGACGACACGAAGCTGATGTGACCATTTCGACGAGATTTCATGCCGGGAACGACACATCGTGTGGCGTACACCTACAAACGAGAGCATCGGAGTTGGTTTGAGCAAAGAAACTTGTGGAGAACCGCTGGACTTTTCAACGTACAGCGCTTAGGTAGTTGACCTTGATCTGGTTCTCAAAATCGTCGATGGGAAGATCGTCGAAGGCACCCTGAAACTGTTTGCTTTACAAACGGAATAATACCAATATGATGATACCAATCAGGAGTGCACCTTTAACGGTTAACGATTTAACGAATTTAACGAATTAACGGCATTTTTCGTCAAAATCTGGCTTAACGAATTAACGGAATTTTTAACGGATTTTTTCTCATTTTTCCCCCTAGTCTTCACCAATATTGTAGGCCTCATCTGCTCCAACAGAACTTTCCTGAAAAACTATTGAAATCAGCAACAATATTTCAATGTTGTTACAGGATGTTTTGTTACGATCAAAACTCTTGCGCCAGGAGGGACTCGAACCCGCACCTTCTGCTTTCCGGGCAGCGATGCAACGCCTTACACCACCGGCGCTGTTTGACCGCACGTAACATCCACGATATCCACGATATTACGAGTGGGTGCCGGCGGACCTCGAGGATAACGCCGATGTTACGTGCGGTCAAACAGCGCCGGTGGTGTAAGGCGTAGCATGGCTGCCCGGAAAGCACAAGGCGCGGGTTCGAGTCCCGCTTGGCGCAAGAGTTTTGATCGTAACAAAGCATCCTGTAACAACATATAGCCTCTCTACCAGCCGCTCCAGGCTTAAGAAAATGGGTTCAAATATTTCAATGCTTCCTTGCTACTTTCACATCTTCAGTGGCACATTTGAATTTTTGGAAACAATGCATTTTAGAGCTAGAAAAGTTCTTCGCTGAGCCGCCAAGCATGTCAACAAATCCACAAACATACTGGTCAGACCCTCACGTAAAATACGTCTATCTCCACATGGCACTGCTTACCCCAAAATACTTCTGGGGGCGGATTCATCAACAATTAAACCCGTGGGTATGCGGGGTATAAGGAGTAGAGATAAGATAACAATCAGCTAGAGATAAGGCAAGAGTCAGAGATGCAGGCTTCATCGTGGCTATCTCTACCCCCTATACCCACGGGTTAGTCATTGATGAATCCGGCCCCTGCTCGCTATCTGAAACAGTCGAGAAGAAGAGAATGATTTCAGTCGGTAGATGTATTCTAAATGATTTAAGAAAAACCATAACAACAAAAAAACTGGGAAGCTACTTTTCCTGAACGTTAACACGTTGACGACCATGTCACACCTTTCGGCCGTGTGGGACACTGTGACACGATGTCGTGTCACGGTCCATGTCACGTTGCAAAAAATGGATTTGTCCCACGCACAAGGTACGCGAAAATCGTGCGTTCGCCGACGTGTTAACACTGATAGGCTTTAAGCTGTATTTTTATTAATTCTTTCTGTACTAGCGGGCTCGTAGCCACATCGAGATTGCACTGGCTCGTAGAACATTCACACAAAACGGTCTCCCAAAGAATTAACAAGGAGAGGTTCCCCACTCATGGTGAGCCTATTTTGACAGGATGTAGGGCCCTGCGAGCCGAGTATAGAACCACAGTTAGTTTTTGCTGAACACTTTTTTAAAATAAGGAAAAACGAGGTGTGAAAACGTGTGCGCAAAACTCATCTACCTCTATGACACCCCATAAGATGTGACTCGGTGGCGCTTTGGGTAGGAGTGCCGCCTTATAAGAGCACACCTGTGAGTTCTTGAGTTCAAGTCCGGGTACTGCCAATATTTTTGCACGTATTAGTTTGTTGGTATCACACTTTCACATGATCACAGGAGTCAATTTTAGACCATCGAGCATACAACAAGCCAAGGCTGTCTATTTGTGCCTTCATATGTGCTAGTTTTTCAACGATGCGTATCTGATTCATATCATTTCTCTGGAAATAAAAGATCTTATTGCTCTTCCCTTTTAGTCAACAGCTACAGAGCAAATATATGAAACAAGTAAAACACAAGCGCCTGTTAACCAGCAACATCTTACAAAAGCCGCTGAGGAACCATCTTCTCGGCGCGAAGGTAGAAGGTAGTCGACCGACAGCATGTTCAAGTGAGAACGACATTTTCAGTACACTTACATAAAGATATGGTCCAGGTTCATAATATTCAGCCGTAAAGTATGCGAATTTGTGTGCAGTTACGTATCATTGGTGATAGGCTAGTGGTGCAGATAGGCATCATTGAAAAACTAGCACATATGAAGGGGCAAATAGACTGCTTTGGTTTGTTGTAAGCACTGATGGTCTAAAATTGCCTCCTGTGATCATGAGAAAGTGCAATAACAACAAACTAATATGTACAAGAATATCAGCAGTACGCGGACTCGAACTCAAAAGCCCGCTGGTGTACTTCCATGAGGCCGCACTCCTACCGACTGCGTCACCGTGGCACATCTCGTAGAGTGTCATAGGGGTTGATGAGTGTTGCGCACACTTTTTCACAGCTCTTTTTCAAATCTTTAAAAAAGCGTTCAGCAAAAACTAACTGTATTCTGAACTCCGCTCGCAAAGCCTTACATCCTGTCAAAATAGCATCGCAAAAGCTCACCTTAAGTTGGGATCCTTTCCTTGTAAGAAAGAGGGGAATCCCGAAATCTGTCTGGTCTGACTTACCCAGCCCACTAACGAGGAAGGTCAAAGAGGTGACCGTAGAGTTTCATAAAGTGACCTGTATAGGGTTATAGGGCGTTGTCTGGGAAGCACCATGGTGGTTTCCAAATTTCCTGCGGACCTCTGGGTAGGTCAAAAATTGCAAAAAAACTGCAGCGCTCAAGTGCGGCCTGATAACGCAAATCTGACACCTGGGATACCCTTCTCGCGCCCAGAAATGATCCTGTAAAACGTTTGGAGCTTCAATCATTGCTAGAACGTGAGATTTGGCAAATTCCTAATAGAGGCGAGAAAGCACATTCAGAGGAGGCATCCATCAGCCATCACGAATAGGATGGCCGAGTGGATAACGCGGTGGACTTGCAGGAGGGCGACCAAGGGATCGATGCCGGGATTCGTTTCACAATAGCAGCAATTGTCTGTTGCTAGGGTTAGGTCACCCAATTCCCACCCAAAATAACCATTTCCTCTAAGTAAGTGCACCGGAGGACTCTCAAGTAGCTGAGCAGAGGTATCCAAAGCAGTTTATGCAGTTACAAAAGCGTCAGACTTCGTAACTGTAGCAGCACACACTATGTCGATGCCGCGCTTGCCGCAGTAGTCGCCGCGGCTGCCGCGCGTTTTTGTATGTTCAGCTTGCTCCCCATACCTATTCTTCTTCCACACCCTGAAGAAGAGAATTTGTTGCTGAAGAGCCTGTTTATTTTGCTGTCCACACTCTCCTGATAGTGAATTGTTTGTTTTACATTGTAGCGTTACACTCATTCCTTGAATTTAGTTGTTGACCCGTTGAAGTTGGAACATATAAAGTTTTCTTCGATTTTTTTTTTTCATTTTAAGTAGTGGTTCGCAGATAATTGTGTTTTTAAACGAAATCTCACGCATAGAACTTCGCGTGCACCTCTGATGCCAATTAAGATTCTTAGCAACCACATCTACAGTGCAAGGACTAGGGGCGCGTGGAGCGCAGTTGGAGGAGACGCCGACTGTCGTCTGCACCCGACACCAGGTTTCTGGTTCGGATTTCCCGCCCAGGCCAACCAAGCCTTCCATCCCTCCGGGGTCGGTAAATTGGTACCAGACTTGTCTGGGAAGGATAATAGAGCGCTGACTTGTTATCGGCTATCGTTACGTTACAGCGTTTATCGGCTGGCTACCGCAAGTCATTGTATGGCCAAATACGCATTCAGCTCGCCTATACGACATCCCGTAGAAGTAGAATGCGTGGCGCATCCCAAAGGGGATTGAATAACGTCGTCCTTTATCCTTTATAGTGCAACGACTATCATTGTGCGACTAAAAACTTATAATTGTTTAGGCGCTTTAAAAAAAAACTCCACAGAAATTCACGTGATGTGTCACTCAAATTTGTTGGTCTATTTCAATAAAATGAGTTCAAATAATAAAAGTGAGTGTTAATTAATCTATGCATGGGATGCGCCACGCGTTCTGTCTCTACGGAAAGAACAGCGCTGGTTAGTCCATTCGTAGGATGCGCCGAGCATTCAACTTCTGCGGGATGTCGCGAAGGCATTTTGAATACGTATTTCGCTTATGCAATGATCTGACGAACGGCGAATAATTCAGTTTCTCACCTTTCCCCGATAACTTCGGTACCTAGTCATGGAGCCTGGTTCAAGAAGGAACGGAAAAACAGACCTGGGTATGAATTGAGCACCTACGGTCGATTTTTGGTGCCATGTGAAATCAGGCTTCAAACCATCTGCACGACATCACCCCTTGCTTCTGATTATTGTCGCATAAACGATAAAAAGATAAAGGAGGGTGTTACACAATCACTTTTGGGATGCGCCACGCATTCTACTTCTACTGGATGTCGTGGAGGCGATTTGAATGTGTATTTGGCCATACAATGACGGCCGATAAACAAGTCAGTGCTCTTTCCTTTCCAGACAGGTCTGGTACCAATTCACCGACCGCGGAGGGATGGGAGGCTTGATTGGCCTGGGCGGAAAATCCGAACCAGAAACCTGGTATCGGGTGCACGCGACAGTCGCGCCCCCTCCGACTGCGCTACACGCACCCAATTATTGCCGCGTAACCCCAAAAATGCTTCGTCATTCCCACGACCTTGCATTCTTTACAAAAGCGCACAGACAGCACCTGAACGCTCGTGCCCGCGTTGTTGATCAGCGCATCGACCGGGCCAAGTTCCTTTTCGGCCTGACGAATCACGGACTCCACCTGAAATGAATGAATTACCCTCGAATAAATATTTTCGACTACCGTTCAAAGCGCCGCGTAAAAGTGTAAAGTGTCTAGAATTACTTCATGGTACCCTTTCGTTAGATCTAACGAATACCATCGAACTTTCTGCTTCTGACCTCGTTGATCTGCCACCGTCTGCAGTTCTTCGCAGGCTGCCTGAAAACGAATACGAGAGACCTTCTACTCCCGGTGTTGTGTTGAAGTTCTGAAGATAACTCTTCGTTTCAATGTCAATTTCCTACCTTCAGATCAGATTCCTTCCTTGCTATAATGGATACGTGACATCCTCTGTTTATGAGTGAAAGCGCGATTTGCTTTCCAATTCCCTTCGAGCCGCCTGAAACGTGTCAAATCAATTGGGAAAATGTCTTCAAACTCTCCTCCCGAAGAAGATCAACATCATACGAACGGAATCTAACGGAATCTACCCTAGTCGGAGAGGGGGGGGGGGACACATAGGTAAAAATTATGTAACAAATTCACCTGGAATTCATGGAGCGGGACAAAATAGGGTCTAAGGTGAAAAAATTCACAAAATTTTCTTTCGGTTTTCCCACGGTTGTAAATAGACAAAGCTATGTGCCCCTCCCCCTTCCCCCACCCACTATGATGGATCCGGGTCATAACATGTCATACGGCGCTTAGCTGTATTTAAATATCCTTCGCCTCCCCCCCCCCCCGAGACGCCTTTATAAGCGTGGCGATTTTTTGTTTTTTAGTCCTATTTTGTCCTCTTGAAGCGGACCCGTGAGTCTCTGTGAATTTGTTGCATAATTTTTAATTATATGCCCCCTCCGACTAGGATAGATCCCACGATAGTTTCAAACTTGTGTTTCGAACACAGACTCTCAAATAAATCAATTAACTAGGTGGCCTAAACTTCCACTGAGCGCCTCTTGTGTTGGAATGAGACATTGAATAGAATTCGTTAAGGCCTCGTGCATACCCCCGTCGCCGCGATGGAATCGCGGCGATGAGTTTTGCAGAGCGACGCGGGAGAATTTGAACTTTTCAATGCTCGTCGCATCGCTCATCGCTCTGCAAGAGAGTGCGACGGCGATCCGTCCAGGACCAACGCTAAACACCGCGCGCGGCGCGAAAAAGTATGCCATGCCCGCGATGAGCGCGGGAAGCCATCGCGCATGCCGACCGCCACTGTTGCGGCGGCCGCGGCGGAGTTTCCTTCGACTATTCTACCGCGTGCGGCGGAATGGCCATGAACTGAGCGCCGCCATGGCATCGCGGCGATGGAAGTATGCCCTGGCCTAAGCCCTGGTTTATAGTTGCGCCGCTGCGTGACGCGGCACTATAGTCGAGATAGATATCGATCCGACGGCGCGAAGAATCGATATCTATGGCGATCGTGGGTCCCGCGCGGCGTGGCGGCGTAAGTATAACCCAGGGCTAAGGGGAAGGCGCCCCATGCCATTTATCTTACTATGTATAATTCGCTCAGTCCGTGGTTCACGTTGACAATCACGGTGAGGTGGAGATGCCAAGAGCTGCCTATGAATGCGTATGCCAGCCGGTTTTCTTTGAGTTTTGGGCGATTGCTGGTGAACCATATACTTGGCGGCGGATCGCCCAAATTTACGATATTTTAAGCGGGTAACGCGTCAGGGTATGAATGGCGATCAAGCGCAGAGCGTAGGGATTCAGCAGACGTGCCCTAGACCTCGTCCAACGTGCGCAGGAATTCAGAAGACGTGCCGCAGACGTCCAACTTGCGTAGAGATTCCGGGTAAGTGAGACGAGTAAGAGGGGACTAGTGAAGAGGGGATCAACAAAGGATGACCACTAGAGGGGGTTGGAGGTGAATAAGGGGAGACCAGTGTTTTACCTCAATATCCTCAATGTGCGTCGGGTTTCTGAAGACGGGTCACAGAAGCCGTGGCACGAGTGTCGGGGTGCACAAGGAGTGTTATAGACGTCGTGACAACGTGGTGACACGTGAGTAGGGGGACTCAGTGTCACATGTTTGTGTTTGCCTCTCACTCCATTTCTTTGCCAGCACATGGGTAAGGAAGTATTAGCGGGGAGGGAGGAGGTAGGGAAAGTGACTATGGATTCGGAGGAGAATTATTGACGTCGGACAGTAAGCGGTGTCGACCTGTCGACCAATATCGACTAGTAGGACTATGCACTGTAGTACCGTGCTCTCGCATGGGCCCCTCGTGGGACTTGTATTCACTAATAAATGTGCTATCGAATTAGTTTTCAGAGTTTAAACATACTATGCACAACTCTTTCAGCTCTCTTAGCCGTATAATCACAGTGCTGACTGAAAGAATGTTTAGTGTCTAGAATAAATGGTATAATATGGTATAAATTGAGATATATCGCTGAGCACGAATCTGAAGTCCGTTTTTGAAGTTTCGATCGCTATCAATCGATATTGATCGAATTTCGGGGCAAAAAAATAGCGGAAAATACACAGATGTCTTACGTTTCTGGAAACCTCAGCTCTAGGGGTAATCCAGGGGCCGGATTCATCAACGACTAACCCGCGGGTATAAGGGGTAGAGCTACCCACAATGAAGCCTGCGTCTCTGACTCTTGCCTTATCTCTGCCTGACTCTTATCTTATCTCTACCCCTTATCACCCGCATACCCACGGATTAATTGTTGATGAATCCGGCCTCAGGTCGCTGAACACAAATTGAAGTTTGTTGTTGAAGTTTCGATCCCCATCTATCGATATTGATCAAATTATCGATTTTTTGTGAATGTCGCTCAGGCGGTCCGAAACGTCAGCCCTGGGGTAATTAAGGTCGCCGAATACGAGTCTGAAGTCGAGTCAAAACGAATCAATATCGATCGATATTACCGATTTCCTCTCAGATTCAATCGCTCAGGGCGGGTGGAAAGTGATTACGATGGCTCACGACTGCGTGCTGTTCACGTGCTATCACCATCGTCATCATCATCATGACGGACGAAAGCTGCATAGGCAGAGCAACTTGCTTGATGAGATTGTCTTCAGCATAGTAATCCTGCAACATCGAGCGAAGCGCGCAAGTGTGAGGCACGCCGAGAGGCGTGAGGGAGCACTTGCTTTTTAGAAAATTTCAAAAAGTGTGCTTACTTCATGGGGTCAGATGGGCTAACAACGTTTCAACGAAAGTCATACTAAATTTACCTTGAATAAAAAGTTGTTCTGACCGTCTCGGAAAATCTCTAGTTTAATATGGAACAGGCGTCAATTGTTGCTTAGAAGAGTGTCCAATTTGATTTCAAAATGACCACCTGGATTGGAAAAGTGTTCAGTAGGCGTAAAGGTGGTAACTATGAAGAACTACCAAACCTACATTGCACCCTGATGCAGTCCAAACAAAGGGAATCAGAAGGGTGCTGGTTTGTTTGCTTAGACCATGATAGAGGCTATGAAGTAAATAAACATCGTATAATTGTAAAATTACGATTTTTAAATAAAAAAGCAAAACCGATGAAGACGATTTCCTAGATCTAACAACTACTCACCTGTGACAACAGCATGCTTCCCGTGCAGGTAGAAGCTTTTTCGTGACGGTAGCGAAAAGTATAGAAAGAGGAACGCGAGCAGACCGACAATGACCGTGCCGACGATCATCAACGCCAGCCACGGTGACATCATTTTGGTCACTGAGACAGGAGACGAACTTGTGCAGCTGAAACGACAATCGGAACTCATATATCAATGTCTGGATAGCGATATGGCAGAAATGTCCAGGAATAAGAAGCGCAAGCTTGGAAATGTAGGTCTTAATAAAAGAGAACGATTTCCAAAGGGTAGTAAATGATAAACACCGGAAGAATACCAGACGTATTCAGAATCGGTGTCGCCAAGAAAGATGAACAGCATTCCAACGACTTTCTACTGTTAGCAGTGATCTAGCTATCGATTCAAGGACTCTATGAGCAGAAGGACTTGCTGGACGCAGTCGGCCGGCTGATAAGAGAACTGTCCAGGGCCAATTGCTCCCGTAAGCGCAGGGCAGCTATCGTATGACAATTTCTGACATAGTAAATTCATAGTAACAGTGCCCACGGAGAACTTAAACAGAATGAAGTAGGACCGTTTTGACTGAAAACGCGTCCACTCCAAGAAAAAAAATTGTCCAATTTCGTTTCACTTTAAACTGGACACTTATTAATTTCAAACTGGTTTTTTCTGTACCATTAACAAGTTTGTCGATGTGTTGTGTTGAACACATCGACTACCATCCAGCTGTTCGATCGAAAGCTTGAAATTCCTATCGGGAAAGGAGTACGGCAGGGAGACACGATTTCTCCCAAGCTATTCACAGCGGCACTCCAGGATGCCATGAAGGACTTGAACTGGGACGATAAAGGCTACCTTGTCGACGGTAAACGGATCAGCAACCTTCGCTTCGCCGACGGTATTGTTCTCATCTCTACCAGCACGGCAGAAGTCGAGGAAGTGCTGAACGAGCTCAATTTGGCAGGTATGAAGATTGGATTGGACATGAATATGTCCAGAACGCAGTTTATGGTCAACCAGTGGTGTGACACGGGACTCGTAAGGTTAAATGGAGTCGCTCTACAACAGGTCGACTACTACGTCTTTCTGGGAAGAGAGCTGAACATGGATAGCGACCTCGCTCCTGAAATCGCCCGCAGGAGACGCTCAGTATGGGCAGCCTTCAGTTCGATTCGCGAAGTCACCGATCAGGTCAAGGATGCCGGCCTCAGGGCCTCGATATTCAACGCCTCTGTACTGCCTGCGATGTGTTACGCGACTGAAACCTGGCCCGACAACAAGACAATCGCCAGAGCGATGCAAACTACGCATCGTGCACTGGAGAGATGTCTTCTGAGGACAAGCCTTCGTCAGCAATGGCAAGAAGGCCTACGAAGCTCGGAGCTACGAGAGAAGTCGCAATTAGCAGACCCGCTGCAGTAATGAAGAAGTCCAAATATCGCTGGGCCGGACACCTGCTTCGACGAAAGGACGACAGATGGAGTCTCCGTGTCACAGAATGGCTGCCGAGAGACCATAAGAGACCACTGGGACGACCGCCAACGCGATGGGCAGACTCATTCTCAAGATCTTTCAGAGAGCGGAGTCTGCCTCACTGGATGCAAACAGCCAGAGATCGAGCGGTCTGGAAGAGTTGTGGTCCCCGCTGAGAAGACCTCCAGCCGACAAAAGGACCATCAAAGTATCAAAGTAGTACTAACAAGTGTCAAATTCCAGCAAACATAAATTTTGCTGCCAATCGAATAAACACCAGAATGTCTTGGAAGATGGTATAGCGCAACCTCTTTTTTGTCAATAAAAACAGCCGCCTTTCTGCTCTTCAAAGCAGAATTTAAACCATTCTTCTTCTTCAAAGAGAGAAATTTTGTAAAATTTTAAACGATGCATACCTTTATTGAGAATTAAAACTTCAAGGAAGATCATACTCCTTTGCACAAAAAAATTAGTCGAACTCTTTTCTGGAGAGTCTCTAGTTTAATGTGCAGGGAGATCGTTTTGAATGAAAGATGTCCTGTTTGATTTCAAAAGCGTTAAGCTTCTTAATAAAGGTGTCAAATTTGACGCAAAACTGGTATGCATATATCCAACCACTCTTTGACTTTAATTTGGACAGCTATTAATTTCAGAACCGGACATCTTAAGAAATAAAACGTATATTCCGAAAACCAAGGCGGATGTATCTAAAGTTCGAATAGACATGGTCTATCGCGACTTTCTCGCGATCATAGAACGATTTCGTGGAATATTGTAGGAGAATTTCACTTGGAGCTCTATCAGATTGTGCCGCTACGCAAACAAAAAACGGATCTATCCTAGTCCGGGGGGGGGGGAACATAACTAAAAAGTAGGTTATAAATCGACTTGAGGCTTACCGACCGACCCCTGCAGAACAAAATAGGACCTAAACCAGAAAGATTCACGAAGAAAAAAAAAACGAAAAAATTACATTTGTTTTCGTCGCAATTGTAAGCGGGCAAAGTTATGTGCTCTCTTCACCATGTTAGATACTGGTTATGACATGTCAGGCGGCAGTCAGCACGCGGCATGCGGCTTTGTGCGTCCTCGTCACCATGTTAGACCCTGGTTATAACATGTAAGACGGTGGTAGTACGCGGCAAGCCTCCATTGCTTGCTCTCTGAACGCCGAGACGGTTGTAAAACCGCGGCGATTTTATTGTTTTGTTCGTCTGTTCGTTTTTTTTTTTTGTTTCGTTCAGGTCCGATCTTCTTCTACAGGAGCTGGTCGGTAAGTCTCAAGTCGATTTATTACATGCTTTTGAGTTATGTGCCCCGGACTAGGATAGATCCCAAAGAACTCCTTATAAAAGAGTCACATGGGAAAATGCACATGGCGCTCTTCTCATGTTCCTTTTTTCTATTCTTCATTCTCTTGTAGGATGTTACTAACATGCTCTATTGTGTATTGTATTTGAGAAAAATACAGTGTTGGTTTAATTACCCAAGTTTGAGGTAAACTGTGTCGAACGACTGGTGTATGTGTCTACCGAAGGACATAAACTGAACCACCGACAATCTAGCTTATGATCTAAGTTATATCACGTTTTTAGAAGAAAAGTTATACAATTTTCACGTCGAATTAGACACTCTTCAAATCAAATTGACACTTTTTTGAGCTAGCCTAAGACTTTTGAAATCAAAGCGAACTCTTCCAAATCAGAACAAGCTCTTCTACACTAAACTAGAAACTCTCCAAAAAGGTTAGAATAATTTTTTGTTCAAGGAAAAATTTAGTATGACTTTTTGAGGTTTTAATTCACTTCCAAATAAGTGAACACTTTGGTTTTTTAATTTTTTAATTCATATCCAAATAAGTGAGCGTTAAACCACTATTTTCCCAGTAAAGTGAAATTTTATAAAACTTTCATTTTACTAGAAAAATAATGATTTAATGCTTGTTTTTTTAGAGCAGGAAGGCTAGCGGCAAACTTTTTGAGTGTATGGCGCGATCTGATCATAGCGGAGAGTACGAAACATGCACCGCCTCCTCGATAAGTTGTGGTCCCTGGTCGAACACAACGGTTATCGCTCTTCCAAAAGGAAGTCTTCGTCGGCTGGGGTGCCAGCTTTCCTGAGGAAATGGTTACCGGTTAGTGATTGCCTACGCTCCAACAAGCAATGCTCATGTCCACTGCAGATATTCCTCTGCTAGCACTGAAACTACTTTAACGCAAAGAGTTCCGAGGAATTAACAACAGAGCCCCAGGTATGCACCCTCTATTAAGGGGGGGGGGGGGCAAAAGTAATGAGACATCCCATGCCGTGTCCATATATCTCGTGGATGGAGTCTGGTTTCGTGCTTGTCGTATTTGCATGTTTGTATGCTACTTACTGAAGCCCATCCGAGAAGTTACCACTTCCGCCCTTTCCAGAAGCATGCGAAAGCCCCAGCCTGTCTCATGCCGAAACCCCAGTCTGACGAGTCGACCTGTGTCGCGCAAATCTCGCCCAATTGCCAACCCCAAGCATCCTGGGCTCAATATTCACTCACGCAAGATGAGAAGTACGTCTTCTACCTTAATCGTGCCAAGCAGCGAGTCTAGGTGAGGCCTGGTGACCTGTTACCGACCTTCGTTCGGCGAGATGTCCATGGCGAGAAGCATCTTTGGAGCTTTTGGGTCTGCGCCCATGGATCGGTTTACCGGAAGCTGTTTCCCAAGAGCACTACGATGAACTCCAAGGCCATGGTGAACGAAATAGAAGAGATGGGCCGGCGACTCGCTCTTACTCATTCGCAGCGCCTCAAGAAGGTTCTCCTCTTCGACAAGGCCGCACCCCATCGGGAACAAGTAACCACGGATAAGCTTGGCCAGCTGGGCCTCACCCACCGCATTCGCTGAACATCTCTCCATGCGACTACCACTACTACTTGAGCCTACAGGACTTCCTAGTCGGAAGGGACACAAGAACCCAAGCAGTCCTTGACAACCATGTCGAGCAGTTGATCAACACCAGGCCCAAGCAGTTCTGGAGTGATGGGATCGGGAAGTTGGCTGAGCGATGGCAGCAAGGTCCTTGCCCTTAATGGCAAATACATTCCTCAGCATCGTTGCGTTGTAATTGGGTTATAGAGAGATAAAGAATTTTTTCATTTTGTCTCATTACTTTTGCCCCCCCCCCCCCCCTAATACTTATAGAGATGCTGAAACGGGAATTTTTCCAACGAGCGCACAAAAGGACTGCCCACCTGAAAATGCTTGCTTTCATGAAACGGCTAACCGAAAGTCTATCGAGCCTCGGATAGAAACGATCAAGACACCAGGCCTCCAGATTCGCGATACTTTTGCTCACATAACCCGTCAAAATGAATATTCTATCATTGGATAAACGTATCCCACTTTCACGTCAAATTTCACACCCTTCTGAAGAAGCCTGACGGTTTTCAAACCAAACTGAACATCTGCCAAATCAAAACGATCTCCCTGCACACTAAAATAGAGACTGTTCAGAAAAGAGTTCGACTAGTTGTTTTGGTTCAAGGAAGTATGATCTTCCTTGAAGTTTCAATTACCAAAAAATGAGCGCATCGTTCAAAATTTTATAAATTTTTTCACTTTTTGAAGAAAAATAATGGTTTATATCTTGTTTCAATGAGCAGGAAGGTAGCCAATTTTTAGTGCCAAAAAAAGAGATTGCGCCATGCCCTCATCCACGACGTCTCAGTTTGTACTCGGTTAAAAGCTAAGCTGCAGTTTGCATGGAGTTTGTCACCTGTTAACGACACAAAAAAAACTGTAAAGAACACGCATACCCTCACTTTGATAGCTCACATACAGTGACATTTACACTATCAATCAAATACAAGTTGCGGCGAACTTTTTCGGTGCATGGCGCGATCGCTATATGCATGCTTCCCTCGAAGTTTTTCAGTTCCATGACTGTAACAATTGTATAAGATTTTCATTTTATGGGGAAAAATAATAAATTAGATTTTGTTTCGAAACGCAACAATGCTGCAATCATTTTGTGCATTAAACGAATAGATCGCGCCATGTATTCGAAAAGCTCGTTACGACTTTAATTTGATTGATAGTGAAAATTCAGCTTCCATGGAACGTCAAAGTGAGGATATGCTATGTGCTTTTCACAGTTGTTTTCGTTGTGCCATTAGCAGGCGTGAAACTCCATGGAAACGAAAGTTTTGAATCGAGACATCATGGACAAAAGCATAGCGCAATCTCTTCTTTCGGCGCTAAAAAATGACCGTTCTCCTGTCTTTTACAATAAGCTTCGAACCGTTATCTTTTTTAAAAATTGAAAATTATAAAAAAAAATATAAAATTTTAATTTCTTCACTTATTCATCCAAAATCCGAAATTCTAAAAAATTGAAAGAAGGTCATACTAAATTTTCCTTGATCAGAAAATTGTTCTAACCCCTTTGGAAAGTCTGTAGTTCAATATGGAAGGAGCTCGTTTTAACTTCGAAGATGTTCAGTTTGGCCTGCATCAATTTGGACGCAATGATCGGCTCCGTGGGAACAAATTTCCAGATATGCCTGCTAATACTGCTTTTCATGGCTGACTTGCTGATCGATTATGCAACGTTGAACTTCAATTTCTACAATGAGAAAACGAATGTCGAGCTTGTTTCAGCACGTTGTATTCTCAATTTCTATCCATATTCGAGAGTAAGCAGGTGCCCGCTCATGACCTCCCATCAGGGTGACCTCGGGTGCGTACCAGTTTAAGGAGGCCTTTGAAACACAGGGCCCGCCCGCCACGGTTAATGTAATTAGGGGGGGGGGGGTGGCAAAAGTAATGAGACAAAATGAAAAAAATCTTTATCTCTCTATAACACAATTACAACTCAACGATGCTGAGGAATGTATTTGCCATTAAGGGCAAGGACCTTGCTGCCATCGCACAGCCAACTTCCTGATCCCATCCTTCCAGAACTGCTTGGGCCTGGTGTTGATCAACTGCTCGACATGGTTGTCAAGGACTGCTTGGGTTCTTGTGTCCCTTCCAACTAGGAAGTCCTGCAGGCTCAAGAAGTAGTGGTAGTCGCATGGAGAGATGTCCGGCGAATACGGTGGGTGAGGCATGTGAACGTAGCCCAGCTGGCAAAGCTTATCCGTGGTTACTTGTTCCCGATGGGGTGCGGCGTTGTCGAAGAGGAGAACCTTCTTGAAGCGCTGCGAATGAATAAGAGCGAGTCGCCGACCTATCTCTTCTATTTCGTTCACCATGGCCTTGGAGTTCATCGTAGTGCTCTTGGGAAACAGGTTCCGGTAAACCGATCCACGGGCGCAGATCCAAAAGCTCCAAAGATGCTTCTCGCCGTGAACATCTCGTCGAACGAAGGTCGGTAACAGGTCACCAGGCCTCACCCAGACTCGCTGCTAGGCAGGGTTAAGGTAGAAGACGTACTTCCCATCTTGCGTGAATATTGAGCCCAAGCTGCTCGGGGTTGGGAATTGGGGGAGATTTGCGCGACACAGGTCGATTCGTCAGACTGGGGTTTCGGCATGAGACAGGTTGGGGTTTTGGCAGCTTCTGGAAAGGGCGGAAGTGGTAACTTCTCAGGTGGCCTTCAGTAAGTAGCATACAAACATACAAATACGACAAGCACGAAACCAGACTCCAGCCACGAGATATATGGACACGGCATGGGGTGTCTCATAACTTTTGCCCCCCCCCCCCCCTAATAATAGCGACCCTATGGTCGTAGTATCATGGCTGCCTGCTCAGTAATGAGTAAATTTCGTCGAATAGTTTGATTACTAACTCTCCGTGTATCAGTAGTGGAGATTTTGCGCTTTCCAGCCCCGACTCAGCAAATGTTAGCCATGAAAGCACTCCAATCTCCTTTCTCCTTTTTCGTTCTCTCACTACCATATTTTTGTTTGTTCTCTTTCTTTTACCCTGTTTTTTGTTTTGTCTTGTAATAGAATTAGGTGAAAATCTATACGTAAAAGTATTTAGATAATTATTGTATTATTATTTATTAAAATTAAAATTATTTTCATAGCTCTTCAATAACATAAAATACAATGACACAACAATTTTGAACAAAGGACAACAACATCATCTAAAACAACGACAGCTAACAATAACTTGAACATGTTTTGTTTCGCCTCTATCTTCATACAAAACATGTTTATAATTAGTTACCCCGAGGCTCATCAGTGAAGAAGGTAACTAATTAATTTAGTTGCTAGTACAGTATTGGGCGAAATATTTTTTAAAAATGTGTTTTACCTTGTACTAGCAACTAAATTTTACAATTGAAAAATACAGGTAACACTTATGTTTTAACACAATTGTAATACATTATAGAACCGTTAGCATGTTGTTACTAACTATATACCTAATGTTATTTATATATGTACACCCATTTAAACATACATACACACATACTCATATATACACATTTTTTAAAATTATTATTGTTTATTTATTTTTGTTTATTTTTATGATTTTAGTTTTTATCTTTTATTTATAATTAACTTTTGTTTTTGATGCTTAACTTCTTATTGACCTTAATTTATTGAATTAAATAAAATGTTTTTTATTAATTTTAATATTTCATGTAATCTTTATGTACCCCAATTTTAAAATTATTTTATCTATTTAATTATTCATTTATTTATTATATTATTATTAATTTTTTATATTTATTTATTTTAGTGTATTGCTAATTAATATAGAATGTATGTAGTTCAAGGGTGCGTGTAGCGCAGTCGGAGGAGGCGCGACTGTCGCGTGCACCCGATACCAAGTTCCTGGTTCGGACTTCCCGCCCAGGTCGACCAAGCCTTCCATCCCTCCTGGGTCGGCGAATTGGTACCAGACTTGTCTGGGAAGGACAGAGCGCTGAATTGTTCATTCGGCTGGCCACCGCAAGTCATTGTATGGCCAAACACGCATTCACGTCGCCTCCACGACATCCCGTAGAAGTAGAATGCGCTGGCGCCTTGTAAAGCCAGTCACCTTTGCTCTTCTGATAGCCACTTTTGTTCAATGATAGCACTGGCACGAATAAGTGAAATGAAAGTATCCGCTCTTTATTTATATAGACGCTGAAACGGGAATTTTTCTGACGAGCGAAACGGACCACACTCCTGAAAATTCGTGTCGTTCATGAAACGGCTAGGCGAAAGTCTCTTCGGTCTTGGATAGAAACGATCCAGCTCTCTCGAGCAGAAACCCTCTAAATTCGTTAAACCACTCTAAACCAACTTTTTCTCACATCATCCATCATAAAGAGTGTTTTCTCATCGGATGCATGTATACCACTTTCACGTCAAATTTGACACCCTTCCGAAGAAGTTTGACGCTTTTGAAATCAAACTGAACATCTTCAAATGCAAAACGATCTCCTTGCACATTGAATGCACACTAGAGAATCTCCAAAACGAATTCGACTAGATTTTTTTTGTTCAATGAAAAATAATTTTTCTCGAAGTTTTAATTCCCGATAAATGAACGCAAATTTTGAATAGGAATCTCATAAAAATCTCATTCTTCGAAGAAAATTAATGGTATAAATCCTGTTCTGAAATGCAGGAAAGCGGCCAATTTTTAGTGCCAAAAGAAGGGATTGCGCCATGTTTTCATCCAAGGCTTCGCAATTTGTACTGAATTAATAGCAAAATTTTTTGTTTGCATGGAGTTTTACACTTGTGAAAGATTTGTTAAGAACACATATATCCTCACTTTGACGACTCATGTAGGTCGCATTTTCACCATCAGTCAAACAAAGGTTGCGACAAAATTTTTGGATGCACGGCGCGATCTGATCTTTGAATGCGCCATATGCCTGCTCCTTTGCGGTGCTTTAAGCTAAATTTCATTGTTTTTCTCAACAAAAAATCTGTATAGGTTAAGCATGCTAGGTGTGTGAGAGCGCCTTAGGTCTATTAGGTTGTAAGTCTCCTGCCACTTACTTTGGCATTCAGCCAAATTTTTGAGAAGTGTTCTGAGACCTCTCAATAACGCACGACCTACATTATTTACCTCTACTTTTGTCATTTTGTCATATTCCATGACGACTATGGCAGGGAAAATGGTTCTCGACTGCGAGTTCATAAAGCAAGGCAAGAGGTGGATAACAAATGTGGAACGATGGGTCCTACCACTGTCTCCTACGACACGGCGAAGGTATGGTTCCAAAAGTTCAGGAACGAAAACCTTTGCTCGGCAAACAAACTACGGTCTGAAAGGCCAGACGCAGAATGAGGTGCGCCTTCTGGAGCTGGTTCTGGAGGATCACCAGCGTTGCACAAGTGAACTGGCAGAGGATGCCGAGTGCAGCCACACCACCAGAGCTCAACACCTGCGTGGCCTTGGGAAGACATGTAGACATGGTGCACGGATGCCGTATGAACATAGCGGCCACCAGCTGCAGGTGCGCAAGGATGCATGCATGAACTTCTTGACTTTGCTGCAGAATTTTTGGATCTATCCTGGTCCGGGAGGGGGCACATAAGTGAAAAGTATTATATGTAACAAATCCACTTGAGACTTACCGAGTGGCCTCTACGGAACAACATAGGATAAGCAAGAAAAGTCATAAAGAAAAAAATGAAAAAATTACATTTGTTGCGGTTGTAAGCAGGCAATGTTGCGTGCCCTCCTCACCATGTTAGATCCTGGCTATAACATGTCAGGCGGCGGTCAGCACGCGGCATGCTTCTATTCCGTCACTCTTTACCCGCCGAAACGGTTGTAAACCGCGGCGATTTTTTATTTTTTTGTTTGTTCGTTCGTTTTTGGTTCCTTTAAGTTCCAACTCGTTCTCTAGGAGCCGCTCGGTAAGTCTCAATTCATTTTGTTACCTAATTTTTAGTTATGTGCCCCCCGGACTAGGATCGATCCGAATTTTTCTTGGCTCGAGAACCTAGTCACTGGCGAAAGTGGAAGTCCACGTTGACCACACGCGAAAGGGTCAGTGGCTCAGGAATTCCCATGCCAAGATCAGAACCTCACTCAGAAAAGGTAATGCTCAGTGCCTGGAGGAGTCGCAAAGGAGTCATTCGCTGGGAGCTGCTACCAGCAAGCACTACTTCACTAGCGATGTCTACTGCAGGCAGTTGGATAGCGTCGAGGCAGGTCTTCGTGGGAAACGAGATAATATCTTCTTCCTTCACGACAATGCGCGTCCACACGTTGCAAGGGAGACTAGAGGAAACTCCAGTGCTTCGGATGACATGTCCACCCACCGTATTCACTGGAGCTTGCTCCAACCGACTACCACGTTCCTTCTGTTGTCGAAGCATTTGCGGAAAAAAACATTTTGACGACAGGGAGCGACTTGAAAAGTGCCTCGCTGAGTTTGTTTTGATAAAAATGGTGTGTATGTTCGTTAGTTTTTGCATGTATGAAACGAGAGAAATTTGAAAAAAGAAATGCACAAGTGACGAGACCCTTTACCTGCAACTAATATCCTACTATATAGGCGAAAA